>JBAMJV010001027.1:0-437500 GCA_037951105.1 Echinarachnius parma | reverse complement strand
ATTTTGATTTGGTTTGCTTTATCTGGTAGAGCTAACTTTGGTACACTAAACTTCTACACAGAATTTTGAAATTTTTCTCCATTAATTAATTATGGTAATTTATGCAAATTTATTCCAAAAATCACAAAAAATGCTTCTTCTCCTTCATTTCTCGACCGATTTTGATTTGGTTTGCTTTATCTGGTAGAGCTAACTTTGGTACACTAAACTTCTACACAGAATTTAGAAATTTTTCTCCATGAATTAACTATGGTAATTTTTTATTTATTTATTTATTTATTTATTTATTTATTTATTTTTATTATTTATTTATTTATTTATTTTTTTTAAATTATTTATTTTTATTTTTTTTTATTTATTATTTTTTAAATTTATTTTTTAAATTTTTTTTATTTATTTATTTATTTTTTTTCCCCATGTCCCTTCTGGGGTGTCAAATTTATATTTTTTCACTCTATTTTTTTTTTTTTAAATTTCTATGTCCCTTCCAGGGCATCACATTTTTATTTTTTGACCAGTTGAAAAGTGTACCACATGAAATTTGCGATATTTGATGTTGCGAGATGCCGGATGAGCGCTACGTCATTGACGTTCTGGTTAAAATTTGCATTGAACTCTAGATACAAATTTTCAGTGGCTCTGAGCCCCCATGTATTTTTGTTTTTTACTGAACTGGTACAATGGGTGATTTCAAGTATGGTGTTTAAGGCCGGTGTTAGTGTTTATTACACACAAACACCAGTTTGATAAACACTAACACCAGCCCTAAACACCATACTTGAAATCACCCATTGCAAGCCAGCACATAATTGTGCGCATGTAGGGAAACAAATAAATGATTCAAACAATGCAGACAATAGCTGACTTTCTCCCTGTTCCACTGGCTGCAATTCTATACTGTAACAGAAATACAAATGTCTGCAATTAATTCTCTCCATTTCTATAGAGCAATGATCAACCATACTGCAGGGTAGATACAATGGCGTAGATATGGGGGTCGGAGGTTGGGGGGGGGGGGGGCATGTGCCCCCCTATCCCCCAATGGTTTGCCCATTTACAAACATAAGGGGACAATTTGTGTAAAAATAAGGAAATATATTAAGGTGTGCCCCTTCCCTCCCCCCCCCCCCCCCCCCCCCCCCCCCCCCCCCCCCCCCCCCCCCCCCCCCCCAATCATTTGTGTGCTCCCAAATCTGTGCAACCACGCTCAGCCACTTGGTAGATACATGTATAGATCTGTGTAATTATGATAACTGGACTGATTTCTAACTAGAGTAGATACTGTAAATGTGTTAATTTCTTGCATACAAGAAAATATGTATGTTTACAGTACAGGTATTTAAATTCTGCTTTTAAATACAGAGTACAACAAATCAAGAATGTATAATGCACTTTGCATGAATATTATCTAACTACATACTGTACAACAGTTTAAATTACACTACACAAATGTATAAAGTATTTGGTAATAACTTAAAGTACAATCAAAAGAAACGTCGTTAAAGGACAATGAATTTGGAATAAATTACTGATGTACATTAAAGGGATAGTTGAGTTTTGGTATAGAGGGCGCTACACAAAATATTTTTTGTGAGATAATGAAAAACTGAGTGTCCAATTCGAAAGAGTATACAATTTTAATGACAGAATAAACTTTATTTGATCAAAATCGGTTCAGAAATGGCTGAAATATCCATAAACATAACCATTTGTAATAAATGCGGGGCCCCACAATTATTCAACAATTTTGAATCAGCCGTTAAAAAGATTTTAAAATGCTTCCTCTTTTAAAAAATTTACAAAAAAGGTTTTTATTATCTTTCTATCTAATCACTATTTCAACAAAACATCACATGCACAATATTTTATTTAAAATGGTTAAAACCGATGAGTATTGAGAGAGCGCCCTCTTGAGTTTTAACGGCTCTTTTTGAATGATAACAGGCTTTTTATTTAGTCATTTGTAATGTTTTATTCCTTTTTAGCATGGTGGAGTTATAACTATAAGTTTGTAATGTAATGGTACAGGTTTTGCTTACTAAAATTAAGTTTGACCAAAACTGTACTCTCTTTTACCAGAACTCAACTATCCCTTTAAATTGAGTCCCAATATATCAGCTTTGAAATAGAGGTATACATCAAGTTGTAGTAAATGTTTTGTTGCTTACAGGTCCGGTCATTTTTGTCATGTTCAATTGTTGTTTGTCTAAGCTATGTAAATAAGTGGTTATCAATCAGTTTTATATTTTAATTATATCAATTTATATTTAACCATGTACTTGTTGGCAGCATTTAATAAGACTATTTTACTCAGATTTCTAGCTACCTCCCCATTCTCATTATTGCTTGCTCTTTTGTCAGTGTATTTTGTGAATTTTTGAATAAATGATCGATTCAATAAAAAAAATAAAATAAAGAAGCAGTAAAATAGTACAGGGGAGACATATATATATTATTAGTAGAAGAATGTAAAAATGTATTAAAATTAATAATGCAATCTGATTGGACCAAAATAGAAGGAGTGATAGAGAGATGGTGGGTGAGAGTGAGTGACAAGAGTGAGAGAAAGGAGGGGGGGGGGGGGTAGGGGGGGGGGCTCCTCTGCAAGTCAATGCGGAACAAGCTTTAAAAAAGGGGGTGGGGGTGGGAGAGAGCGTGGGAGGAGAGAGTCTGATTTTATTTGCAGCTGCCTTTAATAACAACATTAAGCCGCTCTATTGGAAGGAATTCATCAGATTGCCCCCATTATTCCCCACTTTATCCCCTGATTATTGCTTCACTGCTTTAGATACATGTGCAACCAATGCTTGTTAGTAACTCAATTCAATTTTGTAATCAGGGCAGTCTGTTGTATTGTATATTTAACCTCTTGTGGCCTAAGCCTCTGATATTTTTTACTCTGATCTATGAAGAATGCATGAAATGTCAAAATAAAATGGTCTCTAATAGGTTGCAGCTTGCTATGGAGAGGATTCTTTTACTTCTTCCTGTAAACCATTGTGCTTTTTATAAATATTTATACATTTAAAAAAAAAAAAATTTTGACATTTAAATGCAACACTTTCAAAACAGAAAAAAAAGGTTTTGGTTTAGCATTATAGCAGATTCTGTTGTTGTTTTGTGTACACGTATTTAATTGGGTAGGCTGTTTATTTTCCCTTGAGAAACAAGAATTTGTTCGTCAAAACTGCCCATTTAACAGAAGTACTCACTCCTTTTAATGTTACCTCGTTAAGCACATACTGCTGTATTACATTTAACATTTAAAAATGCACATTTCACTTTACATTGCACGTGTGAACAAAGAAGGAAATATTCTTGTATAAATGTTCACCACTTGCCACCCTAAGTGTAAAATATATAATGAAACAAAAACAAGAAAACAAGCAAACTTTTGTTACTACACTTCTTCTTACACGCTACATCCATTTGATTTCCAGAATGTCAACACAGGGCATTCTAAGGCCTTTGTCTGCATATGTATTGATCTTGCAAAACCAATTTAGGTTGACGGATGTAGTGGTAGCATCGCATGATAATGAATATATTCTATGGTTTGTTTTTGATTGTGGCATTGATTGTTTTCATTGAAATTATAGCATACTGTCATGTATAACATGTTGACTGTGGATTTGAGATTTTTGTTAGCATGAAGGAAGTTACAAGATTGGCTATTAGATTAGTGATGGTAAAATTAGATTAAATTAGATTTAAACTACTAAATGCATGCATCGATAAATGGATTGAATAACCAATGGAATAATTCTTACCACATTTTGATACTGGTCAGTTAATCTTCAACATGAATTTAAAGTACTTAATGTGTTATAATTTGATACTATAAAGCAATTATATACATTTATTTTTACTGTTTAGATTTTAAAGGGATTTAGTAACATTTTCCAAATCCTCAACACTTACTTGGAACTCTAGCGGTTCTCTCATACCTTGTTGTTTTCCTATAAACAAGAAAAGCATGGGACAGGTTTTGGTTTTTCGAATTTCCCTTTCGTTAAAAAGATATTGACTATTGAAGTGTTAAGATATTAAACCATCCACTGGATAGTCGTAACCATGTACAAAGTCAGTGCAATAAGATAGTGAATATCACTTTGCATTTTCTATCATTACTCGGCCATATAACATCTATTTAATGTGAAATTTTCACACATTACTCAGTGGTCATATCAGATCACAACAATACACATCAACTATTCATCACTTTTTGCACATGTCAACAGAGTTACTAGATCCCTTTAAGTTAGAATGAAACCCATCAAAGCATTTTGAAGCAAAAAGTTATATTTTGGGGTTATATTTTCATATACTGTATGTTTATTACTGACAATTTACAATATTCAAATACTTACACATACACGAACAATGTATAAACTTTTATGGGGGAAAGGGGCCCAAATTTTTCTGCTTGAAAGATTTATATCTTTTTAATACAAATTGTTATAACTTAAAAAAGAAGATATATTTTGTACACATAAAAGCACAGAAACATATGACGGCGACATCATACAAAAAAATGCAGTGTTTATCAAAGAAAAGTCTTTGCTGTATAAAATGTAATAGGAGAAAGTAGATTGCTTATAATAATTTAAAATGGAACGAGATCAGAATAACCATTATGAATGAAGTGCCCCATTTAATATAAAGGCTGGTGTACGCATACCATTCTATAATTCTACATTTCAAAATGTTTTCTAAAGATCATACATTTTATATACTGTATCTTTTACTCTTTAGATACTGCTCTAAACATCCTTCTCCTTTTCTAGCTCTATACCACTAACAATCAAACTCTTTTATTTATTTAATGTACAATATATTGAAAAAGATAAATTAGGTCCCATATTTAACACCCTCACCCTTCATACCTGGCCTTTAAAGCTGCTTGGTTATTTTGTTGTGCAAACAAATTTGTATGAGGGCAAACTATATGAATTTCTCGTTTTCTATGCTTGCAAAAAGTCTGTACAAATTTAATGACAAATGCATTAGTATTGGAACTTTTGGATAAGATATGAACAAAGAAAATTTAATAAAATATGAACATGGTTTGGAGAAGCATAATGGGCTCTGATAATTCACATCAGAATGAACAGTTTTGCAATTTCTCCCCTGAAAATGTTACAAAATACATTTGATTTTGTTTGGAATCTGTTGCCATACAAAAACATACTGTTAACAGATACATACGTATAGGAGTTAACAGATACAGTGCACATAAATGCTGTAGTTTTATTTGGTAATATATTGTTTTTAAAAGCAGAAATGTTTTTAATTTAAAAAAAATGTAACATTCCCGTTTTGCTGTTTTCAACAGGCCGTTTCTGTCAGAAATTAAATACTTACTTAAAAAACCTGACAGTAGCTTTAAAACCAACAACATGTGTTAGACGATGTGGTGCATTATATTGCCATTCATGCTACTGTAAGTTAAATGGCACTATTGACGTTTTCAAGGAGCTACTTGTCAGGCTATTGTATTGATTCTAAAGAGTGTCCGGCCATTTTCTTCTACCCAAGGTTACATTAGATCTTCATTCCTGCATTATTTACCGTCGCATTCAATGTAACTATCATTGTGAGAACGAGGAAAGGGAAGAACTTGGTGAATCAGGAAATCTTTAAAGGGGGCTGACTTTAAAGGTTGTCAGAGAGTGTGAAATATTGATATTCATACATGCATTTACATACATATCCATACTTGTATGTCTAATGGCTTGGTAATAAAAAAAAAAATTAAAAAGGTTTAGCACCTATTACATGTATCAGGGCATGCAAATATTGAATATTTTCTTTGAAGGCATTAAATGTAGCACATTTCTCTGAACCATGTGTTATTTTGTATATATATGATCTATTTTCTTTTTTCACACATATCTATTAAATAGCCAAAACTAATTTGTGTTTCCACAACATTTTCACAGATTATTAGTGAAGACGTGGATGAATGACGGTAGGATCAATGCGCTTTTGCCACCACAGACAATTCAGCTGATGAATATTTTTTTACATTTAGGCAGGATATCAAGTTCCTTCGGCCCATTAAAGATGATTAGATCTTGCCATGTAACATGCAAGTCATAAATTCTCCATACACTACAGCCAATCCTGTCATTAGGGTACCAACCATAACATATTTTGTTTGAGCTTTATTCATGTATCACAGCCAAACACTTCCCATCAGAAAAGATAAATGTATACATTACACATTGTTTCACAGCTCTGATTTGTAGCTCTCAAGAACTCTGAAATCTAAAATAATAATTGACTGATTGCAAATTTATTTCGCATCTTCGGACTTCGCCTCATTTTTTGGCAGATAACATAAATTCTGTTTCAGTTCCTTTCTCATTATGAACATTTTATGAGCATTTGTCAAAAGTGAATTCATTGTGAATTTTGTTTAGCATTTTGCTGAGGTTTTACCAAGCTATGTGTGAATGGAAAATGAAATAGGTCATCTATTGATTGAATGCATTTATACATGTTTATACTTGTTTGGGTTTTTTTCTGGCTTTAATTCAAAATTGAATATTTACGCCATTTAACCCCTTGACTACGGGAACCGGGTGGGTTGTGTACAAAGTCTTTGGGGATTTCAGAAACTTGAATGGAACTGGTTAATGCATAAATTTAATTCATGGAGTGTGTGAACCAGGAAACCAGGAAACAATAAATAGATGTCACTCTACCATTTTTTTAGATAGAAAATTGACTGATTGAAAATTTATTTCACATAATATTTGTACCATGTTTTCTTTGGCAGATTTTTTTTCCTTTCTAAATATCAGCATTTTATGAGCATTTTATGAGCATTTGTAAAAAGTGAATTCATTGTGATATTTTCTTGGCCTATTGCTGAGGTTTTAACCAAGCTACAGTATGTAAATGGAAAAATTAAATAGGTCATTATTGATTTAAAGCATACATGTAACTGTTATATTTGTTTTGGGTTTTTCTGATTTTCTTAGATTACAGAAATGCTTTTTTTAGTTCTTTTCTCACTATGAGCATTTGATGACATAAATGGTACCCTGGGGTACCAAACGAAAATCTGCCATTTTGTTGAATTATTTATTTATTTTTTAGGGCTGTACTGGGGTATAGCATGCATGCAAGCGCGCGCTGCACTGCATGCACAACGCAATAGCTGCGGTACGGTTGTACTTCGGGTGGACACAAGATGGCGCTACACAACGCGGGATACCAGGGTACAACGGTACCCCGGGGTACTGCGTGTGTCATCATTTGTCAATTTGAGTGAATTCATTGTGAAATTTTCTTGGCCTATTGCTGAGGTTTTACCAAGATATATGCAACTTGAAAATAAAACAGGTCATCTATTGATTTAATGCATACATGTTATACTTGTTTTGAGTTTTACTGGCTTTCATTCAAATTGAATATTTACGCCATTTAATGCATGGAGTGTGTAAACCAGGAAACAATAAATGGATGTCAGTCTCTTGTTGATAAAAAGTACCATTATTTTAGATTGCAGCTCGGTATTGAATGCCCCAGTTAATGCCAGGGAGGTGAAGAGTGATCAATATGTTTCACAGCAAATTATTAAAACAGACAGAGCATGCACACATTCACTTCATGTTTTCCCCAAAGATGTACACACGTGTCTGGCGGCAGGTGCAGAGGTATAGAGGTGTAGCAGAATAGGGGGCGGGGGAGTGACAAAGAGGCAGTTGCCCATCTCTTTAGAGTAATTATTACCCTATTCCACTTGCAAGAAAACATCAAATAACAAATACAGTCAAACCTGTTTATCGCAGCCAACCTTCCCATAGTGGTCACCAAAATGTTATATAATACTAAATACTGTAATAATGGAACTTGTCTATAGAGGTCACCTGTCTACAGTGGCCACTTTTCTTGTGCCCTCAGGTTTCCTAGGTTTCCTTAGGTTTGTCTGTACGACCTTTTTCAGGCTATTAAAAAGCCTACTAAAATTGGTGTGGTGCTCTTGAATCTGTGTTTGCATCGTAATCTATCAGAGTTTAAAGTTAAAAGGCTCCTTTGTATGTTTCAGGGGCTGAATCGCCATGTCCCCCTGTGTATTTGTATTTGTAGCGGTCCCCTTTGTATTGCTTGCCCTCACTTTCTTCTCTACATAAATTCCTCACTTATTTTCTTATATAGTACTACATCAAATTGTTAATTTCATTTCTATATCTTCCTAACTAAATTAATCGAATTCAATGAGAGACAAAACAACACAAATAAAGAGTGTAATGTGCATGCACATCATAGGATGAGCTGAGCATCTTACAAAAGCTAGGATTCCTCCTCTTTACCTTCCTTTGTTCTTGCATGTTTTTGGAAATGATAAATATTCAATAGGAAATAAATTTAATTATGGTCTTGGCTTTCCCCCCTCTCAAAATAGAAAATCAATACAAACAAATAAATCTGGAATTAAATGGCTATGCAAGTATACAGGTGCAAGACCTATTTAATGTATACACATATAGACCTTGAAGGGACAAAGCTAAACCAAGGGTTGTACTCAACCAGACAATGTGGATTAGCATTATGGTTAATTTCCTTTCAAATGCCTATTCTTTTCCTATCAAAGAAAGTGGAGTACGTGCCCAAAGCAAAAATAGAGCCTGTCTTTTATTGCCAAGGATATAGAGTGGTGAAGTGTGATGTCATAAATGATGTCATAAACATTTTTTTTAGAATTTTTAAATTTGGACTTCATTTTCAGAAAGAGCATAACAAATAATGTCCAAATACCGAAAATCAAAGTAATAGGTTACGTATTAGCTGAGATATGTCCATCCGAATGATTTTTTTGTCAATGGGCAATCAGTGTTATAGTGCACTGGTTCATAAATTTATGAACCAGTGCACTATAACACTGATTGCCCATTGAAGTAAAATTCACTCGGATGGGCATATCTCAGCTAATACGTAACCTATACCTTTGTTATTCGGTATTTGGACATTATTTGTTATGCTCTTTCTGAAAATGAAGTCCAAATTTGAAAATTCTAAAAAAGTGTTTTTATGACGTCGTGGCTTCTGTACTCTATATGCATGTGATGTACATTACCTATTCTTCAAACTTAGTCTCTTGTATATCTTGTAATATGTGACCGGCTATAGCAAAACCCTGTACTTGTTGGTAATTCATGTTTTGGAGAAATCAGCATTTTAAGTTAACATAATGTGTGTAAAAGACCTAGAATTGTAAAATTGAAACAATCATATCTTCGCCAATTATTGGCCAATTTGTTAGAACAAAGCATTCAATGAAAGCTTGTGATGAGGCCTTTCTAATGGTATGAAAATCTACATTTTGATATTTCCCGACAAGTACAGGGTTTATAGCGGTCACATATATTACAAGAGGCATGTGGGCAATTCCACGCCAAATGAGCCAAAAGTGGAAAAATCAAATGAGGATTATTTCTGATCTTGTTTATTTTTTCTGGATTATTTTTTCATAAATCATGATCACATAATGGTATCTTTCAGTTTACATGATTAAAAAAAATATTGGGCGTCTCCTGATAGGAGAAACAGACACCATACATGAACCCATACACAGTGCCTATTTCTTGATTTTCTTCATTTTTTGCATTCCTTTCTATTATTTGTCTGTTTTAAAGGGGACGTCCGGACGATTTTCAGCAGTTTCCAGGGGAAAGTACAATATTTTAGGAGTCTATAACCTTTTTCCAGATGAGAAAAGACCATCATAATCATTCACAATCAGTTTTCGAAAAAATAAGGTAATTCTTCTTGTTCGAATCGGCCGCGAGCAGCCTCGAGTAGAATCTGTCCCAGGATGCATTGCGCATGACGTAGCAGCCTCACTTTCATCAGCCCTCGGCCGCAAAATTTGCAGCCGGCCAGATCTCAGAGCAACACCCTCGGGAATTAGATAACAGGTAGGACTGTTGGGGAATTCATGACAATTTCCCCATATTTGCAGACACTATTTTCATAATTCCTATTCATAATTCCTATTACGCGAGCGAGACTTTCACTAAGCGAGTGAAAGCGAGACTTTCACTAAGCGATTGAACATAGCAGAAAATCAGATCGTTTGTGAACGTTGCCAATTTCTGGGCTGCGATATCATATAACGTGTAGTATGCGTATCATACACGTAGTCTACGCCATTCGCAAATTGGCAACAAAATAGCGCTAGGTTCAGTTCATCTGGTCCGAGCCAGTTAGGAAATTATCGGGAGATTATCAGCTCATTTTTTTGCCGTTTTTGAAGGTAATTGTTCTCGTATTTGTTTTAAAAGCCTTGCAAACATGTAAGTAAAATAAGAGATAGTCTAGAATAGGTGCGATCGTGATAATCTTGCATTTTCGTTCCTTTTCGGCACTTTTTAAGAGTGCAACTTACAAGGCAGTTGGCGCGCTAGCTAGCTACCTCTCTCGCAGCGCGGGGCCTGCCGAAACTCTGGCAGACCTTCTAGTGCGTGTTCCGTATCATTCAATTGACAGGTTTTTTTTCCCCGATGCACATGTTCAATTTGCGTCTCTCAATTTGTCAAACAAGTCGATAATTTTGCGAAAATAACCACTCGTACGGTAAAATATGTACTTTTACACTAACATTGGGCAATTTTCTAGATTTTTTTCTTTTAATTTCCGATGTTGCAAATTTAACATTGAAAAGTCGGGCAACGGGAAATTTGACGATATCTAAGTTTGTGTTTTTGCGCCGCGGGTACATTTTTTCCTGGCGAAAACGCTCACTCCGGCTCGAAATGATCCTCACAGACGACTCGATTCCTGCAATATTTGTACGTTTTGACGTCAAATTTGTCAATTCCAATGTTGGCGAGCCATCTAGCGCACCTTTCCCTCTCATTTGCTGGGTTGGGAATGGCGAAAAAACTCATTTTCTGGCCATTGCCTGGCTTATTCGAACATCCAAACGCTTGACAGATCGGCATTTTAGCAAGCGAAGTGAAGCAAAATATAGCAGCCGCTTCACCGCGGTAGCGCGCGCAAAGTGAGGCTGGTACATCACGCCGTCACGTGATCTTTCTCGCTAGCGTACAGAAGTGAACAGTTACGATTCAAAACTAGTGACACTCAAAATTCGATTGTGACAGGTTTGGAGGGTGTTTTTTATTAAAAGTAGGTAGTTTTGGTCTTTGATTTATGTAGATTATGGTAGAATTTTTAAAAAATCGTCCGGACGTCTCCTTTAAGGTACCAAATTGGATGATTGGATATCACAATATGTGATCACATTAAAATTTCATTTTTTTGAGAGCCCTAAAGTATATTTTTAATGAATCAAAAACTCTGTCCTTCCGTTACTGTCCTTCCGTTACCGAACAGTGAAGCAATTAACTTGTAATTAATATACCAATAGACATATTTGTTTCAAATAAATGTTGTAATACTCTTTGAACATTAGGGAATGGACTATGAGCCAATATAACATGATAGCATTTGAAACTTCACAGAGATTGGATCATAACTAAAGAACTTGAAAATCCATGTCCATTTTGCTGTCCTTCCGTTACCGGCCTCATTAGTGTCCATATCTATTAAACGTAATGTAACAAAAAAAAAAAAAAAATAGGAAATCAAAGGTGTCCCACCAAGAGTCTCAGAAATGTTATTTACAATGATGAATCATAAGCAGGATCCTGGAATTATTTGATTCAATTTCAAAAATTGCGTCTGAATGTCCTTCCGTTACCGTGGAATTGCCCATGTGTCATATAATTATGTTTAAAGGTTGGGAGCAATGTTGAAACCTAATGTAGCTCTGTTTTCTTTTTTTTAATGAATATTCCCAAAATTAGAAATGATTATTAAATATGAAGTTGGAATTGTTATGTTTCTATGTTTTAAAGGTTTACTACCAGATTCACTTCTCTCATGTTTCTCATTGAATTGTAATACTCATACTTATGCCACTAGACATGCCGCAAATTTTCATTTACCGAGTTACGAACTACTCTGTCTCATAAATCTATTTTCTTTAATGGTCCAATACTTTGGAATTCCTTTCCTGAATATATACAAAAATCGTGTTCATTGAATTCTTTTAAACGTAACTTAAAACAATATCTTACAATGCCTTCTCCTGTATGATAATATTTTTAACTTGATATACATGTTCCCTTAGCTTGTTTTAGTTGTTTTTTTTCTTTCTGTGTTGTTGTAGCTATACAAAAATTAATCTTTTAAATTTGTAATATTTAAAAAATATAATTCCAGGGTCAGCCGTTTTAATATTTAATAAGGATTTAATTTCTTTCTGGCCGCTTTCCACTAAAAAATGTACCATTTTTTATACTACGTATTATGTAAATTCTTTTAGTATGTGTGTTGTCGTTATTCATGTTTCAATTGTATTTTTGTATTTTTTTACGATATCCACTAGTAATGACATAATGAGACAATCTTGAGTATTTGCAGTCGAACATGAGACAGAAGGCAGAAATTGACTTATAGGCATTATTATTTACTGTGCATCATATTGTAGATGAAGTTATATTGCAGAGTATTAATTTTGTAACAAGCAGCAGAAAATTTGGAAAACAATAAACCTGTTCAGTTCGAAATTCTGAAATCCCCATAAACTTTGTACGTAGCCCACCCGGTTACTGGAACTTGGTACATACATGTTTCAAGTATAGAAATTACACTTGTAGACAACTTGTAGATCGTGTAGATCTTGCAGACAACATGTTAAAATCTTGTACTAAAACATAATGCCTGAGAAAATACATGTATATACAGTGTTTTGTTACAATTTATTTCCCTTCCCATATATTAAACCTTTTGTCTCAACAAACATGACATTTTATGATTATAAAAAGTGTTTAATAATATTTCTGCAATCTTTGTTAGATATGGACCTGTTAAATTTCATAATTACAGTTTTCATCGATAAAGGGAGTAAGGTTATGAAAAGTGGACAGTTTACAAATGAAATGTAATAATGGGGTCAGTAAATTGTTGTTTTTTGATCAAAATAATTTCACTGGCACGACCAGGCCACTATCAAGACAACAATTTGTGTGGACACCTGTTTATAGACATTTTAATATATATACTGGACAGATTTGCCGCACTGGAACTGTAGGGCTTAACTCTTAACGTGCCAGGGATGTTAATGCTCTATGGAATTTGTGTGTATTGTAACTCGCAAAAATGCGAGCTTGGCACTCAAGAAGTTAATACATGAAGATTAGACTTAAAAGGTCTCTCATACTTATCACACGTGTTGTAATGTAATCGATACGGGCCTTGGCAAAATTGGTGTAATTGACACCTGCCTTCAGGAAGAAAGCCGTGTCATTGATACATATGTCGACAAAATTGGGATCCAGATAGAAAATGAAATGTTATAACTTGTCACCATTCTGGCAGTTAGTGTAGTAGTTTTCTGGAGCAACATGTACAATGTGGGATAAAGGTGAAAAGTGGGGTTTAGAGGTTGTTGGGAGGGGAGGGGGGGGGGGGGGGGGTTCTGTGTTGATATGCTATAGTGAACAATAATGTAGGCCATAATGTGAGATATAAACTTGAAAATAAAGGCAAACAAGCGCTGTAAAAGCTCCCATGGGCCAATGAATGGTTCACAGCAGCTTAAAATGTGAGAGAGCCCTCAGATACCTGATGACTTGGGGTGATGGTATGGGTATAAACAAACTATTTATGGGCTCTTTTTATACAAATGTTGAGGAGAATGGACCCAGATAGAATAGGAAAATTTGAAATTATTCTTTCTCACATGAGCCATGGTTTTCTGGAGCAAAGAGTACATGTAAAATTTGGCCTAATAAACCAAAAACATAATCGAAGAGTGGGAGTTGGTATTTGAATGGGGTATATATGAAAAAAATATGTTTTTAATTTTGATTTTTTAAAGAAAAGACAAACATTGGAAAAGGGGATTAGGGAGATGATGCTGATATATACAATCTTCTTTGATGTAATTTTGAATTTGTTAACCTGTTTCCTTTGAGTTTCTGAAATCACCATAGACTTTGCACACAACCCACCCGGTTCCCGTAGTCAAGGAGTTAATAATTTTAAGGAAATGGGGTCCAGATAAATGACAATTTGAAATTATTTAATATATCTCACAGGAAAATGGTTTTCTTGAACAAAAAAAAAAAACCTGTCAGTTAGGTTGTTGAAAGGGGATGTACATGTAAATTAAACAAAAAAAAGGGATCTAGTAATTTTGTTGACATGTGCAAAAAACGGGCAAATAGTTGATAAAATATGTATTTCTGTGTTTGGATATGTGTGGAAATTACAAGATAAATAAAAGTCATATGACCGAGTAATTACCAAAAATGCAGAGTAATATTCGCTAACTCATTGCACTAACTTTGTACACAGTTATAACTTTCCAGTGGATTATTACAAATGTGCACTCCTCAATCGTAAATAACTTTTCAACGAAAGGGAAATTCGAAAAACCTAATCCTGTGCAATGCTTCTATAATTGGTAATATGAATACAACAAGGTATGAGAGAACCACAAGTGTTCTAAGTAAGATTGTGTGGCATTGGACAATGTTACTAGATCCCTTTGATATACATCTTGAGAGTGAAGCGGGAACAGGCATACAATGCATAACAAAGCACATTTTCAAGAATGATTCATACATTACATGATTTATGTTGAGGGAATGGGAGCAGGCAGAAAATGAAATTGGCTTCTCTGGTAAATCAGTATGTAACTGGGGCGCAAAGTACACTTCAGCTCAGAGGGAAATCGATCAAACCTGGGGGGGGGGGGGGGAAATAAATTGCTTTGAAATATGTTTAACCACCATGCGTAGAATGATTTAATGCTTGTATGACATCTTTCTGTATGTAACCCAACAAGACGTTCATAATTACATCCCAGGTACTTCATCAGGATGATACCAAATATCATGTTCAATTGATAGAATCTCTTACTCTAAACACCTGTGCATATTAAAACTTTCTTGTTGTGCAAAGATTTCTGTTGTGTATGAAAATATACATGTATCTCCAATCTCAGTGTCATCTAAATCAATATTGCGCTCTAAATCCTGATCATGGGGAAACTGTTTGATGAGTCAATGAGGCCTGTTTGTACGCACTGTGAGCAACAATACTAGGCACAGCTATACCTTCTTGCCAAAACTAATCGCTAACTTCAGTTTTGTCAATCTAAAGTGTGATTACTACAGCGTCACGGAGTGGCGCGCGGCCCCTCGTATAAGATATATGTTTGTATGAATAGATGTATATTATTGTGGGTGTTTGTTGTGTAATATGAATGTGCCATTGCCCATTTTATTCACCAGGACATGTTACGCAAAGTAAACTAAATTCAAACAAAGATGAAACTGACCAGAAATATTCAAAGAGAATTAGTGAAGTATAAAAGAAGAATAAAACTTGTGCAAATAACCTCATCTATGCATTTTCAACAGTAGTAAAGACTATGGGTACCTAGATGCAACAGTTTCTAATCACTATAGAAAAAAAAATCCCCCTGGTCACTGGATGCAATTCATCCAGCACGGTGTAATGTGCATTTTAAATTCCCTTGAGAGCATTTATTACCAATGAGCAGCTAGTTAACATCTATAGGCAAAATACCAACCAAACAATGGCTTACAGCCTATTGAATAATTTTGGACAGAATCCACCCATTTTATGGGGACGTTCTTGCAAAGATAGACAATTACAATGGTAATGGTGTGATTACAACACCCATTGACACACGCTAATGTCCATATTCTTTCAGTCACCATGGAGATGAGAAGAACGTGTAAGAGCTTGTGGTAGAAATTCCCCTGAATTGTGTGAAAGGTGAAAACTATGGAAAGAAAAAACAATTTACTTATTTGGTTTTATTCATCAACATCAACATCAACCATACAATTTTGGATATAATAGCAGTACGTTTAATTGCGACATATTTTATATCTTTGCCGTAAGAGGCAAATCTCTGCATTTTGACCCCCTTTAACCCGTTCCCTACGAGTTTGTGAAATCCCCATAGACTTTGTACAGAACCCACTCGGTTCCTGTGGTCAAGGGGTTAATAACCCTTTGCTTACAGTGACCAGGAATAACGTGTATGAACAATGTGAAGTCCACATTTCCAGGGTAAATGGGTTATAAAAAAACCTAACCCTATTGCCTTTAAAAGAGGACTAACCATTTACTTTATCTCATGTCTAATAAAAAATCAACATATTTAGAAGCTTTTTGATGCTTTGAAGACATTCAATTTTACATTTTTTTCATTAAATCAGTTATATTTATCAAATCATCAGTAATTGATTGTATCTCATGCCCATGTCACAGCTCTAACCCCTCTTTTTGTCAGGTATTGTAATGTTACTTTAACATTATTTTTTAAATGAGTCCAAGATTTCTCGCCCTCCACGAAGAATGTATAATTATGTACTTGAATGATATTGTCTTCATTGGGATAAATATCACTTCTATGGCATTTAATTTATTGTTTTGTATCATAAAAACAAATCAAATACATTGTGCTTGCCCCATGCCAATTGAAAATGGCTGCTAGCAGTAACATGTTATTCTAATGTGTAATATTTTGTGGTGTAAATTGGTTGGGGCTATCAACTTTATACAGGCAAGTGCCAAAGTGCAACGAACCACCATGTTGCTGATGGAGGGTGTCGGGTTGTAGGGGGGGGGGGGTGCGCTTCTGAGCAGTAGATGCAAGCTCGATGATTGACTGAAACATGACTCCACTTGTATTTATGCACCGCGAAGTACACGCATGAGAAGCATACTTGAAAGAATACAAAGCGAGAGAGGAAAGATATATGAAAAGGAAAGAGATTGGGCAAGGAAGGAATGGAGAGAAAAGGGTGAGCCAAACATAGAAAGAGAGAGAGAGATTAAAGATAGATCAGGGGGGTGTTTCACAAAGATCCTTAGTTGGACTTATAAAGTATGGAAATCCATTAGTTTCTTTGAAAACAAATTGTAAAAGTCCTTTTAAAAGGCATAAAATGTTGTTTCAAATCATTCATATTTTTCTATTATCAAGGAGATTTCATGTTCTTCATGTACAATTCATGGAAAGTCTAAAATACTTGCATTTTTGCTTTTGAATATATTTTATTCCAAGGCTACAAATGGCTTACCATACTTGTTAAGTCCAACTAAGAGTTAAAGGGGATCACCAGGCAAAGAACAACACATTATTATATGTTTTGGTACCGTTTTGTGATATCAAATAGATACCCAACATTTTGCAAAGGGTTGTGTAATTCATAAACAAAGCAATTAATTTCCACCACTTACGGAACCACTACTCTTTCCTGGTTCCATACGGGCCAAACATTTGCGAGTGCGCCAATGCTATTCACGCGTACGTTCGGAGACAATAGAATCCCGGGCGATTCCTTCGCTCCGCACACCGTTAGTCTTCGCAATTCAGACCGCATGAACGCATGCTTTAGAATGGTGATGCGTTTTCCAATTATATTTTTTTCTTCTGAAAACGTATTTTTGTGAACTTGTTGATGAAATGGAATACTAAAGATGTTACCTTTCTATAATAAGAATATTATTTTTGGGTGGTGGTACCCTTTAAGTTCAACTTAGGATCTTTGTGAAACACCCCCAGGGGTCGTAATTAGCCCATGTCTGTTAGCCCAGGGCCACCGAATGTAAGCTTATGGCCACCAACATTCATTCAGGCTGGGGAATCAAATCTACCATTATTTGTTATGACTAGCTTTTTGGGGGCCACCCATATTTTGTTTCGGGCTAAGGTAATTTTTTTAATTTTGCTTGCCCGACAGGTCAATTTAAAGCCCTGGATAGGGAGACATACATACAGACAGAAAGAATGGAATAGATAATAAATGTATAGATATATTGATTGTTGAGTATTGAGACGTCTCTGCCAACATACTGTACAATACATGTACGTAAACACGTTGTATAGATGAGGTATGAGAGGGAAATGGATGACATTGTTAGATAAAAATAGAACGTGGGATGAATTTCATCTTTCCAAAGAAGAAGAGATAAATGAGCATCACTTAGAGCCAAAAGCAATTTCAAAACGTAGATTCAGTGAGAATATGCACAATAGGGTATGGATATATTGGGGAGAACCAGAATGGGGAAAATGATGATAATTATGTTCTGATAAAATAGTTACAAGTATTTTAGAGGTTCTGGGTAACGTTGTCGGTGGACAAATGGAAATACTCTTTTATAATATCTATTATATATTTTTTCTCATACAGAATATTTCAGCCTGAAACTATAATCCGTCTGACATTCATTTTTTAAAGACTGATTTACAGGCATATATATGCGAATAAAATGACAAATTACACAGTAATCAAACTAATATTAGAAATTATTAAATAACAAAGTTACTAATCACCTTTACACAGTAATCAAACTAATATTAGAAATTATTAAATAACAAAGTTACTAATCACCTTTAATAAACTCTTCATACATTTGAAGAACTTTGTAAAAGTTACCCTTAATTGCAAGCAGATGTATTAGATGTATAAGCTGCAGAAAATGTTATACCTACTGTATATATTTTGACGTAGATGTACGTAGATATCTAATTGTCATAACAAAGTTACGCAGTATCTTAAATATAGTCTTCATAAATGTGAAGGTTTTCGAAATAATAACATAAATATGAATGTTTTTGTAATAATGTCATAAATGTTGAAGGTTTTTGTAATAATGACATACATGTGAGGGTTTTTGTAAAGAATGACTGCTTGATTGCAAGCAGATGCATCTTAACTGCAGATAACGTTCTACCTAAATATCTTGACATAGATGCAAGAAACATGCAAGAAACAAGGAGATATAAAGATACGAGAGAGAGAGAGAGAGGGGGTAAGAAGGAGAGGGAAAGAGCAAAAGAGGGGGAAGAGAGGGGAAAGAAATAATACGCAACGATATCAAGAGACATAACCAGGAAAGGAGACAAAAAAGAGAGGACAGAAGAAAAGGAAGATCAATTTCAAGAGAACTTTGCATGTTACTACATGTATGCCGCTAGTTAATGAAAAGCCATATCAAGAGACCTTCATTCATGCATTAAATACAAAAATGAGCAGTTAATGAATCGGGCGCAAATTACCCCTTGTCATGCTTGCTCTATAAATAAGAGGGTGGCTCAGATGCGCGGAATTGGAGCCTCATTATACTTTTTATCGGACGTAATTGCTCTGGTAAGCTCGGGTGCTCGGGGGGAAGTGGTCGGTGTGATGCGAGTGTCACTATCACTCAAGACCCAGGCAGCCTCGCAATACAGACGGTAAGTTCAAGCTCGCTTCTTTTTTTTCTTCTCTTTCTCTCGATCTCTTCCTCTTTGTGGTTTGTTTTCTTTTCACTTTGTCATCAATATGTTTGATGTTTGATGTGCATTTCATTCGTAGTTTGATGGAAAATTTGACAGATCTCTTTTAATTTCCTCTCCAACTCTTATTTGGTTCTTGAGTGTTTTGGAAGAATGAGATATTTTTGCCTGAATATGAGTTGACTTTTGTGTGAATAGCTAGATGCCTTTTGAAATCTAATGTTTGATGTTTGCACATTTTACTCACAGTTTAATGGAAATTTGACAGATTTCTTTTATTATTATCTCTGACTCTTATTTGGTTGTTTGTGTTTTTGGGGGAGAAGGAGATGATTTTACCTGAGTATGAGTTGACTCCTGCCAAATAATGTCATTTTGAAAGCTCTTTACAAAGGCTGCTCCTCCCCCACTGTCTCATAGCCTATGTTTGATTTATGTGCAATTCATTGATCTTTTTCCCCCTCTCTGTCTCTTTGGTTCTATGTTGTTTTTGGTGAGAATGAGATGATATTTAATACCTGAATATGAGTTGACTTTTGCATGAATATTTGGCATTTTGAAAGCTCTTGCTAAAGGCCACCCCACTGTCTCGCAGCCTATGTTTGATGATTGTGAATTTCCTTCACAGTTTGATGACAATGTGACAGCTCTATCTTTCTCTCCGACTCTTATTTGGTTCTCTCTTTTTTTTAGTGGCAACTCTGAGATGATTTTACCTGAATATGACTTGACTTTTGCCTGAATAATGGTATTATAAAAGCTCTTTAGGAAGGCTGCCCATGCTCCCTTCCCCGCTGTCTCATCTAGTCTAAAGTTGTTTGATTTATGTGCATTTCATTCACAGTTTGATGGATATTTGACAACTCCATTTTACCTTTGTCACTGTGTTGCTATGTTGGTGAGGATTAAATTATTTTAGCTGAATAAATGAGTTAACATTTGTCTGAGTTTTGGCATTTTGTAGCCTACAGGCCACATGAATGTCTGATTTATGTGCATTTTAGTCAGTTTGATGAAAATTTGACCGATCTCTTCTTTTTCATCTCTGACTCTTTATTTTGTGCTTTGATTTTTGATGAGAGTGAGATGATTTTACCTTGATTTGAGTTGACTTTTGCCTGAATATGGGCATTTTGAAGGCTACTTGCTCCCCATCCCCCACCCCTGCGGTCTCATAGCCTACATTTATGTTTGAATTATAATGTGTATTTCATTCCCAGTTTGATGGAAATATCACATCTTGTTTTTATCCCTGTCAATTTGTCGTTCTCTTTGTGAGGATGAAATGATTTTACCCCAACCAGAGTATTGACATTTCAAAAGCTTCCAGTCTCATTTAGCCTGGAGGGATGCTACCAAACCCCCCCCCCCCCCTTTCCTCCTCCCTTTCCTCCCCCCTTTCCCACCCCCCTTTCCTCCCCCCTTTCCTCCCCCACCTCTCCCATGTCTTGTTCACAAATGCCTACACCCGTATGTTGGATTTCTGTCCAGTCTCTGAGTTTTAATATACCGAAATCTCCCTCTCTCTTCCTGTTGCTCAGCTTTCTCCGTCCTTGTGTCCAAGTGTGAATGTGATGCTCGTGCCTTTTATTCACTCCAGCCCAGGACAGCCTCGCAGTGGAGACGATGATTTGACACCTCTCTCTTTTCACACACGTTGTTTTCCATTCTCCTTGTCCTGTATTTGATATTTTGAAACACTGGATCGTTTTGACATAAAACAGTAAGTTATATCGTTTGTATCCTTCTTTGTTTTTAGACAACATTTTGTTAGGATTCATATTTTTCTAGTGGTATATTATTTCCACAATGTTTTAATACCAAATGTTGGCAGTCTTGAAAAACAGAGTCGGCAGTCCTGAATTGGTTGAATAATTTTGTTCAAACTCACTGGTCTTGTTATCATGGCTTAATTTTCAAGAGGTTTTGTGGAAATTATTATTCCACATTAATGGTCCATATAGACCTACAAATATGATGTGAATGATACAATGTACCTGTTATGATGTTATTGATGTACATACCTAAGTTTTGTTGTGCATTTATTGCATTTTCGTGAGCCATTATAACCACCAAGTGACCTTTCTTTCATCCAGGCTGTAATGCAATTAGTGTGGCTAAGTTGCCTAATTAATGTAAACAGGTAATCTAATCTATGGAAAATTAATTTTATTTGAAAGTTGTGACAATTAGACAAGGAAGCCTGCATTACCATAGACACTAACATTTTACTTGGGCTGGCATCTAAGGAAAATGCATGTTGTAATGAATTCAATTTGTCTTTAATGGATATTATTAGGTCAGTCAAACCCTATTATCATTATGAAGGGTAATTCTGTTTAGTTTTACAAAGTATGTGGCATTGCATTTGTGACTGGATATCGCAAAACCATACATTTGTCGGTAATCATGTTTTGAAGAAATGGGCATTTTAAGTTCACATAATGATGTAAAAAGATTTTCCAACTACTGTCCGATTGTTTAGAAAAGGGCATAAAATTCAGTAAAGCTTGTTATGAGGCCTTTCTCATGGTTTAGAAATCTCAATTATGATTTTTACCGACAAGTCTAGAGTTTTGCTCTAGCCGGTCACATATTAACCTGATCAGGACTTGACATTTGACTTGGGCTGGCGTCTAAGGAAAATGCAAGTTCTAATGAATTCAATTTGTCTTTAATGGATATTATTAGGTCAGTCTAATCCTATGAAAGGTAATTCCATTTAGTATTACAAAGTATAACTATGGCATTGCACTTAGTATTAATTTGAGAGTTCATACCATGCCCTTTTTTGCATCAACTAACCCATTTATTATTGAGACCCAGTGTCATTTGTATGATACTCTGTGGGAATTGCAACAAATTGGAGGGAAAGGGTTAGTATCTGAAATACACGAGATGGATAGAGCAACCAAAAAAATACTTTTTTTTTCACGAGGGCGATTTTGAAAATTTTGAGGGAAAAAAACGCCCTCGTGAAATTATTCACGAGGGCTATTTTGGGGCTCACGGGGGCTCTTTTTTTTTAAACATCATTTTCACTGCTCAAGGGTCTAATAAATGATTATCATGATGTGATATATCTGATTATGCCATGTTTGGTACGTTTCTGGCGCTTTCCGATCATGCAAAAAGATGTAAAAAAAAATTTTAATAAAAAAAATTTAAAAAAATCGCCCTTTGCCCCCGTGTATTTTTTTGGTTGGGATAGAGTGAATAGATGCCATTAACTCATTCAGAACTTGTCTATGTATTCATAGAGAAATGCAATAGTATACCAATTGAAAATAAAAGAGATAAATAAGTTCAGGCTAGCTCCACTGCATCTTCATCATAAATGAATTAACCTACTGATTTGGAAGACAAAATGCTAGACAAATCTGATGTGAAATTTAAGTTGTTGATGCTGTGTGACTTGCATGCATATTGAGTTTGTCCTTTTTAAAGATTTTGATGAGAATTGTGATTTATAAACAAAATAAATCTACTAAAATATGTAACAAAAAACTACCCCCCCCCCCAAAAAAAAAAAAAATGAATAAATAATTATTTCAGTCAAGTGAATTCAATTTAGAGCAATTTTACCCAATCTAGATGAGTTGATTTTGGTATTAACCCCTTGACTACGGGAACCGAATGGGTTGTGTACAAAGTCTATGGAGATTTCAGAATGTCGTAGGGAACGGGTTAACACACATTATCCATGACACCCCAGCTGGAGCACTTTCAGGACCAGTTGTGAATGGGTTAATTCAGCAATAAAGAGGATCATTGTTTCAAAGGTTCTGTTTGGGCAGTACTTTTCACGCTCCAAGCTTGAAGCCAAATTGGTTTTTATTTTGGTCGTGTCTACAAAAAGAAGGTTTAATAAACTCTCCACATTCCAGCCTGTTGTATGCACAGGAGGTCTTGATTTCACCACCATTTATCTTTGCACAGTATATTGTGTCTCTCCCATTGTAAATGCAGGTAGTCCACTCATCAAACATGTTCTTATTAGCACTATTGAGCGTGAAAAATGGGCAAAAAAACAAATTTTGGCATTTTTACGGACACTTGGCAGTGCAAATTTCATGTATGCTGATTTTTTCCTCATCACTTTAATGACAGGTTACTTGCTTCAAATAAATGTGGACACTTGACAGTGAGAATTGCAATCATATAATTTTGTTTGCTCATCACTTCAATGACATGTTACTTGCATCTAATTGATACATGTAACCCCTATAAATCAAACATGTTAATATTAGCAATATTAAGCATGAAAAGTGAGCGGGAAAAAATATGTTGGCATTTTTAGTTAATATTTGATAGTGATCACAAATTTTACCACTTTTTCCTCATCATCCTGACTTCAATGACATGTAACTTGCATCAAATTAATACACATAGCCTCCTCATCAGATATTTTGTTATTATCAATATGGAATGGAAAGATAATGTACACACCAACTACTGGGTTAAACCTGCTGAAACACAATGACAAGGATATATGAAAATGTGTGGTTCTTCATATCTTTAAATTATTGAGATGCATGAGTAAAGTGACATTAAAAAATTACTTGTTACTTAATGATGGTAGCTGTCTCTTTATTAGTTATTGTCGAGCCCACCGTAGGTGGAGGGAGACTAAAGCCCGGCGCAGACAGAGCCGACTCGACCCGATCCGACTGGTTTTCAGTCAGGCTAGAGACAGTTTCGCTCAGTCGGAGCTGATCCAACATGTTGACTCTGTCTGTTGAGTCGGCTCTGTCTGCGCCGGGCATAAGGGATCCAAATTGCGTCCGTCTGTCCGTCCTCCGTCCGTCCGTCCGTCTGTCCGTCCGTCGTCCGTGACCTTACAAAAATTTGAATAACTTCAAACTTGATTGGTAGATGCCCTATATCGGCCTCCATGATATTCTGGGGTCAAAGGTCACATAAGTAGGTCAAAGGTAAAATGATGTCCAATGTGAAATTTTACCTGCAAGAGACTATTAGGGTTGATAACTTTCCAACCCTGCATCTGTTTGTAACCAAACTTGATTGGTAGGTGCCCTATATTTGCCTTCGTGATATTCTGGGGTCAAACGTCACATAAGTAGGTCAAAGGTCAAATGAGGTCCAATGTTGCATGAATGCGCGCAAGTGGGCGAGACACTTTACGGCTATCGCCTTGTTTTTTAAAATAAAATAATTGTTCAATGGTCAAAGAATGGACAGTGCCCATCCAAGGTCAAACACATTTCATGCTCCAGTTCATTACATGCCATTTTATTGATCTTGACCGGAGATTCAATTAAAAGCTATTCATTGGCCTGTCAGGCTCCTACCATCCATTTGCAAGATAGTTCATCATTTTGCCGTTGACAACTTGGATGCCACTCCCACCCACTGAAATATCAATAGATGCTAGAGTATAATTATTTGTATTGTTCCTTAATGGTAGGACTGAAGTATAATCCATTGTTTTGTTCCTAAATTATTATTATAGTTGTTTCACTAATATGCCCTAGAATATAAACCATTGTATTGTTCCTAAATAATTATTATTGTTATTAAATTAATATATCCGTAGAGTATGAGCTGGCGTGTTCCTAAATAATTATTATTGTTATTAAATTAATATATCCCTAGAGTATGAGCAGCTGGCTTGTTCCTAAATTAATATAAATGTGTGGAACACAAAACCGGATTTCCTTATACCAGTAGCCCATTTCATAAAACTGTTACAATTGTTGTAAGTGTCCAATTATTGTAACTACCATGGCAACAGCTGTAATGCTCCATGCTGATTGGCTGCTGACTTATAGTTACAATAATTGGACACTTAACTGTAACAATTGCAAGTGTTTTATGAAACGGGCTACCCACACTCCACACGTACGGGCTAATCCACACTTACCTTTTTAGTCATTGGCCTGGTCGGGACAGTGAAATAATTTCTTTCCCATTTCTGAATTAACCTGTTCACTACGAGATTCTGAAATCCCCATAGACTTTGTACATAGCCCACCCGGTTCCCGTAAGCAACAGGTTATTAATAACTGGCCCCAAAATGTTATCTCATGAGTAAACTTTTAATTATTCAAAATATCACTATCGAGGGTTGAGCCCTGATTACACATACAAAATATGAAATAAAGATTTAGAGTATAATCCATTGTATTGTTCTTAAACTAATGTGCATAATTTGAAAACACTGCTCTTCCAGCGGGCCCTGCATGTATATAAATTAATTTATTGATCACAAATAATACAGTTTGTCAATATTTTGGAAATGATATTACAATGATCAGAATGGTTGTTGTGGTACAATTGAAATCTCAAAAAAGTATTTTATAATAAAAAGGAATTTAAACATTTCTTTTTTAACCTTTCCGCAGTTTATTCTTACATTTTTAAAATCTAAATTTATGTTAACAAATATTCACTCAACTTCAAAACAAATCTACTTTGAAAAATATCAAAGAAAATGTAAACATAGTTTAAACTCCTAGAATGATACAGTATATTGTCTTATGTCTTGTAACGTTTTGGGGGTATTTCTGTACCTAATACTGTAAATGTAGTAAATTGCTAAAAAACAACCTAAATTTCATTTCTGTTCCTAATTTCATGCATTCTTGAATGTTCAATAAACCACACTTAGCCTCAAGAGTTTTTTGAGCTAATGGACACTCATACATAATTCATAAACGTTTATTCGCAAGTGCCTGTCTTTTTTTAAAATTTGGTATTGGTGTCTTTTTACATCTACCATCAGTGCATAATTAAAGCAGTAGCCTAGGGGATAGGGGATTACATCCCCCCCCCCCCCCCCCTCCCGGTAATTTTTTTTACAGAATCATTGAAACAAGGGTAAAATTAAGAAAAGAGTGTAGTGCCCCCCCCCCCCCCCCCCAAAAAAAAAAAAAATAATTGTAATGTAGCTCCTCTTTTTGTACGGCACCAAGGAATCTTATGGGTGCATACATAATTCATTAATATTAATCCTCATGCGACTTTCATTTATTCTGTCTCAGTATTTTTGTTTAAAGCTTATGGTTACCTATATATGATTCATGAATATTGAATATTAATCCTCCTGTGACTTTCTTTCATGCTGTCTCAGTATTTCTTAAGCTTATGGTTACCTGCGTCTACATGATTCATGAATATATATATATATCCCCATGGGACTTTCGTTTATTCTGTTGCAGTATTTATTTCACAGCTCTACTATTTTCCACATCAACCTGTATGTTCATGATGTTTGCAGCTTTTGCAGACACATTAACGATGTATTGTCTTCCAGTTGGCAATGGGTTAATATGTACATCCAGCTTTGTGCAGGTATTCTCGGGTATTCTGTATTTTCCCTTCTCCTTCGCATAGATATAATATTTTGTTGGGAGATAAATAGTTATGAAATATTAATTATATCTTCAATTTCAAAGATTTCTACTCAATTATTGTCAGAGAATTACTAAATAAGATTTTGCCATTTTATAATTTACATGATGATAAACTTTAATATAAAAGATAAAGCAATTTGCAGCGTAATTATTACTAAATATTGTGTGCAATTCTTAAAACATGAATATACATGTGAGTGTACCACACACACCAATATTGAGATTCTATTCAACCATCTGCTCTTCTAATATTCCATTTATTCAGTTTTCCACGATGGAAAAGGACTACAAAAGAATACCTTGAGTGTTCTGACATAAAAATTGTATAAAAGCAATTAGCATGAAAAGGCCATGATATACTCATGAATTGTCTTCAACTCGAGTAATGGATACCAGGACAATGTGATGAGAAAGTGTGCTTTTTCATGTTAAAGGGATCTAGTAACTTTGTTGGCATGTACAGGAAGTGATGAATGGTTGGTAAAATATGAAGTTTGTGATTGATATGTTCTCTGAGTATTGTATGAAAATTTCACGTTGAAATGAATGTAATATGGCCGAGTAATGAGCAAAAATGCAAAGTGATATTCCCTAACTCATTGCACTGACTTTGTAAAATGTTATGATTATTCAGTGAATAGTTACAAATCCATATATGATACTTCTATTGTAAATATCTTTTAAACGAAAGTAAAATTTGAGAAACGAAAACCTGTTCCACGCTTCTATAGGTTAAACAGATACAACACGGTGTGAGAGAGCCTCTAGATTTCGAATCAAGTTTTGTGGATTTGGACAATGTTACCTGATCCCTTAAACATTCTTGATATGGAAACCTGGTGACTGCATGGTGTATACTACGTATTATTTATATGGGAATTTAAACATTTAGGAGAAATTGGTTAAATTGATCCATTTACTTCATAAGATTTTTCCAAAAGTGATATTTGAGACTTCAATCATAATAATATCATTGTAACATTCTTCTGAATGATGTTTGAACGTTCAATAGAAAAGGAACACCTTATTAAACATTGGGTAGAGTAGCGTGTCTGTTGTATGTTGCCTGTATTTGTAACACCTTTTTTCTCATGGAGTAAATATACGCTTTTGCAACGAAAAAACTTCTGAAACTGTTTTGAAGACTTTCTATTTTTTGTTCCTCTGCATGGGCAATGACTTGGTGTTCATTCTAGAGTTTCGAAAAGGTTGGAAAACTGATTGTCTGAGCTTAAAGTGATCTGTTAACTTTGTACAATTGTAACCAAAATCACTTGCAGCTTTCCCACTTCTTTTGTACCTTGTTGTTTGGTTATGATAACAGAAGAATGAAATGGGTTTTGATTTTTCAATTGTCTCCGTAATTCTGGATATATTTAAGATTGCATTTGAAAGTGTCTATAGAAGGTTTCCAACAATAGTCAAGAGTATTAGAATTCGGATTTCAATTGTCCATAGTATTCAAATTTGGATACTTCAAGTGAATGATCGGGATAAAATCAGACATTGATTTTCTCTGTTTTCACTAGGTAACCTTTCAAGAATCTTACAATGTAATTGGTATATGATTGAAGTCTAAAACATTACTTTTGGGGGAAAATATAAAGTTATTGGATCACTTTAAGTGCCTTCAAAAAGGTCAGGGCACCTCTTCATCTGGTAGACTGCTGTCATAAAACTCAGTCTGTCATCTTCTATAGGTTGTTCACTGTCTAGATGTACTCTATACAGGGTGGCCCAAATAAAGGAGCGCATTACCTCCTCGAAATATTGGGACAGATTGACTGATATCAAAGGATAGTGAGTCGGTCACTGAGAATAATGATTGAAACCCGACACAGGGTCACAAAATGTGACCTATAATTAAAAATGTTAACTAAAATTGCTGATCTTGGTATCAATTTTCTCTGTAAAAGAATCCACATCTAGTGAAACCAGTTGGTCTTGTCCCATTTTTATGGGAAGTACAGTATGCAATTCTGTTTTATTTGGGCCACCCTGTACTGTGTTCTTATATGCTTAAGGAGGGGTGATATTAGTTTTTATAATAGATTTGTTATTGTATTTTTATATCATCAAACCTAGTCTATCATCTTCCATCATCTTGTTTTAGTATTTTAATAATAATGATGATGATAGTAATGCATTATAAAGCACATTTTCCATGTAATCCATGTTCAAATGCTCGTTAATCAACGGTTAATGTACAAAGTGCCCTTTTTTACCCTTGCATATTAGCTGATCTACCCTGATAAGGCTCATCAAGCATTGCTAGGAAAACATAATATATCATCTTCAGTAGGTTGCATATAGGCAAAGAAGAAACACAAATTGTTTTTATTTTATGATACCTGTTTCAGAATTTTACCATGCATGCTTAAAGGGATCTAGTAACTTTGTTGACAAGTGCAAAAAGTGATGAGTGATTAATAAAATGTGTATTGGTGTGATCTGATATGTCCACAAATTAATGTGTGAACATTTCCCGTTAATATGATGTTTTTTTTGGCCGAGAAATTAGAAAAAATGCGAAGCGATATTCACTCACTCATTGCACTTACTTTGTACACAGCTTAAATTATCCTGTAGATAGTTTAACATCTGAACACTTCAGTCATAAATATCTTTTGAACGAAATGGAAATTTGAAAAAACGAAACCTGTCCTGTGCTTTTATTGTTAATATGAATATGACAAGGTATGAGAGAACCACTCAATTGTTGTTTTGAGTTCCAAGTAAGTTTTGAGGATTGGACAATGTTACTAGATCCCTTTAATGTAAGATGAGCGAGGAAAAAACAAGACTTGTTGTTTTGAGTTTGTTATATTTATCTCTGCATTTAGAACCAGGGTAGTGTTGCTTAATGCAAGATAAACAAACCTATCCTTCAATCAACAGCCGCAAGCAATTTTGACCAGTCAGGTTGCAAATATGTTGGAGAGATCCACCTGCAAAAAATATGAAAAAACAAACAGTTTAAAAGCTTTTGCCATCAGAGTACTTTTGCCACAAAAACAGTAGGGTTAGTGACTTTTTGTGAAATTAATTTTGAGTGATGATTTGTGGTCCTAGCAATTCCATCTAATTTGATTAAATTGCAAAACCCAATTTATTTTTAAATTTGTATATTCTTACCAATTTCTTTAACCTAAATTTGTGTATTCTTGGGAAAACTCTTGACTGGGTAAGAGACATATGTGGGCCCAGTTAACCATTATACTAGTCCCAGCTGTTTATTTGCATGTAGTATTAGTGTATACATATCATTTGAACTATTGATTTTGATATATATATTTATTTTCTTCAAATTGTCTGTACTTAAAAAGTTATTTGGGTCCACACTACTCTCTTCGAAGCAAGTAAAATTCATGTGGTTGTGTATAAAGTATAATTCAGGATTATAACTCCATGGAACAAATTAAAGGTTGAGTTTTGAGGGAGAAGACCTTTTCCAAGGATATTGCTTAGTTGCTAATTTGCTTAATTAGACAAATTCAATGAAAGTGTATTCCCCCTCCTGTTTATACATGGTCTTTGTTCATACATGTTCTTGTAAACATGTCAATTAGCCATAAGATACTCGAGTTTTAGTGTGACAGGATTATAATTATGAAACAGTATCAAAATGAAAACAAAAACATGGGGGGGGGGGGGGGGAGGGAGGGGTACATTGATAATAACTTGGTAATTTGCTTTCAGTCTATGTCTCTAGAGTTTACGTAGACTGAAAACAAAAACATGGGGATACATTGATAATGTTGGTAATTTGCTTTCAGTCTATGTATACTCTAGAGACATTGATGCTAGAAATACACGGACAATGACATTGTATTCAGTGCCCTGGAGGATAGTGGCAATGACTTCTCTATATGAAGAGCTTAGTTCCAAAAGGCGCTAAATCCACCTTCCATACAAATTTGAGTTAACCATATCAGTACATTAAAGAGCTACGCAGCTCTCTTGACATCCAAATTTTAAGACTAATAACTCATTCAAAATCAAAATATGGAATTTTCCATTTTCATATTTCCGCTATTAAAGGCATGTGTACAAAGTTGGAGAAAGAAACCTGCTTTTCTCAAAAAATGAAACAGTGGATTTAGAGCCTTTTTTAATTAAAGGGGTAGTACAGTTTTGGTAAGGCTGAGCTTCAGTAACCAAAACCTGCACAATAACATTACAAAGTAATAGTTATAACTCCACCATGCTCGCAAGGTATAGAAAATTACGAACGACTATAAAGTAAAAGCCTGTTATCATTCAAAAAGAGCCATTAAAACACAAGAGGGCGCTCTAAAAAAGTTTTAGTTTCAACCATTTTTCATACAAAATTATGCATGTGATGTTTTGTTGAAATAATTATAAAATTGAGAGATCATCAACGACTATCTAAAAACCTCTTTTGAACATTTTTGAAAAAGTGTAAGCATTTTTTAAATTAAAAAAAAAATCATCGAATAAATCTGGGCCCCAGATTTATTCCAATCGGATATATTTAATATTGATATTTCAGCCGTTTCTGAACCGATTTGATAAAATAAAGTTTATTCTGCCATTAAAATTGTATGCTCTTTCAAATTTTACACTCAGTTTTTCATTATCTCACAAAAAAATTCATTTTGTGCAGCGCCCTCTATACCAAAACCCCCACCCCTTTAAGCTCTTTATTTATTATTTAACCATTATACCCTCCTAGATATTGTAAAATACACCACATGTATGTAAAATGTCTATGTCTATGGATGCACATAATACATGTTCATCTGACATGTGAAGATTTAAATTTGCAGTTTGGAAATCTAAACAGAACTTTGTATAATCATTGGCGTAGCCAGGAATTTTCCAAGGGAGGGGGCTCCAACTCACGAGCACATAAGCAGATTTGGGCTTGCCTTGGGGCCTCTCGTAGCTAGGTTTCCAGAGGGCAGTCTCCGGAAGCCCCCAAATCGGCTAACAAGCCTGGGGGGGGCTCGTGCCCAGGAGCCCCCACCCCCCCCCCCTCGCTCTGCCAGTGTGTATAATCTAATTTGGTATCTTAATTGCTTAATTTTAATATTTATACCACACTGTACACATAATCCACACATAATTTGTGTGGATCTGCACTTGGGCTACGAATAACATTTGACAAAAAGGGTTAATCTCAATTTAGAAATCTACATTTCCATATGATGATATCCCTTACCAGGCATAAAAACTTGATCGTTTGACTCAAAAAGGCCTGTGGTAAATGTATTATTTTCAAAATGAAAAAGGGTGCTTTTAGTTCATAATCAAAATCATATTCTCATTGGGTTGTTTTTTAGTATTATATTTTATCTATTACCTTGACTTTCTAATTTTAAAGGGATTTTCTCGTTGCATTGCCACTAGGGGAATTATTAAATACTCATAACGTGTAATGCATTTCGAACAAATCAATCAATGTCTGGGCCTTAAGTCAGAAAAAACACCTTCCAAATCACTTTTTAATTAAATATTTTCATTTCTGTAACGAGAACCAGGTGTTTATCATTATTTTTTTAAATTTTGTTTTCACTGAATTGCATACTCAGAATTTGTCTATAATCTAGGTACAGTCAAACTAAAGACCATGACTATAATTACATCAAGGGCATATATATGGGCAGAGAAATTCAGGGGTGACTAAAGATTTTTGTCAGGTTCCTGTTGGCAATGGGTTAAAGTGATCCATTAACTTTGTACAATTTCAACCAAAATCACTTGGAGCTTTGCCACTTCCCTTGTACATGTACATTGTTGTTTGGCACTTTGGCTTATGGTAACGAAATGGGTTTTGATTTGTCAAATATCTCCATGATCATTGATGCATTTAAGATTGAATTTAAAAGCGTCTGTAGACAGTTTCCCACCGTAGTCAAGAGTATCTGAATTTGGAAACTCAATCATCCATCGTATCCAAATTTGGATACTTCACGCAAACGATCGGGATCGAATCAGACATTGATTTTCTGTGTTTATACTAGGTAAACTTTATTCCTTTTCTCTGAAATTCTCACATGTCATTCTCAAGAATCTTACAATGAAATTGGTATAATGATTGAAGTCTAGCTCAAACGTTACTTTTGGGGGGAAATATAAAGTTAATGGATCACTTTAAACCCATTGAGGACTGCATGGTCCCTAAAATGCTGGGGATGGGGTCAATGCACCAAATAACAATGCTTGATTCGTGTGCTGAATGTGAGTAATCATGAACATGGCATGTTTTGGAGTATAATTACGGAAATGATACCTCAAATAAATTGCAAGGGGTTGTGAATTTCAAGTTTGTGAGACCGATATGCTTTGACCTTTGGAGACTGTGTGATATTGCACAACATTTGTATGTTTCCAAGTCTGTACATGTACGATGTAGGCCTGCCAGAGAAATGTGTGTAGCAAGCTACCGGCTAGCTTACCGCTAGCTAGCAGCAAGCTTAAAAGGCGATATCTGATGAAATTAAGCTCAAAGACTATTCCCTACATTCCCTATATTCCCTCGTGGAACGGAGTGAACCCACCGGCTTATAAACATGGGTTTTTTTCTTCTTGTTTTGTACATTTGGTCATGTGGCAAATTCAAGTGTTTTTCAGCACTGAGGCTGCATACAGGGCACGTGGTCCAATAGCAATAGGATGTTTATGCATTTATATGAGGTATAATGAAAAAACAGTTTAACAGAATCTTTTCAAGATGCCTAAAATGGTATTCTAAAATAAGTATTATAAGAAAGATCATTGAAGGGGGTCTTCTGTTAACAGCAGTATCTTTTTTGCAGGCTCATTTAAAAAGGGGTTCTAAGTTCCCCAAATTTTCTTGGATTTACTGCAAAAAAGGTAGAGGGTTCGAGTAAAAATTGTAGAATAATCAATTCGCAAAGCACTCTTGAACCAGATTGAACCAAACAGACTGCAAACACTTATTTTGTTCATCGGGTCATGCAGCAAATTCAAGTGTTTAATTCTCAGAAGGATGCATGGTAGGGGGGGGGGGGATTCAATAGCAATGGGCTGTTTACAAACTTATATGATTTGGTGTTAATACAGTTTAACCAAAACCTTTTGAGACGCCTCCAAAAAAAAAAAAGCTCCTCTAAATGCTATAAAAGAGGGTCTTAAATTATCAACTTTAATTTCCTTGTTTGCATGCTTAGAATGTATCTTAACCCGTTCACTACAATATTCTGAAATCCCAATAGACTTTGTACATAGCCCACCCGGTTCCCGTAAGCAACGGGTTAAATGCCCCAAATCCCCTTGATCTTCCCTGTATTTTAAGGTGGTTAAGGCCAAAAAAAATAATTTGTTTGATTGGCGTAACGGGCAACCAAAAATTAGGGTAGGTCGGTCGGGATTTTTTATTTTTTTTTTTAAACTTTTTTTTTATAATGCTGGCCCTGGCCGGCGGCATAAACATTGTACATGCATGCGCTGCATAGGTACCGCGGGGTATTCGGTACCGCGTATACGTACGGTACATTGCATGTACTGTATTCGTGCCTTCATCGCCTCGCGGGGAAAAAGCGATATCGCAACACTTCCGGGTTTTTAGTGCAGCAAATATATCGATCGCAAATGCAGCGCGATACTCAGGCGATAGCAATTTTTTCGCTTCGATATACACAACGATACATAACGATATTGATCGCAATCGGCAAAAACATCTAGGGTCGGCGGTATTTTTAGGGACGGGCGGGTTACGCCAATCCAACAATTTATTTTTTATGGCCTAAGCTTTAAATCCAAGAATGATCATGCGCAGCCAGCGCACTCTTGGAAGGGAGGGAACCCACAGGCCAATAAACATAGGTTATTCCTTCTGGTTTTGTTAATTTGGTCATTGGCAAATTCAAGTGTTTATCACCAGACTGCATTTAGTAGTGATGTGTCGTAGCATTACATGATGTAGAGATAAAACAGTTCGACAAAACCTTTTTTAGATCGATGCCCCTCAAAATAGGGGTACTTTTTGTCTTCTTGCTTTGTCTTGAACATTTGGTCTAGGGTTACCTACAGCGACAGTACACTATACATGCTGACATTATTACATTATCAAATTATTAAGAGTTAAAGATATTTGGTTACATAGTCGGAGGGCAAATGACAAAATTGTTAAACTGTTTTGGGTGGTGAAGTTTCAGCAGTTATTTGTGTCTGTATGTCAAATGACCTAGTAATATGAATGTTTGTTGCCAAAATAATCATAATTAAAATATGAAAATATTGAAAGCGTCTCATAATTTTATAACACTTCCCCAATACCAAAGTTCTTTTGATCGTCATTTACACTCATATCCTTTAACTAAAACGTATCCCTTTGCCATGTCATTTTGACAGATCATTTTACAATCCTATACAATCCCATCAAGGACGAGAGCTATTTTAAGGCAAAATTGATCATTATTTTCCTCTACAAATTGGCAACCCCTAAATTTTGTCGACCTATTAATGACATATAAGAAGGTGGAAAATATTTAGCAAGTACAATTTAGGACAAATATGAAGTGACTTTGCCGAAAAGTTGCCAATTTGAACGCCAAAATCTGTTTTATAATTATCACGATGTGTTGCCAATTTAGGGATTTTTTCTAAATTATAGCGATTTACGCTATAATAAAAATCATTAAAAAATAACTAAAGCAGATAGAGTAACAAAATAGGGCTGTAAAAATAGAGAAATTTATGCTCTTTCTCCTTGTATACATTATATAACTTGTTATCTTCTTGCTGAAGTGTAGGACTACCAAACCACAAATATGTGGGCCTTAGGCACTGATGGGTTAACTGATATATATGCCTCGCCTACAAACAAATATTTGTTCACATGGCAACACAATAATAACATTTCCCTTTCACTCGTGTTTTCTGCAGTTTAATTCCATCCTATTGTCATGCCTGGTGGCCTTGTCTATTCAAATTTAATTAAAGAAGGAAGTTATTACAAACTTGAGATATCAATATGTTTTCCTTTACTGTTCAATATATATGCTCCTATATATGCTCACACACTCTCTATTTGCTATGAAATGCTTACTTCTAAGTACAAGTGAAATAGTCAGTGAAAAAATAAGGCTTAGAATATATGTAATTCTAAAAATAACATATCTCTGAGGTATTGTACTTCTCAAAATGATCTACTTGAGCTGTAATCCTCTTATTTCTAATACAAGTGCTGGTAAATAAACCAAATAAACATAGTAACCTTGAACCCTTCTTTTCTGTTGAGGTACTTGGTATTGACGGAGGATACATTGTGTATATAATGGCCATCGGCCTGCTAATACCAATGTTTTGGCAAAAATGATAAAGATATGAAAATATAAGAAATTTTGTGGGCTCAGTCATCAATGAAGTCAAGGTAAATGAAAACTGTGTTGTCATGGAAAACAATGTAAGTATATTCAAATTAAATATCAGCATAAATTTCTTTGCTTGTAAATATCTAATCAGTTAAGATCACATCAAAATCCACAAAATTAAAACAAAGGATATATTCAAAGAACACATAGTTTAAAGGAGGAGTGTTACATGTAACGTTCAATATTTTCATATCTTGGTAATAGAACGTGTGACCAAAACAAGGTTTTCTTCTTAATGGGTTTAATAAGCATTGAAACTTGGCATGATAGCAGTGAATGCAGCGCAACTATGCTACATGAACCTCTTCCATCATGTAGTTTGTGTTGTGAATGTAATAACATGTCATTTGTAAGGCACACTCTAGAACTTAAAAATACACTCTCTAATTCCAGGAGTATGAGCTTATTTTTCAAGGATTTGGAGTATTGATTACCATCAGCAGTCAGTCTGTTAGCCTCTTATTGCCCAGACACACTCGTGGTTTGACGTGTTTGTTTTTTTGGTGGGAGAGGGGGGAGGGTAGGGAGGCGGGGTGAGGGTGGCAGGTAATTGCCCACAACCCTACCTCTCTCCTCAGAGGGAAGATATAATTATTTGAACATCATTTTTGTTTTAGTTATTTTTATTAGGGCATTAATTTATTTAATTTTACTTTTAAAACTTAATTAATGTATTGATATTTGATAAATTAAAATTAGTTATTCATTTATTATGTTTATTAATTTCTCTGTTTTTTGATGAATTTGTTATTTTTTGTTCATATTTGTTGGTCTTTTATTCATCTTTGAGGGGGGGGGGGGTGCTCAGCTGCCCCATGGTTGGCGTGGTATGACTAATTGGGGGCACACCTTATGTATTTCTTTGTTGTTTTTTCAAAAAAAATGTACCCTTATGTTTTCTATTGTTGTTTTTTTGCATATTAGCTATGCCACTGCTTGCCCCCCTCCCCTACCCCATCCACTTACCCCACCTTCTATGTCTGGGTTTTGTGCCTAAATTTCACTTTAATCCTGATGTGCATGGACAAATGTGAAATACATCTCTTTCAGGATATTACAAGCTGGCTCATGTTAATCCCTTCCTTCTCCTCCGGGGATGATAGCTACTGAGTTCTAAGACAAACAGGATGAACAGGAAAACAAAAGATGGGAATTATAATTTCTAGCCAATTCTATAGGGTACACTGGACCTGTTGTGCAGTTTCTTCATTTGCATTTACAGGGAGTTTTTTTTCTCTTCAAAGCTTTCTGTCATTTCTTGACCTAATACTATCTTTCTTAGCTTTTTTTTGCCCAACAAGTACAACAAAAGTAGTAAACAATATTTTGTTTTCAATTTCATTAATTTAATTGCTCAACATGATGATTGCATTTGACTTGTTTATGATAATTGATATCGTTCAATTGATGGTGATGATACTAATTTGATGATAATAACTACTGCTACTGATACTAGTTGCTACTACTACTACTGCAGTACTGATAATGTTGCTGCGACTGCTACTGCTACTACTACTACTACTACTACTGACAACCTGGTATGAATTAGAAAAAGAAAAAAAAATGAGATTTCTTTTTATTTAGCCACCAAATATTTACACTTCTTATGAAGAGCAATATCATTGAAATTTCGTCACATTACATTTTCTTCTCTCTTGAATACATTCATACAGGTACCAGTCCACGTCTATCGCCCTCTGTGTTGATGCTCAGAAAGGCCTTCTCCTCATTCATCTGCAAGCCACCTGGACCTTGGAAGCCCAAAAGGACAGTTACTGTGGTAATCTCCGCAGCTAGAAGAACCTTCGACGACGCACACCTTCAGAGTAGAAGACCCTTGCACTCTGGAACTCATATGTCGTTCAGACGCAGCGCAATGGCAGACAACGGAAACAAAGACACCATCAAGTACTTGGGGTGAGTTTGAATAATGATCATATCATACAAAATATTCATCTATCAAGTGGTGCTAGTTCACCTAGGTATAACCATGGATGCTTTGAGATTACTTTTGATTAATCCTTATCCTTACCCCAACACTAATCCTAAACCTAATCTTAATTAGGGTGATTGATTGATTGATTGATTGATTGATTGATTGATTGATTGATTGATTGATTGATTGATTGATTGATTGATTGATTGATTGATTGATTGATTGATTGATTGATTGAATGATTGCTTGCTTGATTTATATTTCCGTTCTAAAAAATACAACGAATATAAATACAATTTTACATTTTAAACAACGGCTGGATGGCCCAATTTCAGGTGTGCCAACATGCATGGCACTCCTGGTCTTCCATGGGGTCAAGAAAAAGATGAAGGTTCTGGTCAGATACAGTTAGTGTTCATATGATTGATTAGAACAATGATGAATTATTAATTGCTCCCCATTGAGGAGAATTTGAGTTAAAAATAAATAAATTGCATTATTCATAGGCACAATGACATACAATGTAACTACGGAGGGGGAAGGGGTTGTCACGTGCCTACTCATAGGCACAATGACATAACTACAGAGGGGGAAGGGGGTTGTCACGTGCCTACTAATAATTTGACAAAAACAGTAAAACACATGAGGGGAAAATCTTTCAAATAATGAAGAATTACATAGAGTGTGCCCCCCCCCCCCCCCCCCCCCTCCATAATTTGCATGCCCCCGATCATTCAGACTATGCTACCCCACATTCCAGAGACTATGTAGTCTGAGAAATCTTGGTTGGCTCTTGGTGAATAATTCAATATCTTTTTGTATTGTTGTTCTGATCAGAGAGGTGGGAGAACCCACCTCTCTGGTCTAATTTATCCCGCGTTCTGTGCATGTACACATGTTTCTACTTTCAATTGTTACTGTGATGTGTTCTCTTACATGTTCATGAATTACACCTTTTTTATACTTGAAATTTAAAAAAAATTATTATTAGATGATGAAATTTGATCACAGGCAGTCTGCGCTACTCAACTTCGGGAAAGTATTTTCTCCATTTCCCATCTCCATTGCAAGAAAAGCCTTTGTTCACTTGATGAAATGAGTATCCTTGGTTCATTCACAGACTAGAATAAAATTTGTATGAAAGCGTTATTTTTAGGTTTGTACATGTATAGTTGCTGAATTCAAACTGCAAATTCGTTATTTATAAATTGATTTTTGCAATGGAACCTTCTTATATAAAGCTGACTGTACAGCACAATTTATTCAACTAATAACAATAAGACATTTAGAGTGCACATTCCGAACTAACTTAAAGGGACAGTCCCTCTTTTACAAAACGTCTGAACAGTTTCCAGTTCGAACAGCCCTATAATTTGGATTCTACGAATGAAAAACGAATGCGTCCCTCCATCAGACTATATATCGGTCAATAAAAGAGTTTAACTGATTTAGCGTAATATTACAACTATATTGTACTTATTCTTGTAAAGGTATTGTGAAGCCGACATTTGTAAAGGTATGTCACTGAAAAAAATCTCAAAAATGAAGAATATGTAATTACATGTAGTCAGTTTAAGCGAGGTTTGGTTATTTTGCCTAGTGTGCGGTCATGCTATTCTATTTTGTGCGCGGGTCACATAGCTAGCGCGGGTCACGTAGGGGTCACGCATAGCGTTGTGGTACTTCATGGAATCCGTGTAGGAACTTCCTCATATACGTATAATGCACAATTAAAATTGGACGACGGTTTATTAGTTTTAGGTCTATAACTCCACGAAAAAGAGATTTCAAGCCCTAATTTGTTCAGGCATGTTATTAAATGACATTTTCTTTCATATATATAAGACAATAACCTCGCAACTTTTGAAATTTAGCTTGCAAAAGAGGGAATGTCCCTTTAACAACATAATTTATAAGAACAACAAAAATGAGAGAATTAACTGTTTTTCCATTTTTAGCTCACCTGAGCCAAAGGCTCAAGTGAGCTATTGTGATCGCTTTTTGTCCGTCCTCCGTCGTCCGTCGTCCGTCGTGCGTCGTGCGTCGTCCGTCGTGCGTCGTCCGTCGTGCGTCGTCCGTCGTCCGTAAACTTTTTACATTTTCATCTTCTTCTCCAGAACCAATGATCGGATTCCAACCAAACTTGGCAGGAATCATATTTAGGGGTAGAGGAACCAAAGTTGCTAAAATGGTGGGCGTGGCCCCCAGGGGGGCCCTGGGGGAGGGCACCAAATGTAAAAAATATGTAAATTTTAAACATCTTCTTCTCAAGATCCAGAAGTATGACAGACCTGATATTTCATATTTAGATGCCTCTATTGATGAAGAATGAAAGTTGTTCACAAGATTTTTGTGGGTGGTCCCATAAGGGCCCTGTGGGCGTAACAGTTTTTTTGGGGGCCCTACCATAGGAAATATACATTTTCATCTTCTTCTCCAGAATCAATGATTAGATTCCAACCAAACATGGCAGGAATCATCTTTAGGGGTAGAGGAACCAAAGTTGCTAAAATGGTGGGCGTGGCCCCCAGGGGGGCCCTGGAGGAGGGCACCAAGTGTAAAAAATATGTAAATTTTAAACATCTTCTTCTCAAGATCCAGAAGTATGACAGACCTGATATTTCATATGTAGATGCCTCTATTGATGAAGAATGAAAGTTGTTCACAAGATTTTTGTGGGTGGCCCCACAAGGGCCCTTATCTATATACCCTAAATCTCCGTGTATAAGGCGCACTTTTTTCCGTCGGAAACAAATAGAAAAAGTTGGGGGTGCGCCTTATACACAGGTACAGCAAAAAAAAAAAATATATAAGATAGGTAAAAAATAGGTAAAAAATTCAAGTTTATTAAGCAAATTACTAATGAATATTCATACATTCATGAGCAGCAGTACTCATTATATATGCAATTATCTAATAATTAACAATTTGTTATAAATTTTTCTCATAATTGAAGATCTTTGTAAGTAAGTGTCCCAAAACAAAATTTCTTTTTTTTAGAAAGTAGGGGGTGCGCCTTATACACGAGTGCGCCGTACACACGGAGATTTACGGTAAATGACAATGCAAGTTGTCATATCGCAGAATGGCCCCATAGGGTCCCTATGTGAGTGGGGTTAATATGCTGAAGTGGTCAGTGGCTGGTGAAATGTGTTAAGCTTTGTCTTATATGTGTGTCTGTCTTTTTTTATGATTCACCCAAACATTATGGTAAATCATAATGTTAGGTACAGGGGATCAAAAGTTATTGATTAAATAGTACATCACATTATAGATTTTGGCATGATTTCAACTGATTTCATATCTTCTGAGGGTGCCAGAGAGAACATGCGCCAGATGTGAATTGATTGACCTCAGGTGAGCGTCGTGCCCCCCTGGGGCTCTTGTTTCAGTGGGCCCTTGAAATAAAATTGAACACAATTTCCCATGTAACAAAACACCATCCTGTTTGTGAAATAAGCACAATAACCTGTATGTAATAAACACCACTTCTGTTTTCTGAGAGATTGCAAGATCAAGTTTTTCATTTTTTTTCTCTTTTACCTCATTTTTCTGTCATTCCTCTTTACCTGTTTGACATCAAAACAACTTCAACAGCTCTATAGCCAATACTAAAAATAATAAAAAACCTTCTCTGGCTAAAATACCAATTAGACAAATGAAAATAAATATGTTTTGATGGTAATCCCTTGAGCTGTAACTCTAGAAGCATGTTTGCGATACCTGTGGTGACGTTACTTAATAGGATTCTGTCATCGTCTGGGACCTTTGCCGTATGTTATTGTGTTTTGTTGAAGTTATGATACCTTATCAGAGATAAAGCATAAATGACTCTATTATTGGTTGAGGAAGACTGTCCGGGGGAAAGGGTTAGTGGGGATTTATTCGTACCAATAATATGCGTGTCATTCACATTGAGTGATACAAAGCTATTTCCCAAAATGTAGTTTGTTTTATTATGATTGCAAAAAAAGAAAAATTGAATAAATTATTGCACCGACGACAATATGGTAAAGCAATGTTCGTTTTCAATTTAACATGAATATTGGAATTGTTGAAATGAGCTATTTAATATGTATCATGTTCTATTATTTTCCAATGCTCCATTGAAACCAGTATTTCCCCCTTGTTGTTTGTATTGTCATGTACTACGTACAAGTAAAAAGGAGAAATGTATAGTCAGAGTATTTGTATCTACATCAGCATAGAAAAAATATGGATGTGGTTGATCACTTGATCATTATACTAAGGAAAATCAATAGACTCGGGCTTCCTGTGCAGTTAAGTGAGCTATGCTCAATGAATTACAATGCATAGCCTTTCTACTTCTTCTTCTTCTTCCAATTTAAGTACAGACCGCCGTTGGCGTATTATCGTACTATCGCCCGCTAGGCTCAGTGGAGCCTAACCTGCGCCACCTCCTTCTTGAATATATCCAAGGAGGTGCATATATCTAACTCCACTCTGCATCTTGTGATTGTTGTATTTCCCTCGTTCTGACTGCTCAGCCTCACAGAAGTTCACTATCATTGATCAACTAAATTTGTTTCAAACCCAAAATGAAAAGATAAAAAAATGAAAACTGCCACAAGATACCAGAGAAGTTTAGAAAAGCAAAGAATGCCAAGGTGCACAGAACACATCCCACCCAACCACACTGGAAGCCAAAGTAATTCTCATTTTTCCTTTGTTTCATCAATTTTAATGGTTGCACAAAATATGTTTTAAATATTCACTTTCTTCCTTAGATATGAAACTAGTGAGGAAAAGCTAGGGAACCTGTATAAGGACCAGCTACATGTACCTTAATATATTTAATGTTGAAATAAGTTCATAAAAGCAAAGAATGCCCTGCACAGAATTAACACAGCCTGTTCAAGCCTGTCCGTGTTGCCATTTTGTGTAAATCGAACCCCCAAAGTAAAGGTTTCAAGCCGCTTGAATTTGTGAAGTCTTGTTTCTTGATTTTACTTGGATGAAGGGGAAAAATATAAAGTCTACCATTGTGGTCAAACCTTGAAAGAGACCACCAAAAAGCAAGAGATGCAAAAGATGGTCTACATGTACATGAGCAAGTGATTTATACAGATCTATAATTTACGTTTTTTAAATATGTGTGAACAGTTTCATAAGAATTAAACCTGTTAGCTACTAGATTTTGAAATCCCCATAGATTTAATATAGGAGCCACCAGGTTCCTGTAAGCAATGGGTTAAGGTGTCATGTAACTGGTCTCAATACAGGTTCTATAGCTTTTCCTCACCAGTTTCATATCTAAGGAAGAAAGTAAATATTAAAATTAAAATAAGATAAGATAAAATAAAATAAATTAAATTAAATGTGAGATAAATTTTTTGTTAAACAGTCTCGCCTTGTAAGGCTCTTCAGTAAATATTTAAATTTTTTTTTTCCAACCATTTGCTCATTTGTTGCAGGGATCAAAATAAACTTGAGTAATTACATTATAATCGTTTGATCTGTCCTATCTAAGCTATTATTATAATTTTTTCTTCACAAAAGAAGTTATTACATTAGAATAATTAACATCTGTTTATTTGTACTGGGGAAAAGGACAAGGGAGATTTACAGGTACTCAGTTTATAGCCCGGTCACATATCAACGGATTGCACAAACGGATGTCAAACGGAGAGCTGAATTTTCCATCCGTTCTATACGTTTCTTGTCCGTTCCTTGTCTGGTGATGTACGTTGTTCTATGTTTTGTACATGAAGCAATGGAGACGACTTTCATCACCGGATAATTTAATTTCGCAAATTGTCTATTCGTTGGGCATACGTTTCCGATATCCGTTGATATCTGACCGGGCCATTAGATATTTCTCCTCTTGTCACTTCCATGTTTGTTGAAAATATATGCAAGTATAATATTTTTATTTTCATTTTAAAATAAAATACATGTACCTATTAATATAAATATTTTGTTTTTGCTGCTTTCTGGTATTCCATAATTATGAATATCTAGTGATATTCTTTGCAATACGTTATAAAAACCAGTATAAATAATTTAACCACATTAAGGGTTTGGGCATGTAACTCCCAGAGAATGAATATATTAGGGTTAGTGGTTAACCTGGTTAAAAGCCACATTAAGTTTGTGCAAACAGGCTGGAATTTGTGGTTTGAATACAAAATGAAGACATCATTAAAGTGGCAAAATACTAAACAAGCCACTTTCAAAAATACATGTACCATTAATATAGAAAAATGACTATAAATATAATAAATAATATAAAAATAACGATTTGTATTATATTTGATAGTCAAATTGTTACCATAATATTTCATGAATTAATATGCTTGAAATGTTTTGAAGCAAACAAACAAGCTTGTTTTTAGTTTTTGATAAGAGGAGAAAGATAACAAATAGTCGAAAGCTTGAAATATATATATATTTAGAAAGAACAGGCTTATAATTATGTTTTTGTGCATAATAAATGTGCTAAAAGTGGTAAAAGCTGCTTTAAAAGCAAACAAGCTGGGTTTTTTTACAAGGGGAGAAAGCATAATGCTCATTTTGAAAGCTTGATATAAAAAAAAATAGACAGAACAGGCTTATAATTATGTTAAATTGTGCATGATAAGTGCTATGATAAGCTGCTTAAATGCTCATGCAGACCACTTTGATTCTTCATGGGTAACAACAGTGGAGGTAAAAAAAATGTACATGCAATAATATCATGCAAATCCATTTGTTTTTTACATTAATGCAAGTTTTGTTTCCGTCTAGGGCACTTAGTAAATAATAATTGTTTGTATGCACATCGCAAAGTGGGTAAAAAGGAAAACACAGCAAGGAAAATGAAATGCATAAATTGGTAAAGCTCGCATAAATGATAAGTAATTAATAAGACATCACTCCACAGTTTTCACAGCATAGTTTCCATTCACCACAATCCTCATGTTTAAAAATTATATTATTTACTGATTTGTAGAAAATGTATAACCTACTATTAGACATGGTTCAAAATTAGCATTGGTCCCCTGGCCTGGGGACCTTACAAATGATCAGTGTCCTCAGTATGCCATCAATGCAGGGCCCTTAGAAATGATCAGTGTGCTCTCAGTATGCCATCAATGCAGGGCTGTTCTTACCTGAATTAACAGCTTAAACCATTGCTTACTGGGACCAGGTGGGTTATGTACAAAGTCAATGGGGATTTCATAAGCTCAAAGGAAACAGGTTAATAATATAACAAATCTTTATTTGGGTGCAGCCAATTTTTTGAAGCAGCTACTAAAATTTGAAACGACTTGCCTGACTGAGCCACCAAGAAAAAGGAGGTTAATTTCTATCATATCTATTTGTATTTGTCTTGTTAAATGTATTACTTTTTATCATATAGTCACACTGACAGACACTGTATTGTGTTATTTTGAGTAGACAGGAATATCACATGTCAGCGTAGGTAATTATGTTTGTAAACACAATCAATGAAAGGATTCCTTCAGCTGGAATTAATCAAGATTGATTTTACGTGGGTTAATTTTGAAACCTTTTATCTAATTTTCTTTAAAATTTAATGCAATTATGGATAATACATCATGCTAGGTTGTATTAGTGTTGGGAAGTGGGGCTTTCCAAAAGACCATATGGGTCACTAAAACAATGAATACCTAGTGCAGAATAACAGGTAAGCGTTCCTTGAATTAGAGTAGCTCTCCATTATGCACCAAAAGTAGATTTTGAAATTGAGTTAAAGAGCTTATAATGAGCCGGTCGTGTATAAGTTTTTTTAAAAATCAAAGCCAAACTAAGATAATTTGATTGCAGGGAAAAGACATGCATTTAAGCAGTGATTTAAAGGTATAATAGATGATCTCATAAAACTTGGAAATACTTAAAATGAAAAAGGGGGAAAAAAGGGTCTATGAATGATACGTTACATACTGTAGATATGTAAAGTTGGCCTGTTTGACAAATAATCTATAGATCATGTGAGGACTTAAAACGTTATAAACTTACGAGGAAAACAATTGAAATTTAACATTTCATTAAGAAATTAAGATGATCCTTACTCACCAAGTGCCTTAGTTTAAACATTGAAGGAATCTGTGTTTTTATACTTTCATATTTGTTAAACTTTTTTAGTTTGTCTTAATTGCTTGTACTCTCTAACGGTTCGTTAATATTACTTAGTTATCTCTTTTCATTTTTCTCTACGCTGTACCTTTAATGTTTGTTTAAATAATGAAAGCTACCATATGGAATGTACTTTTTGAAGCAGCGTGTTTACGAGCGGCTCGTGCATGCGCCTCACCGAACATCAATTATTTCTCGACCTAAGCCAAGTAATGGAGCGCTATTAAAAGGATCGCTACCAATATAGGGTCATGATTAGTACGGGCTGGGTAATCAAGGGATGTTAAATTGCCTCTACCCTTTCCGAAGCCTTCCGCTTCGTTTACTCAACGAGGATCATTTTTCTTCTTGATTGTTTAAACATTTTCTGTATTAACCCGTTCAAGACTATTTGATTTTCCTTTAATGTGAATTCTCCATAGACTCCAGCCAAAGTATTTTCTGGACCAGTTCTAAAGGGGTTAACCAACTCCAGCCTATTTGATTTAGCAGACTCTAAAGACCACAGTCTAGGTATTTCAGGACCAACCCTTAATAATCATTCACAAATTTGAGGGACTAGTCCAGAATGGGTTAAGAGAGTACCAGTGCAGGCTTGTGTTATGTGCCGATTGGCACAGATGATGCATTGTGTAGAGCTCTATATGCTCTTTATAATTGTTCTGTGCTGCTGACTGCTATTCCAGTTCTCAGTTGGTCCTATTTAAAATATGATAAAATGTGTAGATCTATATAATATAGAGATCTACACATTTTATTCTTCCATAAATATACAGCTTTATACTGATACAATTTGGGCAAGTAAAATTTGATACATCTCTATTCTACTTTATATACAGTAAAAAGGTTTTGTTTTGCATTGCATGGAGGCTAATACAAAAATTGGATTTAGGTCTGGGTCATATTTATTTGCAAACTGTTTCTCCACAGCGCTAGTATCGTTGGATCATACATTAGTCTGATTGGTTAAGTCAACCTTTAATTTATTTACTTTCTGTTGCAAACTGACTTTTCTAATGTGGGCTATATTCAGAGAATCACATATTAGTTTGATGGTTTGTATAAATATTTACTTTATCTTTTAAGCGAGTGCATCCATTGATTGTCAGGACTGTGTCTATGACAACATTTAACTACTTGCCTACTAGAACCAGGTGGGCAATGTACAAAGTCTATGCGGATTTTAGAATCTTGAAGGGAATGGATTAATATTATTTTCATAATTGATTTCATCATTTTGGATACAATAAACTTAGATAACAACCTTTTTTGGGGCATAAAATAATTTGTATTAAGCAAAACAATCTATAAACTCTGCAAAGTTATCTTTGTACATGTATTATTCGTATTCCAGCTAAAACCTTGGATTTTGAAACTATGTTTAGTCAATACCACAACAAAACTATCCGTCTAATGCTCTCTGTTTCTTTCATGAACATAGGGTAAACTAACCAGGAAACTAAGCAAAGACATTTGGGTTTTGCCAGGAATTGAACACAAAACCTCCGGAATGATTTCTTATCCCTTGGTTTTTTGTCAGGTTTAAATAACTTCTGATGAGCGCAACCAACATATATGTGACTGGCTACAGCAAAATCCTGCACTTGTCGGTAATTCATGTTTTGAAGAAATGGGCATTTAAGTTCACATAATGTGTGTAAAAGATTTATGATTATAAAATAAAAACAATCATATTTTCGCCAATTATTGACCAATTTGTTAGAACAAAGCATCAAATGAAAGCTTGTGATGAGGCCTTTATAATAGTATGAAAATCTACATTTTGATTTTTACTGACAAGTGCAGGGGTTTTGCTATAGCCGGTCACATATAGCCGGTGTCTGGGTAATATCACCATTAACCTGTAAAGTGTCAATTGAACTGCCACCCAGTGCCATCTTAAATATTAGGTCAAATATAGAGTTGATACAGGGCCCACCATGCAGGGACCTACTGAAAGGCAAAGGCTCCCCACTTGGATATTAGGGTGTACACTGAACAGTAGAGTCACTTCTGTGCACTATGCCAACACACTATACATTAGGGATGATCTCTTACTGTATTACCATTGTGCGCAGTCATGCAGAAAGCAACAAGGAAGGAGTGTGAATGTTAGGTGGGGCACTTTATACCATGAAGACACCATTGAGTATTCCACACTTTATACACCAATGATGCAGAGAGAATTAGCATTAAAGGGGACCACCAGGCAAAGAGCAACACATAATTATATGTTTTGGTACCGTTTTGTGATATCAAATAGATACCCAATATTTTGCAAAGGGATGTGTAATTCATAAACAAAGCAATTAATTACCACTATTATTTCCTGGTTCTGTACGGGCCAAACATTTGCGAGTGCGCCAATGCTATTAACGCGTACGTTTGGAGACAATAGAATCCCGGACGATTCGTTCGCTCTGGACAAAGTAGTCTTTATACATGCAGACCCATGAACGCATGCTTTAAATTGGTGATGCGTTTTCCAATTATATTTTTTTTCTTTCTGGAAACATATTTTTTGTGAACTTGTTGATGGAATGGACTAATAAAAGATGTTACCTTTCATTTATAAGAATATTATTTTTGGGTGATGGTACCCTTTAAAGGCTATAGAATTGACATAGTCCTAGTGAGTTCATATCTTCAGGAGATGTGAATAATATAATATTTCATTTTACAGTCAAACCTGTCTTAGTGGCCGCCTTTCTATAACAGCCAACATTATGACAACCAAGAGTAATACCTGGCAGAGAAAGCAATGTTATGGAACCTGTCTATAGAGGTCACCTGTCTACAGTGACCACATTTCTTGCTTCCCTGAGGTGGACGCCATACTCAGGTTTGACACTATATCCCTCCCGTGTATATAGTTGGAATTCTCCTTCATGATCAAATGAATGAGTCATTTTCTCTTGTCCTTTACAATAATTTAGGCTCTCCTCTGTTAAATTTTATATCTTCTTCCCTTTTTCCTCTGCTTTTGGAAGGAATAGTTATTTTTTTCCCTTTCCTGTGGTGTTATGATATATGTAACATTATTTTAGTCTTTAAAGGGATAGTTGAGTTTTGGTAGAGAGGGCGCTAGACTACTTTTTTTTTGTGAGGTAATGAAAAACTGAGTGTAAAATTTGAAAGAGCATAATAATTAACTAATAAAATCATCTTTGTTTGATCAACATCGGTTCAGAGATGGCTGAAATATCCATAAATATAACAATTTGTAATAAACCTGGGGCGCCAGGTTTATTAGAGAATTTTGAACCAGCCTTTAAAAATTAAAAAAAATGCTTCCTCTTTTCAAAAAGTTACAAAATAGGTATTTAAATAGTTGTTGGGTATTTCTCTATCTAATCACTATTTCAACAAAGCATCACATGCACAATATTTTATTCAAAATGGTTGAAACCAATGAGTTTTTAGAGAGCGCCCTCTTACGTTTTAACGGCTCTTTTTGAATGATAACATGATCTTTACTACGTCATTTGTAATTTTGTGTTCCTTTCTAGTTATAACTATTAGTTTGTAATGTAATGATGCAGGTTTTGGTTACTAAAATTCAGTTTCACCAAAACTGTACTCTCCTTACCAGAACTCAACTATCCCTTTAATTATGTGCTCTGTCTTATTCCCCCAAAGCTGTAAGCAGTTATTATGTGCAAACATTTGCCCTTCTGATTGCATCCTCTGAAATAATATTTGCAAGGCCATCAACAGCTCTATCAAGCTTAGATTCAGAACTCAAAGCCATCAACAGCTCTATCAAGCTTAGATTCAGAACTCAAAGCCATCAACAGCTCTATCAAGCTTAGATTCACAACTCAAAGCCATCAACAGCTCTATCAAGCTTAGATTCAGAACTCAAGGCCATCAACAGTTCTATCAAGCTTAGAATCACAACTCAAAGCCATCAACAGCTCTATCAAGCTTAGATTCAGAACTCAAAGCCATCAACAGCTCTATCAAGCGTAGATTCAGAACTCAAAGCCATCAACAGCTCTATCAAGCGTAGATTCAGAACTCAATATTCCATTTTGCAATTCAACAAAGGGCTCCCTCTCTTGTTCTGGATGAGAGACATGTAACATAACATACTTGTAATCTAAAACACCTGAGCACCTGCACAACGTACATTAGTGCCATCACATCAAATAGCCTCGTCCTCCATCTCTATATAGATACTTGAGATAGAGATAGATACATGTGTTTCAACTTTCAATAGCACATGGTACTCAATCTTTCCATTCTCGATATGTGACATGCGCCCTCTTTTGTTCTTGGATGAAATTACTGTCAATGGAGGAGAGGGTTAGTTTGATTGTTGACCACTTGCAGTCTTGCACACATTATTTATGATTTCTAATTAAATAGGCAACATCACTTTCTTGAGATGTTAAAACTTAAAATTGCTTATTGAACACTCTGCACCTAAATGTCATGCGATAAGCATAAACATTTTAAATGTTGGCGATTGAGAAGGGCTTTAAGTCTATTTTGGCTAAACTGAGTTTGGGAATATTTACCGGTATTAAAAAAACTAAAAGATGGCTAAATTAGGTTTCTACAAGACTCCCACATTTAAACAGTATTATTTCTGAAGTAAAAATGTGACTTTAGTGCCCTTCTCATTTTCAACTAATAAAATGTAGTTTTTAACAAATCAGTCAAGACATGTTTGCCATAAACTGTTGAATATCCGTAGTCTTTTACGCAGTAGTGCAAAATGACATTAAAACTTCTTTTTTTCTTCAAGATAGATAGATGGTAAAGCACACTTAAAGGGATCTAGTAACTTTGTTGACATGTGCAAAAAGTGATGAGTGGTTGATACAATGTGAATTGTTGTTATCTGATATGTCCACTGGGTGTTGTGTAAATTTCAAGTTAAATGGACGTTATATATGGCCGAGTAATGAGCAAAAATGCAAAGTGATATTCACTAACTCATTGCACTCACTTTGTACACGATTTTCACGGTCCAGTGGATAATTTAACATCTGAACACTTTGAACAATTTGAAAAACCAAAACCCATGCTTGTATTGTTAATACGAATACAAGGTATGAGGGACCCGCTAGAATTCCAATTGGATTTTGAGGGTTTTGACAATGTTACTAAGTCACACTTAATTCTGCTTATAAATGGAACAGGTAATACTAAATATGATGACATAAATGGTACCCTGTGGTACCAAACGAAAATCCGCCATTTTGTTTAATTATTTATTTATTTTTTAGGGCTGTACCGGGGTATAGCGTGCATACAAGCGCGCGCTGCACTGCATGTACAATGCAATACGGTTGTACTTCGAGTGGACACAAGATGGCGCTACACAATGCGGGATACCGTGGTACAACGGTACCCCGGGGTACTGCGTGTGTCATCATATATAAATGATAAGCACCCTCTCTAGAATGGTAAGAGTAGCAACAATCGGGGCAAAAATACATGTTTTTTGTCAACAAATCTTGACTCCTTGTAGTCTTGACAACATTTTAGTGCAAACCCTGTCAAATAAAATAATGTTTAGTATAAATAGGTGGTAAAGAGCTTTAAATTTAGATAATAGAACGCTTTTTACTAAAAAGTATTACTTGATACGCAAACAACTTGAATTCTAAATTATGTAGAAACTGCCGAAGCAGTATTTTTTATAAACTTTTGAGTCCTACGTATATTTTAGTGGAATTCCATCAACTGATTAATCAGCGGTAGATGATGAATGCTAAAACGCTTGCTGTGAAGATTTAAGAAACTTGCGCACAGAATTTAATTGGATTAGTTTGAATCATTTCCTGCTAATAGAACGGCGTGTTTTGATCGATCCAATTTAACTTCAACCCATCACATTTTCTAGAGGAAATTTCAGTTGCTTTTTAGTTTGCCCTTTAGAGGTTCTTATGACCCTATTAACTAAGTTATTACTTCGTTTGGTTGTGAAAATAGGTCGAGGGTGCAATTGTGCAATGGCGCAGTCTCTATTGATTATTTTTTTGTCATTATCCATTCAGGCATATTGGAAGACGTCGTCTGAAATTTCTGGAAATTGAAATGGCAAGAGAAATTGATTCTTGAATCTTATCCGATGCTCACATACACAAGAGTATGTATGTTTCCATCTATAGAGGTAATATGGGTCATGCCAAGTTTCCGTCGATGATTGAGGAAATTGTGTCAAACTATGTTTCATTATGTTATGTATAATTATACAAGTTTTGTTAAGAGGCTCTATACAATGTAAAACATTATAATGCATTAACGGCTGCATCACTCCTGTTTACTGTAGACAATCAGTATAAATATGAGCCATTTGTTCATAAGAATGTATGTTTTTATTCTATTAACCCCTTGTCTACAAGATTTTGCATTTCCCATAGAGTTAAAGGGATCTAGTAACTTTGTTGACATGTGATGAATGGTTGATGAAATGTATATTATTGTATCTCATATGTCCACAGGGTATTGTGTGAAAATTTCAAATGGACATTGCATGGCCAAGTAATGAGCGAAAATGCAAAGTGATATTCAATAACTCACTGCACTCACTTTGTACACAGAAGTAAAACTTGCCCGGAGTTTTTCTTATCTGAATACTTCGATCGTACATATCTTTGTAACGAAAGGGAAATTTGAAAAACCAAAACCTGTCCCATGATTTTATTGTTAATACGAATACAACAAGGTATGAGGGAACCGCTAGAATGACAAATTTATTTTGAGGATTTGGACAATGTTACTAAGTCCCTTTAATACATGGTCCACCAGGTCCCCATAGTGAATGGGTTACTAAACAAATTGTATAAAGTAATTATGTATGAAAGTTTTATAAGGAATATTTAATATTAAAAAGTTTTGTAAGTGGCTGTCAAAACTATGGAACATTTTGCATTCATGACTGTATGGCAATAAATACAATTTTAAATGATTGAAAATAAGCAAAGAAAAAATAGGCTTCACCGGGAATCGAACCTGAGACCTCTGGATTGCTAGACCGGTGCTCAACCATCGAGCCACAAAGACCCTTGAATGGGGGACATTCCAATGAAACCCTTTTCATTGCTCGAATAGCAAGAAGCTATAAGCCGGGCACTAACCCAAGGATAATGAAATTGACTTTTCTAATTTTGTTAAATAATATACTGACTCCAGAGGAATGCTAAACATATTGCTAGATATTATATTCCAGCATTTGCCAGTTATGGCCATTAGCATTTTGATACAGACACAGCTCCACTCCCCCATCTCAAATTTCTCTTCTTCCTCTTCCTGAAAAAAAAACTTGTTTCCTCAGAGAGGCACAAGAAGGATTTTTCCCTTCTACAATTCATGTAAGAGTGTCTAGTGTCGGTCGTCAATGATTGTGCCCTGCATATCATCAGCAAAGAAAGGAGACACAAATATAAGAGAGCTTTGGAGTGATCTAGCCCCTGGGAATGGCCCATTGGTCCCCAGAAATGCACAGTAAAATGTTAACCCATTGACTACGGGAACCGGGCTGGTTGTGTACAAAGTCTATGGAGATTTCAGAATCTCGTAGTGAACGGGTTAAAAGCATTTAATCCTTTATTTTGTACATAGTTTTTAATGCACAACATGATTTTGATTCTTCATCAAGCTATTAACACTTTGAGTGGATTTGACAGGGATTTTGAATGCTCTATGGCATTTGTGTGTATTGTAACCCGCACAAATTTTTGCTTGGCACTCAAGGAGTTAAAATACCAGGAAATGAAATTTTGGCATTTCCATGAAGCAGACATATGAATGTTCTACAACATCAACAAGAGAACATTTAAACTAACAAATTGTAAAATAAGGCTTGGGATGTTTCAACCATGGTAATGGCCCCCCAATTCCTTTAAAAAACCCATTTTAGAACCAATCAATGTCATTTTGCATGATTTATTACGTTTGTTAAGATTGAAAAGTATAGCCCCTGGAAAGAAATTTGTATTATCTTTAACCTGTTCACTACTAGATAGATTTTGCAATTCCCATAGAGTTAATACAGGGCCCACCAGGTTCCCGTAGGCAATGGGTTAAAGGGATCTAATAACTTTGTTGACATGTGCAAAAAGTGATGAATGGTTGATACAATGTATATTGTTGATATCTGATATACGTCCACTGGGTGTTGTGTGAAAGTTTCAAATTAAATGGATGATATGGCTGAGTATTGAGCAAAAATGTGAAGTGATATTCCCTAACTCATTGCCCTGACTTCGTACATGGTTATGACTATCCAGTAGCTAGTCTAACATCTGAACAATTAAATCATAAATATATTTTTTTAACAATAGGGAAATTCGAAAAAAAATAAAACCTGTTCCATGCTTCTATTGGTAATACGAATGCAACAAGGTGTAAGAAGACCATTAGAGTTCTTTTTTTATGGATTTGGACAATGTTACTAGATCCCTTTAATATACAAGGCCCTAGACAAGCGAATGTTCCATCATGTCTGCACATCTTTGTTTCATGATATGACAAGCTTAAATTCCAAAAGGTGCTAAACCCACTTTTCCAATTTTTTGAGAAAAAACAGGTTTCTTTGTCCGACTCTGTACACATGCCTGTGGGAATATGAAAATGTAACGTTCCATATTTTGATACTGATTCTGTAAAATCTGGATTTCTAGGTAGAGCTACGCAGCTTAGTAATGTACTGATATGGTTAACTCAATGTTTGTGGAAAGTGGATTTAGTGCCTTTTGGAAATAAGCTCTTTATATATTCATATTATTCATGTGCCTCTCCATGACGATATTCAATATGATTTATGATGACAGAAATAGTTCCGTGTCTGAAGTTTCAATATATGGTAATCATGGCTTCATTTCGGGAGATGATGATAACACATAAAAAGTCAAAATATGATGTTGATGGAACATTTTTATGCCAGTAAGAGAAGAAGACTTTTGTTTCTGTTTATTATCTTTTTTTTCTCCATTTTCTGTTATGATCTCTGATGTGACAATATGAGAGAAAAAATGCTAACAGCACATTTATTTCATGTCAGAAATAAGAATCTGTTTCTTCTTGTGAGAAAATGAAATTCACTTTAGGAATGTCAATAATAAAGATATTAGAAATATACTGCTGGTATGACATTATGAGGAAGAAAATAGAAAATGCTAAATTAAAGCACATTTGTGTTTCTCCTTGTAAGACAAAATGATTTGTTATTTTACAATGCCAATAGTGTGACAATATGACAATGAGAAATATAATAACCCTGTGCAGCCCCAATAATTTGAAGGAAAAAACCCAATACAAAGCATAAGGATAATTTTTTGAAAAAACAAAGAAATACATAACATGTGCCCCCCCCCCCCCCCCCCCCAATCAGTCTGACCCTGCTACGCCACTGTCTGTACCAAATTACTTCATTGGATACGCATGTAGATATCAACATTTCCATGAACAGTAGTAGGAGTAGCCCATGGGCGTAGATACTTACGTAATACCTATTCATCAGGGGGGATGAATGAATAGATCATCCCCCCCCTGATGAATAGGTATCAATGACAGATCTACGCCCATTACATTTTGAAACAATTTTCTTTTCCAAAAAATTTTGATTTTTCTAATGTATAGACTAGTCATAAAAAGAAATAATCATGTTTGTGCCAGAAACTCTATATCATATATATGCAGCTACAGTGTAACCAACAATTATTTGGACACCCTGAAAAATAGGAAACTAACTATTTTGATAATTTTTCAAAAATGGTCTTATATTTTATCTTGATTTCAACAAAGCAGCATCTAATAAACACATACAATGAATTTTAGGCAGCTTTTTACCAAACATTTTCTTCAAAATTTGTTATAGCATCATTTAAATTAAAGTGATTTTTTCAAGGTGTCCAAATAATTCTTGGGTACACTGTATATCTGTCAACTAGCAATGAAGAATTTTAAATTTGTTTATACCTTCTAGCCTGCTATCCTTCTATTACCGATCGGCGTGTTCAAATGCTGGAAAGGTAGAGTGTACTTTACAAATCTAATCAATAATTGATGTCTTTACCAATGAGCCACCTAGATGATGCTCCCCCTAGAACACATAAATTGATCAATTTAGGAGATGATTGTTTTTCCATGTACTGTACATCTAAATTTAGATGTGCTTCTACGCACTGCACCTAATGTGTTCTTAGTGTTTTGCCCCTATTCATTATAGATAATAAACTTTACAAATTTATATTAAACCTCCATAGCGTGTGATAGTACAGTACAGTCAAACCTGTGAACATAGTGACCACCCAAGGGAAACAAGACAGGACAGGAAGTAGCCACTGTAGACAGGTGACCTCTGATAGTGACCACCCCAGGGAAACAAGACAGGACAGGAAGTAGCCACTGTAGACAGGTGACCTCTGATAGTGACCACCCCAGGGAAATAAGACAGGACAGGAAGTAGCCACTGTAGACAGGTGACCTCTGATAGTGACCACCCAAGGGAAACAAGACAGGACAGGAAGTAGCCACTGTAGACAGGTGACCTCTGATAGTGACCACCCAAGGGAAACAAGACAGGACAGGAAGTAGCCACTGCATGTAGACAGGTGACCTCTGATAGTGACCACCCAAGGGAAACAAGACAGGACAGGAAGTAGCCACTGTGGACAGGTGACCTCTGATAGTGACCACCCAAGGGAAACAAGACAGGACAGGAAGTAGCCACTGTAGACAGGTGACCTCTGATAGTGAGCACCCAAGGGAAACAAGACAGGACAGGAAGTAGCCACTGTGGACAGGTGACCTCTGATAGTGACCACCCAAGGGAAACAAGACAGGACAGGAAGTAGCCACTGTAGACAGGTGACCTCTATAGACAGGTGACCTCTGATTTTCTCTGCAGAGGATCAGTTTTGGTGGACACTATAGACAGGTTGGCTGCTATAGACAGGTGACCACTGAGACAGGTTGACTGTAATAAGTTTGGCTACCAATCCATTACCTTCCAAAGTCACACTAAATACACCAATGAACATTTGTAAACCATTGCAGAACTGACATTGAGTTAATTAAGAATGAAAAGTTACAAATGATTTAAAAGCAAACAGCTTGAGGTTTGTGCTACAACACAATCTTCCTAAGCATGATTGTGTAGCTTACAGTCATACTATCTTCATCAGTGGCGTAGCATCGTCAGACTGATTGGAATGGAGAGGGGAGGGCACTCCAGGGCCCCGTTGCAGAAAGTGTTATAATTGATTATAAGTCAGAAAATGTGCGCGTTTCGACCAATCAGATTTGAGCATAAAAGGGACTTGTAACATTGTCCAAATCCTCAAAATAAAATTTTCATTCTAGTGGTTCCCTCATACCTTGTTGTATTCGTATTACTAATAAAATCATGGGACAGGTTTCGGTTTTTCAAATTTCCCTTTCGTTACAAAGATATGGACGCTCGAAGTATTCAGATAAGAAAAACTCTGGTGTACAAAGTGAGTGCAGTGAGTTAGTGACTATCACTTTGCATTTTCGCTCATTACTTGGCCATGCAATGTCCATTTGACTTGAAATTTTCACACAATACCCTGTGGACATATGAGATAACAACAATATACATTGCATCAACCATTCATCACTTTTTGCACATGTCAACAAAGTTACTAGATCCCTTTAAGAACACATGATCTGACTTACAATTAATTTAACTTACAAGCGATTGTATCTCTTTCTGTTGTTTTAATTTTTGCACAGAATTTCCCCTTATGGTTTTGTTTTTAAATATTGTTTTGGGCAAATTATTAGGGCGGGGGGGGGGGGGGGCATGTGCCCCCCTACCCCATAGCTAAGCCACTGCTTATTCATGTACTGTGTAGCCTGGCCCATTCATGTTTGCAATAATATTGTCTCAAAAGTTAATCACCTCGTGCAGTTACAGTATATAAATTTATTGATCAAACACACTATTGATTTTGACCTTACATGTATATGTATAGAAGGACAGAATGTATAAGTTCTTTTGTTTCATTTTGTCTATTCACCACATATATAAAATGCCATATTGATCAAACTGAACACCAAATGTTTTTACTCCGCTGTATTCCAAGAATATGAAACATTTTGTCCCTTTTGTACCTTTTTGTTGTTTCTTTCTTCTGGCCTGAAATCCGGCTCATTTTTTTAGGTAGAGTCTGTATCTTAACTCTTAACGTGCCAGGGATTGTAATGCTCTATGGCATTTGTGTGTATTATTAATCACAAAAATGCGAGCTTGGCACGTTACGAGTTAATTCAATTATCTATTCTGCATCATCGATTGGTATTTCCTTTAGAATCAATTTCCAACATTAATCATGCAGCAGGGACGTGGGTCGTGGGTTTTTTTTTAACTTTGTTTTTCGATTGGTATTTCATTTGGAATCAATATCCAACATTAATCATTCAGGGACGTGGAGGGGTTTGGTTACTTTGTAAATATTATCCCCTTTGCAGTGTGTTGTCCTTGAACCATTCTCAGCATGCAGAGAAAACGATAGACGCAGAGATAATGATAGACCTGGGTAATCTAACATACTGCATGCACAATGATGTTTGTTCTTGCCGGATGAACTAAAGTCAAGCCATTCAGATAAAAATTGAATTAATTCAATTCAGTACTTGCATACAGTAGTTGTGGCTATGACTATAACATTATGTAAAACACGAGAATAATTGATTCAACATGTACTGTACTTATGCCATCTCAGTGAGGCATAGTTTACTTGAATTCAATGATCGTCCAATATGAACGGTATTTATTGTATCCCCCGAACCACTTCGGGGGATACTATGGATTTGGCCTCGTCGCGCCGCCGCCGCCGCCGCCGCCGCCGCCGCCGCCGCCGCGTCCGCCGCGTCCGCCGCAGAGATTTTCTTGTGAACGCTCTACAGGTCCGAGTTCTTGTCCGATCATTTTCTAATTTGGTATGAAGGTGTATTAAGGAAAGAGGATGAAGCCTATTGATTTTGGTGTGGGGCGGAGTCCTGGTTGCCATGGTAACCATGATATAAAGAAATAGTTAAGATTACCTTGTGAACGCTCTACAGGTCCGAGTTCTTGTCCGATCATTTTTTAATTTGGTATGAAGGTGTATTAAGGAAAGAGGATGAAGCCTATTGATTTTGGTGTGGGGCGGAGTCCTGGTTGCCATGGTAACCATGATATAAATAAATAGTTAAGATTACCTTGTGAACGCTCTACAGGTCCGAGTTCTTGTCCGATCATTTTCTAATTTGGTATGAAGGTGTATTAAGGAAAGAGGATGAAGCCTATTGATTTTGGTGTGGGGCGGAGTCCTGGTTGCCATGGTAACCATGATATAAAGAAATAGTTAAGATTACCTTGTGAACGCTCTACAGGTCCGAGTTCTTGTCCGATCATTTTCTAATTTGGTATGAAGGTGTATTAAGGAAAGAGGATGAAGCCTATTGATTTTGGTGTGGGGCGGAGCCCTGGTTTCCATGGTAACCATGATATAAAGAAATAGTTAAGATTACCTTGTGAACGCTCTACAGGTCCGAGTTCTTGTCCGATCATTTTCTAATTTGGTATGAAGGTGTATTAAGGAAAGAGGATGAAGCCTATTGATTTTGGTGTGGGGCGCGGTCCTGGTTGCCATGGTAACCATGATATAAATAAATAGTTAATATTACCTTGTGAACGCTCTACAGGTCCGAGTTCTTGTCCGATCATTTTCTAATTTGGTATGAAGGTGTATTAAGGAAAGAGGATGAAGCCTATTGATTTTGGTGTGGGGCGGAGTCCTGGTTGCCATGGTAACCATGATATAAAGAAATAGTTAAGATTACCTTGTGAACGCTCTACAGGTCCGAGTTCTTGTCCGATCATTTTTTAATTTGGTATGAAGGTGTATTAAGGAAAGAGGATGAAGCCTATTGATTTTGGTGTGGGGCGGAGTCCTGGTTGCCATGGTAACCATGATATAAAGAAATAGTTAAGATTACCTTGTGAACGCTCTACAGGTCCGAGTTCTTGTTCGATCATTTTTTAATTTGGTATGAAGGTGTATTAAGGAAAGAGGATGAAGCCTATTGATTTTGGTGTGGGGCGGAGTCCTGGTTGCCATGGTAACCATGATATAAAGAAATAGTTAAGATTACCTTGTGAACGCTCTACAGGTCCGAGTTCTTGTCCGATCATTTTCTAATTTGGTATGAAGGTGTATTAAGGAAAGAGGATGAAGCCTATTGATTTTGGTGTGGGGCGGAGCCCTGGTTGCCATGGTAACCATGATATAAAGAAATAGTTAAGATTACCTTGTGAACGCTCTACAGGTCCGAGTTCTTGTCCGATCATTTTCTAATTTGGTATGAAGGTGTATTAAGGAAAGAGGATGAAGCCTATTGATTTTGGTGTGGGGCGCGGTCCTGGTTGCCATGGTAACCATGATATAAATAAATAGTTAATATTACCTTGTGAACGCTCTACAGGTCCGAGTTCTTGTCCGATCATTTTCTAATTTGGTATGAAGGTGTATTAAGGAAAGAGGATGAAGCCTATTGATTTTGGTGTGGGGCGGAGTCCTGGTTGCCATGGTAACCATGATATAAAGAAATAGTTAAGATTACCTTGTGAACGCTCTACAGGTCCGAGTTCTTGTCCGATCATTTTTTAATTTGGTATGAAGGTGTATTAAGGAAAGAGGATGAAGCCTATTGATTTTGGTGTGGGGCGGAGTCCTGGTTGCCATGGTAACCATGATATAAAGAAATAGTTAAGATTACCTTGTGAACGCTCTACAGGTCCGAGTTCTTGTTCGATCATTTTCTAATTTGGTATGAAGGTGTATTAAGGAAAGAGGATGAAGCCTATTGATTTTGGTGTGGGGCGGAGTCCTGGTTGCCATGGTAACCATGATATAAAGAAATAGTTAAGATTACCTTGTGAACGCTCTACAGGTCCGAGTTCTTGTCCGATCATTTTCTAATTTGGTATGAAGGTGTATTAAGGAAAGAGGATGAAGCCTATTGATTTTGGTGTGGGGCGGAGCCCTGGTTGCCATGGTAACCATGATATAAAGAAATAGTTAAGATTACCTTGTGAACGCTCTACAGGTCCGAGTTCTTGTCCGATCATTTTCTAATTTGGTATGAAGGTGTATTAAGGAAAGAGGATGAAGCCTATTGATTTTGGTGTGGGGCGCGGTCCTGGTTGCCATGGTAACCATGATATAAATAAATAGTTAATATTACCTTGTGAACGCTCTACAGGTCCGAGTTCTTGTCTGATCATTTTCTAATTTGGTATGAAGGTGTCTTAAGGAAAGAGGATGAAGCCTTTAGATTTTGGTGTGGGGCGGAGTCCTGGTTGCCATGGTAACCATGATATAAAGAAATAGTTAAGATTACCTTGTGAACGCTCTACAGGTCCGAGTTCTTGTCCGATCATTTTCTAATTTGGTATGAAGGTGTCTTAAGGAAAGAGGATGAAGCCTATTGATTTTGGTGTGGGGCGGAGTCCTGGTTGCCATGGTAACCATGATATAAAGAAATAGTTAAGATTACCTTGTGAACGCTCTATAGATCCGAGTTCTTGTCTGATCATTTTCTAATTTGGTATGAAGGTGTATTAAGGAAAGAGGATGAAGCCTATTGATTTTGGTGTGGGGCGGAGTCCTGGTTGCCATGGTAACCATGATAACCATGATATAAAGAAATAATGCAATTGGTTCGGGGGATACATGTGCTCGGCTGCGCGACCCGCCGAGCGCGCAATTTCTAGTTAAAAATAATGATTTTACCACCTAGCTGTAGTATGTACATGATCTCACTTTTGTACCTATACTGTTTCTGTCACTTGTGATTGTAATATGTGTTAATCCATTCCACTTACAAGTGCCATCCCAGTGAGGCACCGATGTTCAAACCCAATGAACTTGCAACATACTAGGGCCTCTCCTGGGGGCCTCACATGATTCATGTTTAGATTGAACATTACCAACATTGTTTTTGCATCGCTTTCCTTCTCCTTATGTAGCATTACTACGGGGAACCAGATATATGTACTCTAGAGAGGGATAAGAATATTAAAGGGTACCATCACCCAAATATAATATTCTAAAAAATGAAAGGTATCATCTTTAGTAGTCCATTCCTCCAACAAGTTCAGAAAAATATGTTTCCAGAAAAAATTATATAAAAACGCATCACCGTACTAAAGCATGCGTTCATGGGTCTGCATGCGAAGACTACCTTCTGTCTAGGGCGAACGCATCATCCGGGATTCTGTTGTCTCCAAACGTATTCGTGAATAGCATTGGCGCACTCTCAGACGTTTGGCGCATACGGAACCATAAGGCTATAATGTTTCAGTATTAGAGGTGGCAATTAATTGCAAGTTGTTTGCAAAATGTTGGGCATCTATTTGATATCACACAACAGTACCGAAACATATAGTTATATGTTGTTCTTTGCCTGGTGGTCCCCTTTAAGGAGAGAGTACAGGTTAACCTTGCATAAGTCCTTGGGACTGCAATAACAATTTTTAAAATGCTTCAACTTGAGCATTTTTTACTTAATGGGAATAAAAATACAGTAGAAAACATAGAAAATAGAACCAGAATAGACCTTCAGCTTAGCAAATACTCAACTTTTAATGCAAATTCAACTTGGGCTAAGCATTTTTCTCATTTAAAAGAAGAAAAATAAAGATCTTATTCATTTATGTTTATGCAGTGTATTGTTTCTTGTTTCTTTCTCTTTTATCTATATATCCGTAATCATAATAATATAATCTTTGGGTATATAATAACAATGGAAAAGGGGACTGCAAATGTTGATGTTTTGTAAATTCTTCTTGATGTCCATTTATCACAAATATGTCACAATAAGCAAATTTACGTTATGACAATGATGCCTGTTGGGTGAAACATGTTGCTATGGTAAAAAAACGATTGATCATATAAATATTAGAGCAAGTGGTTATATATATGTATGCTATGTACACTGTATGATAGTCCCTCAGGCTTTTGGTTGACTTTGATATAAGAATAGGTTATCTGTGAAATCAATCCACATCATCAGGCAATATTTTGATAGCTGTCTTTATATTGAGGCCGCTATGACTCCAAGCAGTCGCCTTATGATGGCAGTCTCCAGAGATTCATCATTTTGTTTATCATTATCTTAACCCCTTGACTACAGGGAACCGGGTGGGTTATGTACAAAGTCTATGGATATTTCAGAATATCGAAGGGAATGGGTTATAAAGGGCTTTTCTTGTTAGAAATGTATGTTATTTTATTTGTTAGATTTTATACATTGAATATAATTTCTATTTTGTTCTTCTTTTTTTCAAAATATATTCAATTGTGATGAATAGGTTTCTCTTTTCTAGTACGTTGCACTGTATTTTGCCAAAAACAGAACAAATCGATACAAACAAACAAATTTCTAGGAAATGAATTACACTCATTTCCCTTTCCTATAGGAATGTTGTATAATGTCTCAATTCAATGGGAATTTCAACAATTATGTGAAAAATAAAAACATTTCCTGAAAATTACATTACCGCATGATTTAACCAAGATTGTTTGGTTTGGTATGATACATACCCCCTCCCTAGACCACAACTCAAGTATATTTGGGATCAGTCCTGCATGGGTCACTTGTGATAAAAATTGTTCAATAGGGGAAAATAAATATGAACAAACAGTTATAATTTCCAATTTGTATTTAGCATGTTGTTTGAAATAGACAATAAATACGCTTGGCAAATAAGAGAGAATAAACAGTTTTAGGAAGAGCAATGTTGACAAAAAACAAATTTGAGGAGAGAAAGAGAAAGAAAAAGAGCAAGAGAGATGGAGGGTAGATTCAGAGAAGAGCAGATACAGTGCACTTGTACTTGGATTATTGCTACGCTCCATTATGCATACCAAAACAATGACTTGGCCAGGCCTGGATATTGAACTACATTTGCTGAAGGGGAACGAATTGGGCAGTAAATGGCTCATGGCATTGCCGATTATAATTAAATCTCTGCTCAGTAAACAGTGTAAACACACACTCACTCACATACACGCAAATACAAACACATACACACACACACAAACACACACAGGCACGTAAACACAATTACCCTCAAAAGCTAACATACTGAAAATGCACACACACTGAAAATGCACACACAATATACACATGCACTCATACTCAGGGTTACACAACAAAAGTGCATGCATAATTTCACATACAAACATGCCAAAAGTGCAACCTACACAAATATACCCATACAAATGCAGCAAAATTGCCCTATATTGCAAAAACAGATGGAACAAACAGCAATAAATAAAAGTATACAAAAAGACACGCACATATCAGCCCCTACACACACATGTACATACACATACAAACACACACACACACACCGAAAACTATTCATGTACGTTGGTCTTATCCACAAAGATACAAAAATATATTATACGAAAACAGACACACACATACACACAAACACATACACACACACACACACAATCACAAATACTCATATATATTCACTCACACAAACCCCACATAGAGACACACACACACAAACCCACACAAACACACACACACACACACTCACACAACCCACATAAACACACACTCACACACACACTCACACACACACACACACACACACAACCCCACACAAACACGCACACAAACACGCACACACAACCCCACACAAACACAAACACACACACAACCATGTTACAACACAGGCACACACAACCCCACATAAACAAACACACACACACATACACATAACCCCATATAAACACACACACACACACACAGGCCAACCACCCGTGGATGTTGATTTGATCCTATCCATCCATGCAGCACCAGCTTCATTTCATTGGGGAGCTGGGCCAGCCACAGCACGCTTTTCTCATTACCCAGTTGCTCCGTCAGCGATCTTGCTCACTACCTGTGAACTATCCACTCCAGTCAGCGATCTTGCTCACTACCTGTGAACTATCCACTCCAGTCTCTCAGCAAGGGTTTGCGTGGGTATTGTTTTGTAGCTCCTAGTTTTTCCCTGATTCTGTCTCCTTTGCTTCTAACAACTTTTTAGGATTTCTTTTGCTTTTCACGAGCTATTCTGGTTGAACTTCAGTAATTGTGTAGTGTGTGTGAAGAGCTGGAGGTGTGAAGGGCATTGGATTATTGCTTCTAAATATAAACTAAATGAACTAACTGCGAACTACATACTGGATTCTAATTGCAAAGGTTTTTTTAAGGAGTCATTTCCTCGCCCCATTGTTGCCTTAACCTCCCTCCGTTGCTCTTTTTGGATGCTACTCATGATTGACTTCTAACTGTAATTTAGTGATGTTTTGAAGCCTGAGAGGGAAAAGGAAGGAAGGAAAGAATGCCATGGACGAGATATGTCATTGGAGGTGAACAAAACGTCTTTAAAAGTAAATATTTAATACTGGAAGACATTATCTTTCTTCCATCTTATCTTTTAATGAGCGATTATTCATTTGATTTGTATACGCCTGGTCAAGATCAGATACTTCAATTGTGTTGTGTGTGGAGAACTGGAGGGGCAAAGCGAAGGCAATGCGGTGGATCATTGATTCAAATAATAAGCTCAATTCTATTTGAGTTTGTGAGAACAATTTCTTGTGGCATCTGCTCTCTCTCACTCTCTCAAACTCTTCAATTACGTCCTTGTGGATTTGGTTGTGGATTGACCGAGTTTCAATATTGACTTTGTGAGTAAAGTAGAATAATTGTGTGGGTGCTCTCACTCCAGATTCTTCTTGTCCTTTCTTGGAATCGAAAGCCCGTTCAAATACTCTTTGGAAAAAGGGAACTTTTCTCTGTAAATACCTCTCCATGAATGCATACAGATAAATGGAAGCTATCAGTGTGATCTGTGATCAATTCTTTTCTTCTGATTAGCTACGACTGACCATCATGACTTTAAATAATTTTCCCACATTTTTAGTCAGAAGTAAAGAATGAAATTAATCCGGCTATTTCATTATTTAGAGTTGAGGATTATCAGAGAAAATAAAAGCAGATGAGAGGAGGCTTTAAATTCAAAGTGATGCGAGGAGGATCTAAATTCAGACAAGTCCCAGGGTCCAAGTTAGCAAATACCGCATTTGATACGTTGTAAAAGCAAAGCGATCCATCAATTAGTGCTACATTCTGCTGTTCCCTAATTGAAGCCGTTCCATGCAATGAGAATTGCGAACGATGATCCAATGAAATTGGATTCACCTCCTCCTGATTATTCTACTGTGACACCTCACTCTCCATGCTTGGCTGCCGACTAATGCAATTTGCTCACTTGTAAACATATTATTCCCGACCTGTTGTGCAGGGTTTCGAACATGATTATTTTATGCGCTCCTCAAATGTTAATGCACCAATGTTAGTTGTGCTCTATTGATGTTGTAAACGCACACTGGTTTATGGTGTAGTTTGTGTCGTCGGCAACGTAAGGTTTAATGGTGTACATTATACTGCTGCTTTGGTCTGAACATGGATGTATGCCTTACAGACATCAATCTGACTTGACATTCTCCTGGAGGGGATAAACGCCAACACCTTTTCCTTAGGATTTGATGTGCACTTAACCCATTTCCGTTGGGAATCTGACGTATTTATGTACTCGAGTACTTTAATTACATATATCTGGGAGCAAGTGAATAAATATCGGTGGAGGATTCTTTAGCTGGATTTTCGGAAGAGATTAATCAGTTTTGATTTTGGAGCCAGGGAGAATTAGCGTGACACTTGAAAGGATTTAATGGATTTTACTAGAACTTAAGATCGGTGAACATTTCCCTCGATTGTTCTGAATACATTTGATCATTTTCATCCCATTTGATGGACTTTCTTATAAAGAGAGATATCAAGAGACTGTAAACACACACAAAATTTAAACAAAATGTCAAACCCACAGGACAAAAAGTCTCGCTTTTCTTTCCGGCGTAAGGGAGGACACAAGGGGCACTGCGGGGATAATAATGTGGAATTTGCAGACGTTTCGTGCAACCACTCAAAAACAGAGCATCCATCAGTGGAGTTGGAGTATTCTTGTATTAGGTAAGTTATCTCAACCACAACAAGTCTTCTAAATAATAAAAACAACAACTACGACTTCTACTACTGCTGCTGCTGCTGCTGCTGCTGCTGCTGCTGCATGTTTGGTCTGTATAGACAGGTCCATGTGCATATGTTTAAATTGGTCTTTATACACAGGTGCACACATTAAACTTAAGACATATATTTCCCCCATTAATTAACCCCTGGACCCTGTTGCATAAAGAGATACAATCGATTGTAAGTTACAATTAATTAATTAAGTCAGATCATGTGTTCTAACTTCTAAATGCGCAAATCCGATTGGTTGTAACGGGCAAATTGTCTGACTTATAAATACAATCAATTGTATCTTACAATGGATCGTATCTCTTTCAGCAATGGGCCCCTGGAGTGTTGCCTTTTGTTGTATCTCTTTCTGCAACGGGCCCCTGGAGTGTTGCCTTTTGTTTCATCCCAATTCAGACTACTTTCTACTGTAGATGTGAACATGTTATTTATTAACCCTTTCCCTAAAATATAGTGTACGCAGTACATTACTGTCATATTTATGGTGAGTTGGGAGCTGAGCTTCAACTGGCACTTTCATGGTTAAGGCAGGGCTCAACACTAGCACTTCCCCAAGGTTCTTGAGCCAGTAACAATTAGTTTAGGGCCAGTTGAATGTTTATTTTGGCCTACCAAAGATGAGAAAATAATTTACTGGCCTGATCGACTGGGCTTCAATCGAAAAAGGGTTTAAGAATGGAGCTGCATTTACACCCTGGTTAAGGTGTCCGTGCAGTGGAGTAACGCCGAGTGTACCCCCCCCCCCCCCCCCAATAATTTGTGTGCCCCCCTATCAGTCCGACCACACTATGTTACTGTGTTAGTGGGTTAAGTTATGTGATAAACGTGCACGTTTTGAGATCTCAAGATGGTTGCAGTGAGTGTGATATGGCTTAGAGAAAGCTCATTTTGTAATGAAAGCTGTACATGTCCAGAGGCTAGAGTGTCCTGTGTGTGAGCACGAAAGTAGGATATTAAAGCAATATCACTACCCTCTGAGATGCCATTAGAGGGGGGGAAACAGTATCACAATCTAATTAGAGGGGCAGAAAAAGGACGTCTAGCGGCGCATTAGCTCCAAACGCAACCTCCTAGATCATTTTTCTGTAAAGAAACACAAGGAGATGAATATTTTGTTAACACATAGAGTAGCTTTGCTATTGCCAGTTGGGGAGCGTGCCCCCCCCCCCCCCCCCGATAAATACAAAGATTGTGCCCCTGAATGTGTGAGGCCACACTTCTGCCATGCATACACTCATATAGGTGTATGATCATAAAAAGAATGTCCTTATTGTCCAATCTGTATTTCATTACACACAATTAGTTCATAGCGGCGGTCTCATGTTATGCTATATATGATGGAAAATGGTTCTATTGTTAGATTTTTTAGCAAAAGAAAAAAACCCTAAAAGATCATTCTTCTTTTTCAGGGTAGACTAGACTCGCATCGATTGATCTAATATTGATTCTCCATAGAGTATGTGATATATTAATAACATACCAGTAGAATGAATTCAATGCAATGTGTCGTACCATCCTGCATATTGGACGGAAAATGTGGCATAATGTTATTTTTTCCCTGTACAAATTCAAGAAGACACTAATTTCTCTTCTTCGGGGTATATCAAAGGCTCATATCCATCGATCTTACATTTCTTAATCAAGCTATGTTGCTTATTTGATTTCGGACATATAAGGTTGTTTATTTCTGGCAAAAAAAATCATATACTTAATCCATCAATCTTACATTTCCTTACCCAGCTAGCAATATATTGATGCAAACAATAGATTTTGAGGGTTCATTAGGTCCAACCTATGTTGCTTATTTGGTTACGGTCATGTGAGGTTGTTTAATTTTGCCAAAAAATCATATACTTAATCCATCGATCTTACATTTCTTATCAAGATAGCAGTATATTGATACAAACAATTGATTTCCAGGGTCAGTAGGTCCATTCTATGCTGCATATTTCATTCTACTATGGTTTAATGAGTGTGTGTTTTTTAACGGCAAAAAATCATGAAGTTTTTGTATCTAATTTGTATTGAAGATATCTCACATCTGTTAAATAAATGTAATTTCCTTATCAAGCTAGTGATATGTTGATACTAAATATAAATTTTCAGGGTTCAGTTGGTCCATTTTATACTGTAAATGTTATTGAATAAGAGTTATTTGTGTATTTGTTTTCCTTCTAAAATTCAGAAAGATTATTATTATTCTCTTCCAGGGTATGTAAAAGTCTCGTATCCATTGAACAAATGTAATTTCCTAATCACGTATGCAGTATGTTGATACATGAAATCAATTCACAGTGCTCAGATATTTCCAGATTATATTCTGCAGATTTGATGAATTAGCGTTATATGAGTTTTTTTTTTTTCTGAAACAAATCTAGAAGTTTATTAGCAATTTTCCCCCAGGGCTTCTAATAGACTCATATCAATTGAACCAACGTCATTTCCTTATCAAGCTAGCTAGATGTTGATAAACAACATACTACACACAGTGCTCAGTTATTTCCTGTTTATATGCTGCAGATTTGATTGCATTTAATAGCACTATATGAGTTTGTTATTTTCTGCAAAAAAAACACGATATTTATTTTGTAATTTTCCTTCAGGCAGTCTCACATCCGTTGATCCAATGTCATATGCTAATCAAGCTAGCTGTATATGGATGGATACACAAAATGAGTTTATTACCAGGGGGTGTTTCACAAAGATCCTAAGTTGAACTAAAAATTATGGAAAGCCATTTGTAGCCGTGGAATAAAATATATTCAAAAGCAAAAATGCAAGGATTTTAGACTTTTCATAAATTTTACGTCAAGAACATGAAATCCCCTTGATAATAGAAAATAAATATCAATGATTTGAAACAACATGTTATGCCTTTTAAAATATCTTTTACAAAATATTTCCAAAGATACTAACAGCTTTCCATAATTATTAAGTCCAACTTAGAGTTAAGTTCAACTTAGGATCTTTGTGAAACACCCCCCTGGCCCATAACCCTGCAGTAGTGGCCCTATGATAGTTTACATGGGCTGCATATTGATTTGAATAAGTAATGGTGGGACACATGTTTGGATGCATGTTATTAGGTTGGATTTGTCAGGGCTCTACCAACAATTACTTTCTGACTTGCCCAGTCAGGCAGGCTTTATATAAAATAGCTTTCCCCGAAAACATGTGTTACTTGCCAAATTCAGTGATAAGAAAAAAATTCAGTTTGCAAAGTCTTTATAAGGAGCACTGAAGAGAGATCAGTGATTAACATTAGAAAACCTTGGGTAAAAGTTTGATGTCAATTTTATTTTCTTGCTGTTAATCAAGTTCATCCTATAAATGTCAAACATTTTCTCAAAACAATTTTGATATAGATAACTTGCCCTAGTCAAGTGACTTCAAATATACTTGCCCTTGTATAATTTTAACTTGCCCTGGGCAAGTAATTGTTTGTAAAACCATATCTGTCATACCGTAGAACACCATCGTCAAGCACCCCCCCAGCACCTATACGCATCTTGCTTTTAAAGACGTTTCCATGAGATTCACCTCCATTATTATCCTCATGAATATTCCTCACCATTATTTGCATTCTTGATTAAAGTTTCCCGTTTGGACAGAGAGCGGGCGCTCTTTAAAAGCAAGATGCATATAGGTGATTGGGGGGTGCTTGACGATGGTGTTCTACGGTATAAGAACATGCACGCATAGAACACTTTAATATGAAAACAACATTTTACACTTGCTCCCAGTTTTGGTGAAACTAGGTGGTACAGCGTATTGCTATTTTAGTGAAACACAGTTACAGACATTCATTGACTAGAGCACAACTTGCCAATTTTGTACAGGTTTTATTTTGAAATATATATGGCAACCTACTTCCAGAAAATATTGATTTTTTCTTTTTACACACAATAGAGTGTAAATTCCAAATAAATGCAACACAATTGCACCCTCCAAATTATTACACTTTGTGCACAATAGGAGCAGAATCCTTAACCCATTGCCTACAGGAACCTGATGGGTGATGTGTTTACTCTATGGTGAATGGAACATATAGTAGGGAACAGGTTATACTACTTTGTTTGGCTAATATTAAACGTAATATGTGGTATATATGCAGCATATATAAGTAGTGAAATATATATATTGATTTTATTCATTTGTAATGCATGGATGTGATGCAAATACATGCGCATGCACTCGCACTCGCACATAAATACACATACACACTTACACACTTACACACTTACACACTCACCCTTCACAAACATTCATGTCCACACTCTCTTCATATACTCACACTTACAAACATAATTGAGCATACATGTTCATGTATGAATTCAAAGTAATTACATCTACATGACTGTATGTATAAATGGTGATGAATGATCTTTGTAGTAAAGGGCAACTGTATGTATCTTACCTTGGCAGCTAAATAAATTCTACGAGCAGAGCACATACATCCATCCATTCAATATCACACTAGGCAAAGGTTCCCCCATAGGAAAATGTTATCGCCATTTGTTTTCATTTTTAAATGTCAATGGTTATTTCATCGAATGATTGATCCTCCCGCGACATGAAAATGTTGTTATTATTAATATTTTTGTTTTGAATGTCAGTCGCTATTACTCTGGCCTCATTAACAAGTGACCTTTGGGTTTAATAAGTGGAGTTGTTCATGTATGTGTGGTTCCATCATAAGCTTCATTGTAACTGGACATTATATATTTTTAAGTAATAGTTGTTTTTCCTCATCAGATAATTTAATCAAGAACTGTATTTTACCCTCAGTTAAATGATATAACCCTCTGAATAACTGGACGTTATATATTTTGAAGTAATTTCCCCCCCCCCCCTCATCACATAATTCATTAAAGAACTGTATTATACCCTCAGTTAAATGATATAACCCTCTGAATAACTGGACATTATATATTTTGAAGCAATATTTGTTTGTCCTCATCAGATAATTTATTAAAGAATTATATTTTACCCTCAGTGAAATTATATAACCTCTGTGAAATTATTTAACCCTTTGAGTGGCAACATAAGTTGAAAGTAATCCACTTGATTCCATCATTTTCATGACAAGTACACATCAATATGAACATACCCCAAATGAATGTGCAATGAATAGAAAGGAAGTCCAGCCTGCTATAAAGGGCTAGAGTGCATTCAATCCATTCCTCACTTATTTACCAAGTATTAAAACAAAGTAAACAAATTAAACACAGTAGTTGTCAATTTATCTCTGCCTTGATGAAGGATCTGCCACATTCGAAAGCTTGGCCACATCACTTAGCCATCACTTACATTGGTTGAACACTGAATATTGCCACAAATGGATTAATGCAAATTGCAATGTATTAATTGCGAAAGGCAGTTTGAACTTACCCACAAATGAATTGAAGAGTTTATATGCAACAAAATTATAATCTCCATATTAGTTTATATGATCTTTAAGATAAAGGTACTATCATAAAAAACATAGCATATATGTGTCTTTAAAATGATACCTTACACATTGCATATCAACGTATATATTTTTAAAGACATGATTAAAAGTATCAAACATATTCTTACAATTTCTTTGTTTTTCAGCAGGTTTATTCACAATTATCTAGAATTGGTAAAAACAGTTACTGTAAATGTTGTTAATTTTGTGCGATTAATATTTCTCGTGAGCGACACAAAAAACACATTTGCAGGTTTTTAATTTCGCTGCCGAGAAAGTGTTAACACGCATTTCAAATCGCGCATTTATATTCATGGGTTTTAATATTCGCGGACGACGACTTTAGCCCAAAATCCGCGAAAATTAATGCACCGCGAACATTACCCCGTTTACAGTCTTAGTTGTTTTTTGGGGGGTGTGTTTTTTGTCTTTTAAAACCTTCAATTATACAAGGTAATGGACCTTTAGTCTGATCGGTCTACTCCTCTCTCTTACTACATATTCTGTTACTCTTTCTCTTGTTTCTCTCGATCCTCTTCCTCATCCTTGTCTCTTTCATCTCTTTTTTCATCCCTCATGAACTTACGACCGGTCTGTGAAGTGTCCCAAAGCGAGGAATCTTAGATGGGAATCGTACACTACAAAAACCTTTTACAGCGTTATCAAGTGTTTCTTATCTTCATTTTAGTGCTAGTGTCTGTCAGATTGCCTCGCCCCCGGGTCAACAGTTTAAACAGGGTCATCAAGCGGTCTGTAGGATTTCAATATGTTTGCTCCCATGGTTTGTGTAACTAAGGGGATGGAGAGACGAGTACATCAGGGCAACCTACTGTAGGCTTTAAGTTTTACCCATTCAGGAATAGTCCCAAAAATACTCGGGCTGGGGTCTATGGAGAATGCAGGTTATACCCAAATTTGTCCTTGAACAGGTTAAAGTAACAAAGAAAAATGTGACTAAGTTTGTGACAAGTTGTAGTTCATGTTGCCCTTCTTATGGGTAAAACTTCTCTCTTTGTCCCCCTCATTACTCCTGGCTATTCCTCTAGTCTGTTTTTTGTTTGTTTTTTCATTATCTTTCATGCATCCTGTCCTTTGCAAAACTTTCAAACTTAAAAAAATGGCCTTAAAAGCTATCTTTCCCAGCAAAGTGTGCAGTCTGAACTACTGGAGGAGTCTAGGTGCCTTTGGATGTTTAGAACAGATAAATGGCGCCATACAAGTGGTGCAGATCATCATCATGATCATGATCAACCCTTGCCTTCTTTGCTATGTTTATCTGGATGTTGGGCAGTAGCATTCACCCATTAGCATGGTGCACTATGTATTAACTCTATGTGAATAAAATAAACTCGGTGGAAAGGAGTTAAAGACACTTGATGTCATTTAGATTGTAGGAGGTCATTTGCTCTCTGTTGTTTTTTTGTTTTTGCTAGTTTACTTTTTCGCTATTTGTTGTTGTTTTTTGCTATTTTATTAGTCCTCTCCTCAATATTAACTTTACTCTTAATTGTCAAAGGGGGGGGGGGGGGGGGTGTTTCACAAAGATACTAAGCTGAACTTAAATATAAGTTGGACCTAACAATTATGGAAAGCCATTCGTTGCCTTGGAATAAAACATATTCAAAAGCACAAAAAAACAAACACAAGTATATGGGACTTTCAACAAAAATGTATATTTATAATTTCAAGGATCCTCAATAATAACAAATATAACTGATTTTTATCAGAACTAATATTTTTTTTAAAAGAACTGTTTTAACAGTTTTACAAAGAAACAAACGGCTTTCCATAATTGTTTGGTTCAACTTAGAATTTTGTGAAACACACCCCTGGTCTCAAATCTATATAACTTCGCAATTAAGGGTATAGATACATGTAAATTATAGAGAATGGATCTTTATACCAACATCACTTAGTTTTGACAGGGTTAAAGGCAAATGCCAGTAATGGGAAACGCCCCACACGCAAAAAATGAAATGTACACTTTTATTACCAACCATGTGAAAGAATATAATTTTACTAATAGGGATTATAAACATTTTGCCAGGAAACTGCCTACTAAGTTATTACTAATATTGTCAACTAATATTTGCAAAGTTATAAAACTGATTTACAGTAAATTGATCGCCAACGCGGAATCGGGCATACGCTACGTGCAAAATTCCAGGTGGTCCGCACATGGTTTCCAGTATGCGGCCATTGGATTTTTCCGATATTTTCCTCTATGTAACGATGCTTAGGTTCGGATTTTACCACACAAGTTCTTATAACATACTTAATAAAAAATATTGATAAATTATTGTGGCCAATATAAATGTTTTCTGTAACTTTCCCAAAACTGTTATTCATCTTTAAGCCAGGGAGTTATTCGTCTTAGCCTAAAGACCATTGAAATCAAATTCACATTATTTAGCCACTGTTTCTTTCTTCTTCATTCAATCCCCTCATATTGGGAAGATAAGAAGGGAACATATGTTCTTGATTATATCAGTTTCTTGATATCCGTCTCTTGAACCCCAAATGGTCCCCCAGGGTGACATTCTGGAAATGTCCATCATCATGCCCGAGGGAATGCTTAGAACCGCATATACAGACCACACTCCCATTCATAGAAATCCAATATTTCCTGGTTGATATCAATATGTTTTAATTTGAAATTCATCACTTTGGTGGGTTTTTTCAAGGCTAGTAACAGATGATATTTCTAGTATGGTTAAAAACCTCAAATATATATATATATGGTTAAAAACCTCAAATATATATATATTCACATAAGTATGATAAACAATAATTCTCACATAGATTCAAACATAATTATAGACCCATCCAGATTTATAAATTCTCTTAAAACAAGATAAGGTGCAACAAATAATAGTGAAATTGATGTTTAAGTTAAACTGTATAGCATTTCTTAGTACCAATTAGTATGATTGCCAATTATTAATTATCAATATAAAAGTTGCGGACAATGTATTTATTCTTATTTCTCCTTGTAACGATAAACGTTCAAATTAATATTTTAAATGTTGATTCATTTTTTGAAATGCACATCCAAGAACTACAGATGTGTCTGCAGGTTGCGGTCATAATATAATAAATGAACCTGAGCAGTTACATCCTATTTGATATATATGTAGGAGGACAGAACAAATACATATGTTTAGTGGCATAATCGGACTGATTAGGGGGGGGGGGCACTTGAATGATTGGAGGGGCACACCTATGTATTTCTTTGTTTTTTACACAGATTGTCTCCTTATGTTTGTTTATGTTTTGTTATCGGAGGGGGGGGGGGGGGGGTGGGGCGCATTAGTGTAATTTTCTATAGCAAGGACAGACATACATAGAAAGTAGCCCATAAACAATATTGTACTTTAGTTCCTTTAGAAATTATTGGGCAGCATGTGCTCCACATGCCCCTTGCCCACCCCCTCCCCCTCCCAAGCTTAATAAACAAATCACTAAAAAGTACAAGTACAGAGGGGTCAAAGCAAATATTTTCGTCTAACATATTACATTGACATACATTGTAAATTCATCAGCATTTAATGCTGAAATTGTATTGGAAATGCTGTACGCTGGTCAGAAAAAGAAAATTGTCACAGAGGAATTAAATGCCATTCTCATTTATGTAAAGGTCAAGCGTCCCTCAGTGGTATTTGACTTTCAATTTCCATGAAGGCTGTGGTATTGATTTTGTTTTAGCTGAATGTTTTAATAAAGATATTGTTATTTCTGTTTCAAAGAATTTATTTGTTGTTCATAATCTTCTGTCCAAAGTAGGGAGGAAATACAATATTGTTTATGGGCTACTTTCTATGCTTGTCTGTCTTTGCTATAACAAAATGACACTAACAATTACTCCATGAGAATTTACAGGGGCTTATACATTTCAGGGGCTAAATTGTCTAATTGTTCATTTTTGTTAATTGATCAATTGAAATGTTCTGAGTTATAACTGAAATACAAACAAAGTTTATTGTGAATAAGAGGATTCTTGTGAATTAACCCAATTGCCTAAAGTACCCCTAAATAACCACAGAGCTCCCATAAATTGTACAATATATTTCTCAGTCAATAGAAATACAAATTACATCATAGTCCACTTGTTTCATGTAAGCATGAAAAGTAGCCACTCCCTTGTAACTTGTTTTTGAATTTAATTTCAAATTAAATTGTAAACTGTAATTTCCTCAGGATAATTATTATTCTCATTAAAAAGTTTCTCTTGTACTGAAATCAACTGTTTAGTTGCATAATAGTTGGAAATTACAAAATGAAATGATTAATGAAATATTTCTTTCACATATCCGGTAAGAGTATTTAAATGACTAATTAAATAGATGATTAACTTTTATCCTGCATGTTGCCATAATTTAGATATGTTCACTGCGAAGATGGTGAGGAACACTGGCTTATAGATTGGGGAGAGGACCGTGGCGGAATCGAGGGAAGGGAGTGGTATGGCCTTGGTGGCTGCATCCCCAAAATCAAAATAAAAATAAAAATATGTGCATTATTAATGCTAAAAATTTGTTTCAATTTAAGGAGAGTACAGTTTTAGTGAAACTAAATTTTAGTAACCAAAACCTGCATCATTACATTACAAACTAATAGTTATAACTAGAAAGGAACACAAAATTACAAATGACGTAGTAAAGATCATGTTATCATTCAAAAAGAGCCGTTAAAACGTAAGAGGGCGCTCTCTAAACACTCATCGGTTTCAACCATTTTGAATTAAATATTGTGCATGTGATGCTTTGTTGAAATAGTGATTAGATAGAGAAATAACCAACAACTATTTAAATACCTATTTTGTAACTTTTTGAAAAGAGGAAGCATTTTTTTGAATTTTTAACGGCTGGTTCAAAATTCTCTAATAAACCTGGGGCCCCAGATTTATTACAAATTGTTATATTTATGGATATTTCAGCCGTCTCTGAACCGATTTTGATCAAACAAAGATGATTTTATTATTTAAATATTATGCTCTTTCAAATTTTACACTCAGTTTTTCATTACTTCACCAAAAAAATAAGTAGTCTAGCGCCCTCTCTACCAAAACTCAACTATCCCTTTAAACAAAATAACATTGCTCTGTTACCTTTCCTTTGGTAATAATTGCATCTCTATCTAGGCTTAATGTGCTATAACTGATCAAATCAGAGCACTTAACTTTTGCATTGTTAATCATTACTTTTGTATCCATGGACATAATAATGTGCTTAACTCCTTGAGTGCCAAGCTCGCATTTTTGTGAGTTACAATACACACAAATGCCATAGAGCATTAAAATCCATGACACTTTAAGTGTCAAACATATTAACCACTGACCTTAACATTTGCTGCATTAATATGGATTGGTCATAAAAATACTCTGGCTGGGGTCTACGGAAACATAATCATTGCTTGTTTATGGACTTCATAATGAGCTTCAACATACTAACCAGTATCCTTTGCAATTTTCTTCATTAATACTTGACGTGTTTGTTAATACAAGTTTTGACCAGGTACCTATTAATAGGTTGCTTGATTATTTAATTGCTTGCTTATTATTGAGAGTTTGCTCCTCTTCATAGGCATATAAGTGGGGTACTGGGGGGGGGGGGGGGGGGGGGGGGGGGGGGGGGGGGTTGCAGCCACTTATAAATGTCAAAATCTTTTAATTGGGGACAAATTTACTGTTTTTGAGGGTAAAGTAACTTCACCTTCAAATAAAATCATCCTACTGTTTAATAGGGCAGCTTGGAGATGATGCTATTTTTTGCTTGTTAGATGGAAACAGGAGAGTTGATATTTTGGGGAAAAGAACTCAGCCCTCACAACCCCCCCCCCCCCCCTCCTCCCCCTTCCTGTAAATCCCTGTCCCCCTTGCATGGTCACAATGGCATGGATTTCCCACACACGAACAGGTCACATAGCACTACCAAAGGGAATCTGAGAACGAACCGACATTAGCATCTCAATTAGCTTGCAGATTGTGAGATTAGACGAGGATTATTGATTCCTCCCGGACTCGTGTTTATTTCACCGGGTTTAGAAAGTGATATTTTTCTCCTCCTCCATGATGAGGCTCACCACTTTTGTTTTAACCCCTTGACTACGGGAACAGGGTTGGTTGTGTACAAAGTTCATGGAGATTTCATAAACTAGAAGGTCGAAGGGGTTAATTGTTAAAATAGTAATGAATACATGGCTTTATTTAACACGTTGCACATTATTTGGTATAATTTAAAAATAGCAACAATATTAATATTTCAACACTATTTCAGACAAAAATACTTATACATTCTTGCCATATTTTTGCCTATGTATGAAGTTTCACAATATTATTATTATTTTTTAATAAGGACTAAAATTAATCAAAATGATGTTTATTTACAAGTTCAAAATGACATATTTGTTTACATATGTTTGTATCGATTAGTTCCTGTTATTTTGACTAGGGTTTAAATGGTGGCAATATCAAGGTTACACCATGACCTTTTTGCTTGATGTTGCCGTGGTGAGATGAGATGAGATGGGATGTAGGGATCTGGTCGGAGAATGCTTGTATTGATTCCTGAACTGAGATGAGAAGCCGGCGTATCAGCTGGCCCTAGGGGGAAGAAGGGGATCTTAGAGAGTCCTTTTCCAAAATCATGATGGTTTTCATTGCAAAAAGGCGGTATATCTAAAAGTTTTTACATTTTCAAAGTAAGGCTGCCATTTGTATGATACAGTAAATGGAAGTTTTGACAATTATAAAGACTGCCATTGTAGTAAAAATAATGAGGTTTTTATTTCAAAAGGCAGTTAGTGGCAGTTTTTGACAATCTCAAAGTAAGGCCGCTATATTGTCTGATACAAAATCATGACAGGTTTAATTTCAAAAGGCAGTCAATGGCAAGTTTGAACATTTTGCAATGAATCACCTTAATGTATACATTTTAACACATTGCATCCTGGATTATGGTGAATAATGTCTGATTTAGTCTGAGGGAATGGGTACTGCAATCTTACAAGGTAGTTTTCATTAGGGGTGTAGTGAACTGAGTGCTCGTTAGGTAACCCATGTACGGTTCAATTTGATAGTGAAGTTGAAGCTTGCATGGAGCAGGTTTTCATGAATACGGAACCAAGTTCTTACATTTGTATAATCAATGGTTACATTTACAAGATTGGGAAAAATATACATTGCATTGCATATAGGTCTGGACAGTGAAAATCCCCTACCTTAGGACCTGATTTGCTTAATGCTTACCCTGGCAACACCCTGGCAGTGGACATAGTGACCAAACATTGTAAGGGGACTATCTAGTGAGGAGAGGGTTGTCAGAGGGTTGGATCTCCCTTCTCACTGTAGGGAAATTGTTTGCCTTTTAGGTAATAATAATAATAATAATAACTACATATTTATAACGCACGCACATCTGTTGTTAGACACTTGTGGCGCACAATTATCATGATACACAGTGAAAAGCGATGTTTCAGAGTGTTGAAAAAACAAAGAAAACTAAAGTTAAGGAGTTTTGTACTGGGCTCAAAATTACTACTGGCCCACTGGCCAGTGACCACCAAAAATTATCCATATCGAGATCCCTAACCAACCCCCTTCAACATTTGTATATCCATTTGGATGCACAGAAAACAACTCGCTAAAAACCACCCTAAAAAGAAACTGCCTTGGACCGAGACTACACCACCTATATATACCCGGCGCTGGGCCATAATTGTCCTCTTTCATTTGCGACGCCTTAGAGACAGTCACGCTGAAAATCGCGCTCTTACATTTGATTCTAAGAATTTTCGTAGCAGTCTACAATCTAAAGTAAGACCGTTCCTTTTCTATCTATCAGTGTAGCGCAATAACCCTATTTGATTTGTAAGTCCTTGGACCTTGTCAGAAGCGATTTTGAGACCATTTTCGGAGCTTTCTGTTAGGTTTTTCTGGCGCTCCGTTGGTGGTTAAGAAAATGACGCATGCGTGAATTTTTGGACGGCTCGCGGTGGGAGTGTTCCCCCGTAGTTACGGGCGAGATTCGGTCCGAGTTTTCACTCTCAGTTAAATTTTTTCTCGGGGTTTTATACCTCGGGTCATGTATAAGATTGATTTTTATTTGGGCTTTCTCGGCCCCCTCGTTCGGGGGGTCTTGCGTCTTGGCTCGTGTATAATGTTGCTTCCTCTCTTTCCATGGCCGTCAATCATTTCGGAGACGTTGTGCTCGATTCATGAATGATGTTGAAAGTTTTTTATTTTTTTATTTTTGATGTCATGTTCGTATTCTTGCATGCCCGCCATTTTGTTTTTATAACCTTGTTGTGGTGTGTGTTGGCTCGACCTCGGGGTCGTGGCTTGTCCTTTGTTGGCCTTTGTTTTGTTGAGGGGGGGTGGTGCCTCGTCGGGGTCACCATGGGTTGAAACATGTGTTGGGGAGAGGTGGTGTCGGGGTTCTTGGCCCCTCCACCCCCTTCCCCCCCCCTCCCACCCCCCCCTCCCCCACACTTTAAAAAAAAAAAAAAAAAAAGTGCGGGGGTGCCCTCGAAGGGACAAAAAAAAAAAAAAAAAAAAAAAAAAAAAAAAAAAAAAAAAAAAAAAATAGAAAAAAAAAAAAAAAAAATATTTTTTGTTAAAAAAAAAAAAAATAATAATTGAGTGCTTATGGGGGGATGCTAACCTCCCTTTTTTCCTTTGGTTTTTTCTTACCTTGTTCCTTTGTGCATCTAGGTATGACATCGGATGATGGTTGGGTGGACGTCTTGTCGGCCTCGTCCGGCGAGGGTCACGAGACGGGGAGTTTGAGGCCGGGTTCCCTTCCCCCGGGGCGTTCAATGTCGGTTCCGGGGGAACCAAATTTAGAATCCCGTGCTACTAATTCGCGCCTCACGGATGGGCGAAGCAGTAGCTGTGGCACCCAGGGGTATCCTATGGCTAGAGGGTTAGTAGGGTCCCCTGAAGACGGTCCCCCTATCATCGTAGGGCCCGGGGATCGTGGCGTCAGCCGGGGTGCCGTCCCCGGTTGTAATTCGCCTATGATGTCCGGCTTTGGCCACGGTGAGCAGTTCAAGACTCGGGCCATTTCTCACCGCACACGTAAGTCCTCTCGCAAGCCGGGTAAGTCCGCTCTTTCCATAGCTTTTGACGGGCGCGGGACACCGCGCCCGGTGCACTCGAAACGTCGCACCCAGCATGGACGAGTGACTTCTTCTCCCGGGATTCCTGACCGAGGGAGGCCAGTCCCCTCTGGACCAGGGGTAAGTCCCATGACGTGATTCCTTCGCTTAGAGTAAACCGCTTATCAGGCTGACAAGCGGTATGATATTTCAGGTCTCAAACCTGCATCGTCTAGATTTGTATTATTGTTGTCACTTCCTTATTACTAGCCCCTCTCTCGGTGGTAGCACTGGGCCTCGGGGTCAGTTAACACAATTGGGATTGTTGTCAGTAGTTGATAGAATTGTTAGAAACCGATAGGAATGTGACCGAGTTGAGTACCACGGTGGTGGAAATCTAATCAGCGCTTAGGCCGTTTTTTCGTGTTATTTATAGCGCGGCCCCCTCGGAGGGGGCCTTTGCAGCAGCGCTCCGCCCCCCCCCCCCCCCCCCCCCGAGATGGGGGGGGGTGTCTCGTTCCGCGCCGCAGCCCCCGCGGGGGGGCTAGGCTCAGAGATTTGTTGCCGGGGTTCCCTTCCCCCGGTTCGCTGTGTGTTGGGACCGGGGGGGTATGGGTTTTTTTTTGGAACTCCGTTCTGCCACACAGGTGGGCAAGACAATGTATGTAACACCCAGGTGAGTTTGTTGTGTGTGGTATCTAAGCTAGGTCTTGTGCTGCCCTCTCGTTGGCCTCGGGTAGCGAGGATCGCGAGTCAGGGCGATTGAGGCCGGGTTTCTTCCCCCGGTTCGAGTTGAGTTGGGACCAGGGGGAATGGATTTTCACTCCCGTTTTGCCTTTCGCGCCTCACGGTTGGGCGAGGCAATGTTGTGGCACCCAGGTGATCCCTTGGCTTAAGGTTTGTAGGGTGATCCTGAAGACGGTCCCCCTATCACTGCAGGGCCCGGGACCGTTGCGCCAGCCTAGGTGCTATCCCCGGTTGTAAGTCGCAGGCGGTACGGTAAGGCCGACTAACCCCAGCTTTAGATAATTAAGCTATATTAAAGCTAGCTGGGGTTCGCCACGGTAAAAGATGTTATTCCCCGGGCCACTTCTCACCTTTACCAATAAGTCCTCTCACAAGCAGGAGTAGCCAGCTCGTTCCGAGGCCTTTGACGCACGTGGGTCAGCAGTGCATCCAGGAGCCTACTGGGCGTCGTCCAGCTTACGACCATACCACGCTGGTTATATCTACCCAGGATGGACGGGCTACTGCTTATTCCCGGATACCTGGTCTCGGTAGGCCAGTTCCCACCAGGCCGTGGGTAAGTACTCTTAGTCTTGCGGCTGTTTTCGTCCGTTCTGTCGGCGCTCCCCCTGGTGCTGTGGTACAGGGGGATGTGATGTACATTTCGGGGTGCCGTGGCGCAGCGGTAACGCCTCTGACTCCAGGTCAGAAGACTGCGTGTTCGCATCACGTTGGGGTCACCATTATGTGATATGGTTCTTTGGTGTGTATATATTTAGAGTTAAATTTGAAGTTTGTCCCATACTCGTTGCTCATGACAGTGCGACAATGTATGAGGGAATAGATTTTATGATGTGGCTTCCAGGAGATCCGTTACTTTAGGTAGTTGGGATCGATCCGTGCGCTAGCCAGGGTGTCGCCCCGGGCTATTAGACGCTAGCGTAATTTTTGATAATTGCCACGGTAAATTAATTAAGAAAGGAGCCATGTTATGGCTTGTATTTAAATTTTGGTTACGCATATGGATAAGTTCCTGTCGCTCTCAGTGAATGCTATTTGATTCTTGAGGAGCGGCCGGGAGTATGGTTTGAGCCCCGTCTAGACGTAGGTCATGCTGTGAGCTGTATTAAAATTCTCTCGATATAGTCGTCTTGACCGCATGTCCTTTGACGCACGGGTTGATGCGCGTCACTTGCCACGGGGTGTTTAGTCACCTGCGCGGGGTAGGTTCCTTTGGTTCCTTGGTCCCTTGGTTCCCCCGGGATCTCTGCCCGCGGTAGACCTATCGGGGTGCCCGCGCGACCTCTAGCGGGTCCCCTTTTCCGCTGCCCTTTGCTGCGCGGGGCGGGTTCCTTTGGTTCCGTTGGTTCCTTTGGCTCCCCCGGGATCCCTGTCCGCGGTAGACCTATCGGGGTGCCCGCGCGACCCCTGGCGGGTCCCCTTATCGCTGTCCTTGCTCCTGTTCCGTGGGGTGGGGGGGGGGGGAGCCGGTGCCCCCCCCCCCCCCCCCCACCGACTTCCCTTTGGTTTTTACCTTCGGGCGTCTAGGTGGGGCGCCGGACAGTTATATTTTTTGTGGAGGTTTCGCTTCCCTCGTCGAGTGAGGGTCGCGAGGCTGCAGGATGAGGCATCTGTTTGCGGACCAGGCGGGTCCAGATTCGTGTTCGGACGAGATCGCCAGGGCTTTAGGTTGCGTCCTGGCAGGGTCGCCACGACTCTTGTCTTATGGCTTGTTTGTTGTCTACTACTATCTCCCCTAGGCCTGTGTGGATCCGGCCCGGTTTGAGCCCGATCTCAGGGCATAACGTTGCCTGTGGGTCTGGGTTATGCGCCGGGATCCGTTGCGATGGCCAGTGGGCCATTGTTGGTTTTAAGCCACGCGATCGGCGTTGTTTATGTTGTGGACAAGGAGTTGTATCATAGGGTCAGCCTCGTTAAGGCGGTTACTCATCAGTTCGATTCCCCTTTCTCAGTCGAATGCTCGTGTGCACGGATGGCGGGTTGGCCATTGCATTTAAGACAGTTTGGCTTTGATAGGGTGGTTAGCCAACTTGGTATCCCAACGTTCTATACCTCGTTTTCCGGGGGAGGACTGAATTTTCCGTGGACACAGTCGGGGTTTTCTTCTTCCTCAGCCCCGTTGCTGTGTAACTAAACCTGATCCGGTGTCGTTGGTTCCCTTGCGTACGAGGCTCCCCGGCTGATATTGTATCTCGGTTTTTTGCCGTTCTAGATGTCCCTTGTTTCAGCATGGAGTCTTCCATTCATCCCCACGCCCCCGTTCGCCTAGGCTGTTGGCAGTCTCTCGGTTCCCAGGTTGGGTTGCGGTCAGTTCAGTGCCGAGGCCTTCTCATTTGGCCTGAAGTCCTTCTCCAGGGACCCCTTTCGGCAGGTGTCGGTGGTGCCAGGCCCCCACGATCTCGAGGAGTCCGGATATTCTCTTTTCAGAGGTCGTACTTCGTCTGCTCCTTGCAGAGATACTCAGTTGGGTCAGGTCGCTAGGTCCCTCATCATCGAGCTGAAGTCACGAGTGATTCCTTCGGGTGGTTCAGATGCCTTCCGTCGCCTACGCATGAGGCTGTTGGCTCCGGCGGAGTCTTGGCAGGTTCCCGGCCTCCTCATCAGCTTTGTGGTCCTAGTGCCGGTTGTCGTTTCTCCATCCGGTCCCTACAAATGTTCCAGATGCAGGATATTTGGGGGGTTTTTCTTCCGCCCCTCCAGGGACGGTCGGTCGGGGTTGGGTTCCCGACAGTCCCATGGTCGTTGCAGATATAAGCTGGCGGGGGGGACGCGAGGCCGTCTCCTCCCGTCTCAATGGCTCTTTCTCCCCACGGTCTTCAGGATGTTTTGCGGGGGGGCAATTAAGTCTTAATGGACAATAGATTCCTTGAGAGTCATTTATCTGGCTTATGTGGGGTAGCTCACATGAAATAGTGATACACATGATTGAGGTGACCTAATATGTATGTAGGTTTCCTATTATTGATGGCACTAACATTAGCAGTGTATCTGCGGTATTCGTCATGGCGCTCTATTTATATGAGAATGGGTTTATAGTGACAATATTTGGCTAGTATTGTAGTGGTGGAGTTTGCAATTTGAGGGCCAGAACATGGCTCATTTGTTGTTTTGCCTATGGTAAAGGAAATGCAAGTATTTGGTAAATGCTTGCCAATTGCAAACTTAATAATTTTATTTGAATTATACTGCATCGAGAGCCTAGTTCCCGAATCATGCAGGCGTTTTGTTTACGACGCCCATCTTCCAGGTCTCTGGTACCGTCCTGGGTCTCGACCGGTGTTCTCAGGCCTTGGTCCGTGCTCCAGGTTGAGCCTATGTTGAGGGCCTCCCTTGGCTGGAGCCGGTCCTGCCGGTCTTCCTGCTGGCGTTGGCCCTGACCCGAGGCGGAGTACCTGGCGCACCTTGTTAGCATTAGGTCAGGGCTGGTAAGAGATGGGTGGTGGTCGGCCCTTCCGTCCAAGGGGGCTTTTTATTACTGGGAACCCAGTTTTTTGCCCAGCCGCCGGCCCGGGGTCACAAGACCCGGGCAATGGCCGCGTCTGGGCTTCCCTTCGTTAATGGTGCTGGCGATTCTCACAGCAGGACATGATACGCTTGTTTTAGTCACTTGTCCATGCCCACGAGTTCCGGGCGATGGCCGACTCGTGGGCTCTCGTTAACGGAGCCCCTGTTGGGCGAGGTTCTACGGGCTCCTTGCTGGGCGTCGCCAAATGCGTTCGTCTCATGTTATCGGCGAGACGTGGTGGCCGGAGGCCCGGTCCTTGCTGAGGCGGTTCTGGCGGCTGGCCCTATGTAGATGTAGTCTGCGTTGTCCGACCCCTCCTCCAGTCAGTAAGTATACTTCCCGTATGCTATTTGTGTGGGTCAGGGATTATACAAATGTTGAAGGGGGTTGGTTAGGGATCTCGATATGGATTAAATGAATCTTAGTGATTTCATTATCCATTAGAGATACTAACCAACCCCCTTCATAAATTCCCTCCCGTCCTCCCCGCGTCGGTAGTCGTGCGCGTTTGAAAGAGGACAATTATGGCCCAGCGCCGGGTATATATAGGTGGTGTAGTCTCGGTCCAAGGCAGTTTCTTTTTAGGGTGGTTTTTAGCGAGTTGTTTTCTGTGCATCCAAATGGATATACAAATGTTGAAGGGGGTTGGTTAGTATCTCTAATGGATAATGAAATCACTAAGATTCATTTAATCTTTTGGTAAACAAAATGTTATAATATCATATTTTACTTGGCTGACTGGACTACCGAAATTTACAAACATGTAGATGCTTTCTCTGTTTGGAGCTACGCAATTTTTGTTTTAGGCCATGAACATTTTAGAAGTCTTTATTTTACTTGCCTAATTTGACCACTTGGGGAACAAAGTTTATTTCTAGCATTGCATCAATTGTACCATGTTTGAATGTTATTTGGGGGCTGGGGCTTCAACCCCCCCCCCCCCCCCAACCCAAAGCACCCCCATGTAATGTATATGCCAATGCATACTGGCTGTTAATGGTGTGTAACTTGATAGGACTGGACTTGACTCATGCACTTAATAATTCTCTTCGCAATATTCTCTGCTCCTGCATGTATCTGTCCAAGTTGCTCCTGACTGTATTTACTTTTAATATTCTCAAGGATTTTCGATTGGTCACCCTTTTACTTTAATGACAAATCTGATATATACTCACCACTGACCTCTTACAGAGTAACATTCTGGCGTAGTATTTTAAAGGCTATTTTAAAAAGAAGATACAAGAATTTACTCTTCCTTTTTTTCTCCAACCTTCAAGAATGTCTAAAAGGGCGTCTTCTCATACATTACAAATCATTGTCAGTATGCCCGAAGCATAATCATGATAATGATTCCTGATTTTATACCTACTGACAAACGACTACACAGTCATATTTCGTTGTATGATTTTAAAGGTCATTGATGAAGATACAAGAAATTACTTGTCCATTCATATTTGTCAAAGTTGAAGACTTTCTAAAAGAGGCCTTTAATACACATCTATATACCGACTTCACATACGTTACTCATCATTGTCAGTATGCCTAAAGTATGATTATGATAAGAATTCCTGATTTTATACCCACTTCCGACCTACCATGCAGTCATATTTTGTTGTATGATTTTAAAGGTCATTGATGAAGATACAAGAAATTGCTTGTCCATTCATATTTGTCAAAGTTGAAGAATATTTAAAAGGGCATTTTAATATACTATCATTGTCAGAATGCCTGAAGTATGATTATGATACGCATTCCTGATGCTATACTGGCTCCTGACCTACTAGACATTTGTATTTTGTTGCATGATATTTGAAAAAGAAATAATTTAGGATTAACTTGTCCGTTCTTTTTTTAGTCAAAATTCAAGAATTATCTTCAATATAATAACAATATTGCATTCGCCATGTATCTAGATGCCCTATTCAGAGAAGCGCATTACTACCCTTGGTCATCAGGTACAGTTCAAACCCCCACAATTATCTTGCGTACCATCTCAACTATATATATACTCTTACTACTACATGTGTAATGAACCAGGGGAAACAAACGATTGTCATTTTGCCTCAGGAATAATCAATCTGTATGGAATGCCAAGGTCCTGGGATGAATTTATAATGACTTTCATTTCCTTATTGCCTGCAGCAGAGATGGGTAGAGGAGGGGAGGGGAAGGGGTGGGGAAAGGAGGCAGAAGGGGAGGGGGAGGGGTGGGAAAGGTAGCGCTATGGAAGGGTGGAGAGTGGAGGAACCTATGATACCTGTGTTCAGTGATCACCTAAGGGAAATTTATTAACAATGACTTCCATTTCCTTATTGCCTGAAGCAGAGCTGGGGAGAGGAGGGGAGGGGAAGGGGTGGGGAGAGGATCGAGATGGAGGGGGGGGGGGTGGGGAGAGGTAGTGGCGGGGAGGGATAGGGAGAGGAGGAACCTATACAGTCAAACCTGTGTGTAGTGACCACCTATAAAGGGAAACAAGAAAAGTGGCCACTGTAGGCAGGTGACCCATATAGACAGGTTCCATAACATTGTTTTTCTCTGTACACAGGGGATATCTTCTGGTGGCCACTTAAGGCAAGTAGGCTGCTAACTACAGTATGTGTTTGCTTTGGGGAAAAAAATAGAGAAATATGATAATAAAGCTGATAAGTACGTTTTCCAAGAGCTCTCGGAGCATTAGTACATCTCTGCTTCAGCTGAGCTGCCTTGATGATGAAGCGCTCAAGCATTTTAAAGTGATACATTCCTGCCAAGTAACCGTTTACTTCACCTGGGTAGATGGCAAGCTCTTATGTAGATTAAGTATCTTCTGTTGTGGTTGGACATTGAACCAACAAACTTTCGATTGAAAGACAGGGCCCTAGCGCTAACCCAACATACCATGAGACTCCCACAATAAACAATAACTGTTTACTTTTATTTTGTTATTTTTTGGCATATTAGAAGAAAGAAAAAAATCAATGTAGAATGTTGAAACAAATATAACCTGTTCTCTACAAGATTTTGGAATCCCCATCTACAGGGCTCACCAGGTTCCTATAGGCAATGAGATAAAAATGTAAAAATAATTTACAACAAAGCTTGATTGGGCGTTCTCATTTATAACAAGATGTTATTTTTCTAAGGTTGAAATTGCTCATAATTTAAATATACTCTGAAAACAAAATGCAACAAAATACTAGGTAAAAATAATGGGGAATTCCCTTAGCCAATTTTGATATAGTTAAATTCAATACATGGTTTTGTGAAAGGATAAAGGAAAATCACATATATATGTATTCTGATATCCAGAAGATCCATACAGGGATTAACAGAACAGGGATTGAAATACATAATTCATTGCTACATGGAGAGTCAAGTTTATTGAGAATGCACTAGAAGAAATTTCCCATTTACATTTTAATTGATACCAGTAGAGAAATTACATTGGGGCTCAGGGCAATTTGGCCCAGAAATGAAAAAAAGAGCCCCCCCCAAAAAAAAAACAAAAAAAAAAACAACAACAACAAAACAAACAAACAAACAAACAAAACAAAACAAAACAAAACAAAATTGCCAAAACAAATTTACAAAAGAATCCTTGCAAATTTGCATATATAGAGTTCAATGCAAATAAATTTAAGAGGGCCGTTTATATGCAGGCAAGCTTGAAATTGATTTGTTCTGGTAATCTACCATGATATATTCAGTTTTCTTTAACTGTCAGGAGAATGGTATTCAATATGAGATTTTATCAGGTGCATTTGATATTGAATCAGAATAGATTAAGTAAAACAAACATTGCAAATACTGTACTTTGATTTGGGTAGATATTAACACTTTGATTACTATAGCATTGTGTGGATCATGTAAAAGGCCAGTTGTGTTTCTATATTTTGATAAATACACTTTTATGAGAATCCTAACAGAAAACATTGACAAGATATGATGTTGAGCATTGTAAGATGAATTACAAGTAGGAGTATGTCAGTGATGGTCCACATAAAAACAATCTTGAAATTAATCTGAATGAGACTGCCAACAAAGAGATTATTCTAATGGCGGCAGAGTGCAGCCATTACTGAATGAGAAATATTAAAAAGCAAATCACGTAAGCTTTCAATTGGACTCTTGATTGTCTGATATTTTAGAAGGAGCAAAAGCTGATGTTTGTTTTGATGATTATAATCTGTTAGACATGTTTGCCATGCTTTTACGTCTAAAAAGTAGTGATATATCTGACATTACATTTTCTGAAAAAGGGGAATGCTTGCATGCATCTAAATGTCCAAGTTAACCCACTGCAAATAAGATGGGAACTGGGTGGGCCCTGTATCACCTCTATGGAGATTGCATGATCTAGTAGGGAACAGGTTAAAGGGTACCACCACCCAAATCTAATAGTCTTATTATAGAAAGGTAACATCTTTAGTATTCCATTCCATCAACAAGTTCACAAAAATAGGTTTTCAGAAAGAAAAAAAATAATTGGAAAACGCATCACCATTCTAAAGCATGCGTTCATGCGGTCTGAATTGAGTAGACTACTGCGTGTGCAGCAAGCGAATCGCCCGGGATTACATTGCCTACAAACGTACGCGTGAATAGCATTGGCGCACTCGCAAACCAGGAACCAGGAAATAGTAGTGGTTCCGTAAGTGGTGGAAATTAATTGCTTTGTTTATGAATTACACAACCCTTTGTAAAATGTTGGGTATCTATTTGATATCACAAAACAGTACCAAAACATATAGTAATGTGTTGTTTTTTGCCCGGTGGTCCCCTTTAACCCATTGCCTATGGGAACCAGGTGGGCCCTGTATCACCTCTATGGAGATTGCATGATCTAGTAGGGAACAGGTTAACCCACTGCCTATGGGAACCTGGTGGGCCCTGTATCACCTCTATGGAGAGTGCATGATCTAATAGGGAACAGGTTAACCCAGTGCCTATGGGAGCTGGGTGGGCCCTGTATCACCTCTATGGAGAGTGCATGATCTAATAGGGAACAGGTTAACCCAGTGCCTATGGGAGCTGGGTGGGCCCTGTATCACCTCTATGGAGAGTGCATGATCTAATAGGGAACAGGTTAACCCAGTGCCTATGGGAGCTGGGTGGGCCCTGTATCACCTCTATGGAGAGTGCATGATCTAATAGGGAACAGGTTAACCCAGTGCCTATGGGAGCTGGGTGGGCCCTGTATCACCTCTATGGAGAGTGCATGATCTAATAGGGAACAGGTTAACCCAGTGCCTATGGGAGCTGGGTGGGCCCTGTATCACCTCTATGGAGAGTGCATGATCTAATAGGGAACAGGTTAACCCAGTGCCTATGGGAGCTGGGTGGGCCCTGTATCACCTCTATGGAGAGTGCATGATCTAATAGGGAACAGGTTAACCCAGTGTCTATGGGAGCTGGGTGGGCCCTGTATCACCTCTATGGAGAGTGCATGATCTAATAGGGAACAGGTTAACCCAGTGCCTATGGGAGCTGGGTGGGCCCTGTATCACCTCTATGGAGAGAGCAAAATCTAGTAGGGAATGGTGTCTGTCCTGAGAATAATTGGGCTAGGGTCTTCGGAGAATGCATGTTATACCAATATCATGATGTGGTTCTTTTTAGAACTACAATCTCAAGAATGAATAACAATCAGTCCTTTCTTTAGGACTATACCGAAGAAAGAATACTAACAGTCCTTCCCAGAACTTTCCAATCCCTCCCTTCTTACATGGTGCAACTGCAAACCACGCCTGTAGAACATGAACTTACATTACGGGAACTGAAATTACTAGTAGTCTGGGCCAGTGTGAACATACCTAATGTTAATTAACCCATTTAGCATCAAGCACATGATATCTTTGGCTTGAGTTTATGGAGAATCAATACAGGTGCTTTCATATACAAACAAATAATGAATGGGATAAATGAGGGTCAGAATGCAGTAAATATAATTCCGCCGGCCAATCAAGTATTGGTGAATGGAAAACAGTCATCTATTTCTATTTCTGTAACCCGGTTTATTTGTGTGGTGCATACGGGACTTTAGTACGAGTCAAGTCGATCAATTTCACTCACTTTTATGCAATGTGTAACTCAATTAGGGCATCTTGTGCACCATCTCAATTATCTTGTGCACCATCTCAACTCCCTGGGGAGCATACTAGCCTAGGGAATAAATGGACTGCGAGTTAATAGTTTAATCATTTGATGAGATGATATTAATAATAAATAATAATAAATTATACATTTTTATAGCAATTAATACAGTGTTTCTAAGCGCATTATTATTACTCTTGGTCGTTGAGTACAATTCGAACCCACACAATTATCTTGTGCACCATCTCAACTCCCTGGGGAGCATACTAGTCTAGCTGCTCTAGGCCCTGAAGGCTAATTAACACCCCACCAAGTGCCCATTTATGATACATGCAAATGATCTAATTTCTCTGAACACCATCTAACTACGTGCCATCCATGGGATGCATTTCCGTATGAAGTATGAAATATGAGATTGTACATGTATATTGAGAGACATAAGAATATCAATTTAGATGACAGATGTTAGTGCTCAGATTAGTTTTTTGTAATACCATGCACTACTGAACCCTAATCCTATCCCAAATCCTACCTAGATATGAATAATTAAATATGACATTTAATAATAAACAACAAAATGAGTGACAGGGGATGTCAAATGCTAATGGAAATATGTTTTAGGAAGTACATAACTTCAAGTGTAAAGATAATTTTGTATCTTTCAGTGCTTTATTTAACAATGATTGCCATGTATGCTGTTGTGCTTTTTTGTGCCAAACAGTACAAATGTTGCATGATACAGTATGATTACAACACTACACTGACCAATCAACATACACGCTGTATTATTTACTTTTATATCATATTCAACTAAATACTGATTAATATACAGCCAATCCTGTCTCAGCTGCCCCATGTCTATATAGCAACCAACCTGCCTATGCTCACCGCAAAAAGTGATCCCCTGCAGAGAAAAAACAGTGTTATGTAACCCAATGCTAGAATTAACCTTTTTGCCTTGTGGCCCAGTCGGGCATGTAAAAACAAGATTGTTCAACTTTGAGTGGCCCAAATCCTAAATTTGGTGGCCCCAAACAAAGAAAATCATAACAAATTCTGTTAAATATTGTTGCCCGAACGGGCCAGTAGAATTTAGGATGAATGAAATTTGGTGGCCCAGAGTTAAGTTTTAGTGGCCCCTATGATAATTTTGAGCATTGTGTAACCTGCCCATAGAGGTCACCTGTCTACAGTGCTAACTTGTATTGATTCCCATTGGTGGTAACTGCACATTAACTGTATACCGTATTTGCTGGTGTATTAACCGGACCTTTTTTCAAAAAAAAAAGAAGAAAAAAAAAGGGGTGCGGTTAATACACGACCGTATTAACCGCACTTTTTAATTTTAATTTTAATTTTTTCAGGGGTGCGGTTAATACACCGGAGCGGTTAATACACCGACAAATACGGTAATCTATTATATATATCTCCAATCTCTGTCTGTCTGTGGCACTGTGCTCTATTATCCCGATTACGCATATATGTCAGTACACACTGGGATGATCATAGAAGAATCCTTGAAGGATGACATGGTAATCAATACTGTTATACGTCTAGTGATCAATAGGGCTTGCATTTGTTTCTACTTGTAGCAGCACACATCCAGTTACTTTGGCACAGGGGGAATTCATAATTCTGCTAAGGAAATGTGGTGAACGCTCCCAGTTAGATGGGTCATATTGGTATTCAGAAAATCGCCATCTAATCTGTCAGCGTATTGGAATGCATTGAACCATAACCATTTCCCAAGCCTAGTCGATCCCAGTCAACGGTTGTATGTCGTAACATCAAGGACATCGACATGAGGACATTTGCGGACGACATTACCGAAGCAGAGATCATTACCCCCAGGACAGAGAGTGTAGAGCCTGCTGTACAGCGATATAACTCTGAACTGGGAAGGATTCTCGACAGGCATGCACCTCCGCAAGAAAGGAAGGTCCGAACTCGTGCAGATTCTCCGTGGTACAACAGTGACATTCGCGCTCAGAAGAAAGAACGACGAAGGCTTGAGAGGCAATGGCGGCAATCTAAACTCCACACCGACAGGGAACTCTTTAATGCCCAACGCGACCTCGTTAATCACCTTGTGACGAAGGCTAAGCGCTCTCACTATGTGGGACTGGTTGAGGACTGCCATGATGACTCCAAGAAACTGTTTTCATTGGCCAATCGATTACTAAATCGTCGACAGTCGTCACCTCTTCCGTCTCACTCCGACAGTTCACAAATGGCGTCATCATTTCTTAACTTCTTCCAGACTAAAGTCAAGATGATCTGCGACAGTTTAGCCCCGGACGAGTCACCACACCGCCCGCTCACTTCTTCATCATTCGATTCAATCCAACTTACTTCGCCCGTCGAGATCATGTCACTCTTGCGTAAACTGCCCCCTAAGTCCTGTCAACTAGATCCGATTCCCACAAAATTGTTAAAAGAATGCTCCACTTTAATTGCTCCTGTTCTATCCCATCTGATAAATTTGAGTATTGAACAGGCATACGTTCCTCCTTCTCTGAAAGTTGCTTATATCACCCCACTGTTAAAGAAACCATCTCTTGATCACAATTCCCTCCAAAATTACCGACCGGTCTCAAACTTGCCCTTTTTGTTTAAGATCCTTGAAAGGATTGTGTTTTCTCGTTTGTCAGAATACCTTTTGGCTAATGATTTGCTCGACCCTTTCCAATCGGGTTATAAACCGAATCACAGTGTCGAAACACTCCTTGTTGATGTTTCCAGCTATATTCTCCAAGGAATGGACAACGGCAAATCGACGGCCCTTTTGATGATCGACCTCTCCTCCGCCTTCGACACGGTCAACCATACAATTCTCCTAAACACACTTAGTTCTCTAGGTGTTAAGGGTAATGCATTCCATTGGTTCGAGTCTTATCTCTCGTTCCATTCACAAATGGTCTGCATCAATGGTAGCAAGTCGGAAGCTCTGCCGCTAATCTGCGGAGTTCCGCAAGGCTCTGTGGGTGGGCCAATCCTCTTCTCGATATATTTGACCGGATTGCGACAAGTATTGTTAAAGCATGGCATAAAGTACCATATTTATGCTGACGACATCCAATTCATGATCTCCTTTAATTCAAATCAATTGGCAGCAGAAAGTGCTATTCACCGCCTTGAATGTTGCATGGTTGATGTTCACAACTGGCTGACTTCACATTCTCTCAAGCTGAATTCAGCCAAGTGTGAATTTCTTCTTTTCGGTTCCAAAATTCAACTCAGTAAAATTCATATTGATTCTGTTTTATTCTCCGATCTCACCGTCAATCTCTCAAATTCTTGTCGCAATCTTGGCATTATTTTTGATAGTAATATGACTATGTCTAACCACATCTCTCTTGTTTGCCGATCAGTTCGCTATCAACTGCGAAACATTGGGTTCATTAGGAAGTACTTGTCCCGGACAGCTACAGAAAAATTAGTTCACGCTTTAATTTCTTCCCGTCTCGACTTTGGTAACGCTTTATTATTCAACCTTCCACAGAACCAGCTGCTCAAACTTCAAAAGCTTCAAAATGCTGCAGCTCGCATAGTTTCTTTATCCCCCAAGCGCACTCACATTACTCCCATTTTGAGATCATTACACTGGTTACCTGTAAAGCAACGTATTATTTTTAAGATCTTATTATTGACTTTTCATTGTGTCCATGGCTCCTCTCCCCAATATTTAATTTCATTAATTCAGAGGTACACCCCTGCAAGATCATTACGTTCATCCACCTCCAGTTCTCTAGTTCCTCTCAAAGTCTCAAAAACCTGGGGGGAAAGATCGTTTGTTTATTCATCTCCGAATTTATGGAACAGGCTTCCTGAACATATAAAGTTATGCCTCACTTCTGAATCTTTTAAGTCTCACCTTAAAACCTTTCTGTTTGATTCTTAATTTTTTTTAAAAAGCGCCTTGAGCACTCTTCAGAGTGGATTTGGCGCTCTAAAAGTCTAATTTATTATTATTATTATTATAAGAAATCTAAGACCTTCTAGTAAGAGGCATGAAAATGTCAAATGTTACCAATATGTTCAATTTTTTTCCCGAAATTTTTTCCCCGAGCATTCTTCATTTTCAGAACATCACAAGCTGCCAACCAGAACACGGGAATGCATTTAGCCGTGAGAAATTAGAGATTTTATCCTGAAAGGGTTCAAACTGACAAATTTTACCAGATGTGATAGGGTGTATGAATTTGCATTTTTAGTAAATTTTGTTTTGAACATTCTTGAGCATTCTCAAATTTCATTGAATTAAGCCATAATATATTGATCAGAGATTTTTCTTTGTATTGAAAGGCTTCTAAGTATGACATTTAACAAATATTTTATTCATATTTTGTAGTTTTAGTAGATGTTCTTATTTGAAATGTGAATATTTTCTAGAAAAGTGTGGAAGACCTCTACCTGCAATCGCATACAAATTATGTTTGAAAATGTGAATTGAGAGAAATACAATTATCAAACTCTCCTAGAAAGTAAAAAATTTGACCATGTTTGGGGCTTTTGTGAAGTTTTAGTAAATGTTGTTTGTGAAAATGATGTTGGACAGGGAAACACAAGGACTTCACACAATGTATAAGGTAAGATTTCAAAGATAGCCAGCCGACTTTTCCATCATTGTACTAGGCTACCCGTGGGCCAGGGCCTCACCCATCGCCATGGAAACCTGAAAGATTGAGAAGATTGTAGATCGAAGCAGAATGGGAACAAAGTCCCAGAACTGTAAGCCATGCATACACATACAAATCTTTATTATCTCAACACTACAAGGTATGTAACATTCAAACATGGCTTGCAAACATGCACAGAGATGATAGAATACATACAAATATGCTTATTTATAAACCTGTTCCTAGATTTTACAATCTACGTAGAGCTACTGTAATACAGGGCCCACGCAGACACCTGTAGGGCCATACTTGTATATATACGTGGAGATAAGATAGTTATGAATATTACTCATGAACATACAAACAAACATAATTAATTACAATTATTGAACAGATGGGTCTTGAGTAATTTCTTGGAAAATTCTAAAAATAGATCTCATAGTGCTTAAAGGAGGGGTTCGGACGATTTCCAGCATTTACCAATCAAAGAAGCAATATTTTTTCAACATATTGCCTTTGTCCCGACGAAAAAAGACCAACTGGATCATTCACAATCACTATGGGACTAAATAAGGTAACAGTTCTTGATCGAATCTGCCGCCAGTGGGATCTATCCCAGCATGCAATTTTCGTGACGTCGATGCCTCACTTTGCTGCCAATACAAAGCAAAGTGAGGCTGGCGCGTCACGCGACCACGTGATAAAAATCGGAAGCGTACAGAAAATAGACGATGAATATCAAAAATTGCAGACACAAAACAATAGAGTATAAATTTTTTTTTTTTTTCATTTCATTTATTTTGCAACTTCAAAACATAACATAAATACAAAACAATTATTTAACAACATATAATACAAATCATGAATATCACAATTGTGCTTAAGTACATTAAACAATTGTATAAAAAATAAGTAGATAAAGAATAACTATACAACATAATAGTATACAGTATAGTAGAAAAGTTGCATGGGAAGTCACAATAAGCTGCAAGCTTGATAGCGTGACTCCCTGATAGGAAATTTTTTTGATAGGAAATTTGTTTAGATTCTGGTACATTAATTTTGAAATCGTCCGAACCATCCCTTTAACCCTTTTAAGATGGTTTGGTTTCCGTCTAACACCAATCCCACATAGTACTTCATGTCCCCTTTGCAGAAAGAGATACAATCGATTTAAGTTACAATTAACTGAAAGGCAGAAAATGTGCACGTTTCAACCAATCAGATTTGCGCATTTAGAACACATGATCTGACTTACAATTAATTGTATCTCTTTCTATAACGGGGCCTAGTATTAGAAGGGTTCAAGCCCGTCTTTGCAAGATTGGTTGGCAATGAATCTATCAGTATGTAGGCCATTTCCGTTACCATGGCAACAGTCAAGATGGAAGGGATGGATAGCTGGAGCGGAATTGAAATCAAGTCCAAGCACCCTAAGCCATATAATATGCGCACTTCAAGCACCTTCTCCCACATATATCACATGGCCAGGTTGAGTTTACCTTTCCTGCTAGGCATGCATATATTTCAGGGGCCAAGATTATAGCCTGATGAAATGAAGGAGGGTAGACAAAAAGGGAAGATGGATTTTAAAATGTATCGAGAATGAAAAGTAGCGGTAGCTGAAAAGGAATTTCCCTTCTCATGACTGGTGGATCTGTTAATTAACTTGGTCAACCTAGTCTCAATTCACTGTCCTCCTCACCTCTATTCTCTGTCTATGGTTGTGCCCTGTGGCATAGTGTGGTCGCACTGATTGGGGGCCCATACATTATTGGGGGCACAACCCATGTATGTCTTTGTTTTTCCAAAAAATGCTCCCCTTTACATTTTTATGTTATTTTAATTTTTTCAAATTTTTAATTTGTATTGATTATTATTATTATTATTGATTTTTTTATTTATTGATTTTTTTTTGGGGGGGGGCACAGGCCCCCATGCCCCCTGTAGCTATGCCACTAGTTGTGCCTCATCTGTCTGGTTTAACCTTCCCCTTTCTCCACTCTTTCAGCTAATCTTGTCTGGACTGGATGATAATATGTCTTTTTTCCTGTTTCTCGTTGCTTACCGCATCAGTTAATTTCTGTGGTCTTAGTTTTCCTTTTCCCCCGGTTTCTTCAGTTTCCTCTTTGACTCCCCCTATCACGTGCAAATGTATGTAAGGTAATTATATTGAATTTGTATGTAAATTGGAATTATACAAAGTGGGACTGACTCAACAGAACCTTACAGTTTTATTTGCAGTTTTCCCAAACAATTTCCATTAAATAACTTCTTTTTAAATTTTGGCAAATTTTTCAGTTTATGTTCTTTGTTTTTTTCTTTCTTGTTCTTCATATTGTATATTATCAAAATTTCAAACTGTTTACAAAAAAATTGTTTTGAATGAATTTGAATTGAAATAAATAAACTTGAAACTAGATTTTCCCCGTATTCACAAACCTCTTCCTTTAACTTCATCTTTCACCCCCTCCTTAAAAACTCTCCCTTTCTCACTCTCACTAGTTTATCCAATTTTGCCCACTTTTTAACTCTCAGTTTTCATCTTTGTATTTCAATTTTCACCCTCTTCCCTTTAAACTGCTCTTGCTCACTCACTGTTGTGCTGTATTTGTTCCCCATTTTACCCTTCGTTTAACGCCTCCTTTCCATCTTTTATTTCACTTCTCACCACTCTCACTTACTCACTCTTGCCACTCTCTTTGGTCCCCCTTTTCACTTTATTCTACTCTAACTCACTTACTCGTGTGCTTTATTAGCCCCCTTTGTACCCCTTCTTTTCATATTTGTATTACTCTTTTTACCCCTCCCCCTTTACCACTCTCCCTCACTCTTGCCACTCTTTTTAGGTCCTCCTTTTTGCTTTATTCTTAAAAAATGCTTTATTTGCCACCCTTAGTACCCCTCAAATTCATCTTTTTATTTCACTTTTCAACACCCCTACCCCTTCACCACTCTCTCTCTCTCTCTCAGTCACTCTTGTCGGTATTAATTAAACAAGTCTCACATTGCACTTAGGAGTGGGCGAGTGGTGCTCCACCATCTTCACAGGTCATCCCTCACCTCCTCACCGCTCCCCTTACCTCCTCACCGCTCCCCCTTGAGGTATACCTCAGAAACACATCAAGTGTACTTAACCATCAACTTCAGCATCTTCCTGTGTCTCGTGAGGCTGTATCCGATCCATGCCACACTTCCCTCCTGCATGTCATTATCAGCCAGGATGTTTTTGTTTGGTGCGGCCTTAAAGATGAATAACAGTTTTGGGAAAGTAGCCGAAAACATCTATATTGATCAATATTGTTGAATAAGTATTTAAATAGGGCATGTGTGGTAAAATCCGAACCTAAGCATCGTTAAATACAGAAATATCGGAAGAAATCCAATACCCGCCCGTGAAATGTATAAATCCACCGCCCGTTCGCGCCGCTAGCGCTGGGCTGGAGATATCGACAAGCTGGGGACAAGCCAGTATAGCGAACACGCACGCTGTCATTTGCACGTAGCGTATGCGCGATTCCGCGTTGCCGATATCAATCCGCAGTAGATCAATTTATAATTTTGCAAATTTGGCCAAATTTGTATAATTCCATATTAGTAAAATTATATTCTTTCACATAGTTGGTAATAAGAGTGTACATTTCATTTTTATGGGGTGGGGCGTTTCCCACTACTGTCATTCACCTTCAACCAGTTCCCTGCTAGATTGTTGCATTCCCCATCTAGAGCTACCACAGGCAGGACCCACCTGGTTCATGTAGGCAGTGGGTTAACCAGTTTCCTTCTAGATGTTTGCATTCCCCATCTAGAGCTACCACAGGCAGGACCCACCTGGTTCATGTAGGCAGTGGGTTAACCAGTTCTCTGCTAGATTCTTGCATTCCCCATCTAGAGCTACCACAGGCAGGACCCACCTGGTTTATGTAGGTAGTGGGTTAACCAGTTCCCTGCTAGATTTGTTGCATTCCCCATTGAGTTAACACAGGACCCACCTGGTTCCCATGGGCAGCTGTTTTATACAAAGCTGGAGTACCCATTATTTATGTTTTCACATAATCATAACATGTTGATCAAATTTTATGCATGAACAATTTCCCTTACAGACCCCAAAAGGGCCAGTACAGTTAATTGCAAAGAAACTTTTTTTTTTTTGGGGGGGGGGGGGTTCTACGGTTTCATATTTAAAATAAAAATAATAATTTTGTATTTATAACGACCATATCACAGATGTTTCTATGGGCTGTTAGAAATTGAAAATAAAAGGAACGTTCAGCATACTATATTGCAGAGTACAAACTACTATACATACATATATCTAAAAGGTATTTCATATTGCTAACAATGTGTATTACAAGCATCCTCTATGTATATTATGGAAATGTGTTCGCATAATGTTGAAAATGAACAAGGATCTTATTTATTGATAGTTACATAGTAACTACACATTTTTCATTAATTGATATTAATACTGAGATAAGAAATGTATTAGTTACTGATACATCACACAAATAATATACTCCCTAAAATATATTTCATCTGTTTTGATATATTACTGTCTAGCTGTACTGAAAACTTATCCAATTTGCTGCTTCATTTGTAATTTCTATATATAAAGCAAGCTGGTGAATGTATGTATTCATTTATGTACATTAATTTGATATTTGTGTGGGATGTCAAATCACTGTGGATACATAGTTCAATTTCAATTTGTTTAAACCTGATATCGCAATACACCTAGTTTCAATACGATGCTGTAAATTTATACATTAGGCTGTTTTGATTTTCATGTTGAGAAAAAGGCAGATGTTCACAATAATTGATATCTTTGTTAGATGTCAAATAACTGAGCTACACGTACGTAGTCCAGTCCATGATATCAACTGTTGATATATTGCCATCAGAATGTTTTTATCAATTAATTTTATTTTTTTTGCACAAATTTTGATTCTCCCTTCCATTATCTAGCCTGAAACAAATTTGATATCTTTGTTAGATGACGAACTACTGTAGATTTCCTAAATTGTTAATTTGCCAGCTTCCTTGTTTCTCTTCCCATGGTAACAAAATATCACTAGCGTGATTTCAACTTTGCCACACCTTTTATCAACCCCTTCCGGACTGATTGATTTTACTATAACATGCATTATCCATAAACCCAAACCCAAGCCTGAGTATTTGGGACTGTAGCCCTGAATAAATGGGTAAAAAATTAGAACAATCTTGGTTTCACAGTTTCTTCGCTAGAAGGCGCACTCATGATTTATTTAACTTCGCAATAAAATAAGTTGATGCTAGTTATCATTAATCTAGTTGAAGTTATTTTAGTTTACAGATTAACAAACTGGAAGACTTGTATAACTTGAAAGTAGCAGGTATAGTATGTGCTAGTGCTGTAATATTTCAGTTATAACCAAAAACGATAACCCGTCCCCCCAAAACGGGTATTGGTTAACCCTACATGTATATTCAGCTTTTGTTTCCTTTTTTCACAAGTAAGTGGTAAAAATTGTATATGTTATTCAATGTCTACATGCATGTTTTACACGGCCCCAATGAAAACCAGTAATTTGACTGTTTGGGCTTTTACCGTCTTGAAATGAAATGAAATCAATTATTAAATACCAATGTGATAGTTTGTTTTTCATTGATAATCTAAATGTTAAATTGTATAAAGCAATTTCATGATTTGAATGGTCAAACATAATAGAGATAGAAGTTGATACAGATCTAGCATTATGTTTATGTAGAATTTATAATGCACTAGGAATATTTTCTACAATCTGAACAAAAATGCTTATCTGAAACCTAAAACTAATAAAAGAATGGTTTTGAGGCAATATGGTTGGACAGCACTGGTATACATTCTGCCACAGTATGTTTTATTATATAGAATAATAGGCCCAAGGACACATTATGTCTGCTCTGTCCAGACAGGGTGTTAATAATCGATTCACTGTGATGGTCTAATTGTCATGCATTTATGATATAATTGACAGAGAGTATTCACTAACACTACATTCCATCATCATGTAATTAAAGGGGAATTAACCCTTATCCTTTTGACTTACTGGATGTGATGAGAGCATAACTCTTGTCATTTCTAGTCACTTATATTTCCTCATGAATATTCCCAATAATGAAAATAATCAATATTTTATGGCCCACTGTCGTCTGCTTTCAATGCCAATAGGGGACGGCCATTTCTTCAACTTCTCGCGGTGAAATGACGTGTCAGGCGGAGAACACAATAGCGGGTTACGATAATGCTATTGTGTTCTCCGCCTGCCACGTCATTTCACCGCGAGTAGTTGGAGAAATGGCCGCCTCCTATGGGCATTGAAAGCAGACGACAGTGGTCCATAAAATATTGATTATTGTTGTAATTGGGAATATTCATGAGGAAATAAGTGACTAGCAATGATAGTAGTTATGCTCTCATCACATCCAGTAAGTCAAACGGATAAGGGTTAATTCCCCTTTAATGTTCGGCATTTATGTTTTGAGTGGACAACCAAAAGGATCTATACAGTCAGACCTTTGTATAGTAACATGCACCTAAGAGAAACAAGAAATGTGTGGTCACTGTAGGCAGGTGACCTCTATAGATAGGTCACATGACGTTTTTTCTCCGCAGGGAATCAATTTTGGTGACCACTAACTCGGCAGGGTGGCTGCTATAGACAGGTGGTCACAAAAACAGATTTGACCATATTTTGATGATCTGTTGCTTGTTATTGATTTGCTTTTATCAGTATACATTGTTTCTACCCAGGATTAACTAAGATTTGAATTATAATTATAAAATCCCAATCTGTCTTATTCAATCAAGATGTGGGTATAAGGGTATTTATTGTGTACATGTGTATGTGTCTAAATGTGTTGTATTTTGAGTGTATGAGTACTGTTTGTATGTGCCAAAATCTGTTTCTATTTTGAGTGTATGTGTTATGTTTAGTAGTGCGTAATTTCTACAAGAGCACCTCGGAGCAAACAAGGATGGGTAATTGATTTCTAAATAATAATAACAACAATAATGATAATATATATTTGTAGAATGCAAATCACAGTGAAGGCTTTAAGCGCTATTATTATTACTCCGGTCAAAGGAAACACACTGCAATCATTCCTGCACACAAAGTACACATTTTCCACTCCCTAGGGAGTATTCCAGCCAGTCGCTTGTTTGGCGCACACCATGACAGTGCTAGGAACCACGCTCTCATCCTCCTGGGTCCCCATTTATACGCCTGGGTAGAGATGGGGTTGTATTTTGAGTGTATGAGTATGTTTGTATTTGCCCGAATCTGTTTCTATTTTGAGTGTATGTGTTAGGTTTAATAGTGCGCAGTTTCTGCAAGAGCACCTCGGCGCAAACAAGGATGGGTAATTGATGGGACACATGATGATGCCTCCTTGATCACCTCCTCTCGTGGGCAGATAAAGCACTTCCCACTATTTATGTGATGCCTAGCTAGAAAGTCCTATCATCATGGGCCAATGATGCAGATTTAATAGCCATTAGGGACAACTTCCAGAGAGGTGGAACATGGAAGGGGAGAGAATGAGATGCTTTCATAGATAATGTTATGTTCTGTTTATTTGACACCTCGCAAAGCACATAATCCAATGATTCACCTTTAATGTTTTTTTAAGAACAATTTGTGAGAGAAAGGGTGAGAGAGTGAGATGCTTTAGCTAATGTTATGTTTCCTATATTTTATTTATTTGACACCTCGCAAAGCACATAATCTGATGATACACCTTTAATGTTTTTTGAAGAACAATTTGTGAGAGAAAGAGAGGGGAGATAGTGACGTGCTTTTAGATAATGTTCACTATCCCATTTTAACACACTTTGGAAAGAACTTAATCTTGGATCAATTATACAAACTTAATGATTGTGGGGGAGAACATTTTGTGAGTGAGAAAGGGATGTATGTATAATGGTTTATTCGTTAGCCATGTTGATAAGTTAATGCATATTATCATGGGCCAATGCTTGTATATATGCTTCTTTGGAGAACATTTTGTGAGAAAAGGAGAGAGAAAGAAATGAACAACATAATGTAGTGGTTTATTTGTAAGATCCTAGCCCATTATCATGGGCTACGTATGCTTAAAGTAAGGCCTGTAAAGTGTCAGATATTGCCCAAAATGACATTTGAGACTTCAATCCAGTACCAAAATCATTGTAAGATATGTCCAAATGATGTGTGAAAGTTTCATTGAAAAAGAACACTGCTTTCCTGGTAAAAAAAAAGCGAAAATATGCGTCAGCTTTTACAACGGACGTGTATGAGGTTTATGACCGTTTGTTAACGCTTTTGAGCTGAATGATAGATATCGTCATACTAAAGAGGCATTTGAAAAAATCTAACCCTATTTTATTCTTCTCTTACCATAAGCTAAACAACACGGTAGAAGAGAAACGAGGAAGCTCCAAGTAATTTTCATGGAGTTAGACACTTTACAGGCATCACTTTAACATTAATGCTTATTTGCAGAATATTCATTGAGAGAGAGAAAGGATCAATATAAGATAATGTTTCATATAGACGGCACCTTGATAAGTTAAGGCACCTTGACAAGTTAAGGCATCTTGATAAGTTAAGGCACATTGATAAGTTAAGGCACCTTGATACGTTAAGGCACCTTGATAAGTTAAGGCACCTTGATAAGTTAAGGCACCTTGATAAGTTAAGGCACCTTGATACGTTAAGGCACCTTGATAAGTTAAGGCACCTTGATAAATTAAGGCACCTTGATACGTTAAGGCACCTTGATAAGTTAAGGCACCTTGATAAGTTAAGGCACCTTGATAAGTTAAGGCACCTTGATAAGTTAAGGCACCTTGATAAGTTAAGGCACCTTGATAAGTTAAGGCACCTTGATAAGTTAAGGCACCTTGATAAGTTAAGGCACCTTGATAAGTTAAGGCACCTTGATTAGTTAAGGCACATTGTCATGGGGCGCCAATTAGCATTTAAAGGGACGTACTATAATGTTTTATCTGTTAGACACCTCTATATAAAGTTAAGGCACATAATCATGGGCCAGTTATTAGCACTTAATGCTCGTTTGCTGAACAGCTCTTGAGACAGGAAGAGAGAAGGGGGAGATCAAGAACCCCATTCAGAACTGGATGACTTTGCTATAACATTAATGCTCCATAGATCCAAGCCCAACTAATTTTGGAACCAGTCCTGAACGGGTTAAGATAATTTCCTGCTTCCTATGAAATTTCATTAGTTTGTTTAGACTGCTTGATAATTGAAGGCACATAATAATGGCCAGTGATTAGTATTTAATGCTCATTTAGGAGAGCTGCTCTTGGGAGGCAAACTGGGAGAGGTGAAGGATGAGGGAGAGTATCAACCCCTTGACCACGGGAACCGAGTGGGTTGTGTACAAAGTCTATGGGGATTTCATAAACTCGTAGGGAACCGGTTAAGTGGAGTAAGAGAGAAACTTCAGATAATGTTGTGATTGCTATGTTCGATTTATCTGACACTTCAGGAGGCAGGTTATCAGGGGCCACTGATGCACATGGAATGGTTGGTTAGGGAGAACATCTAGAGGGAGGAGAGAGGGGGAGACATTTAGAATGTTAAATAAAACACCCATATGTTAACCTGTTCAAGACTGGATACTTGATTATTGGTATAAATGCATCTTCCATAGGCCCCAGCCGAAGTATTTCAGGACCACTCTTGAACAAGTTAGTTGATCAATACTGTTCTTTTAACTTTTTTCTTTTATCTGACAGCTTGAAAGGTGCATGATAGAGATTTAATGGCTCTATTTGGTTCAACATCTTTTGAGGTTGAAAAGGGGGAAATAGAAGAGAGAGAAAGGATAAATGGGAGAAAATAGAATGAAACCCCTTTAAATGTAATTACCCATATAAATATATTATCTGTGCTAGCGCATGGCCTTGAACACCCTAAATCACTCGGCAAACAAATTGACTTGACGCAGCCAGCAAAATACTTGTCTCGTAAACTAAAGCAAACAAAATGAGTTAATTGACTAAACCCAAACGCAATCATTAAAATAGCCGTGATCGTTACGTAAAAGAAGCGTCTAATGAATTTACGAGGTGTGTCTGGCTGGTGGCGTCGTCGTAGAAGGGTGTAAAATCTAACGCTATTAATCCTGATTGCATGAACCAAGCTGTGCTCTGTGGCGTCTGCGCTAGAGTAATTGCTGCACCTTGTCGTGCACATACAAATTGTTTTGTCGCTCATTAACTTGGATGGTCAATCAGTAAGCCAGCTATTAAAGCAAATGGGAACAAATTAACTGTAAATGCGGCCACGAGAACCATGTGATGAACTGATATTAGATATTACATTTTTTCCCCCTTGTTTGTTGTTTATCACAGACTTAAACACGGGATGATAAGTACGTGTTTGTTTCGCTGTGAAAAAAAAAATCACAAGTGGACTTGGGTGGTGATCAAACATGCTCTGAGCATCCAGTGTTTAAACTACAACAGTGAGAAGCAAAAAGACAATAATTTGATAATAATGTCATGTGCGATAGATGGGTGAATGATATATCACTTTAAATGTCTATGCTTGGTTGTTTGCAAAATGGTCTAAGAAAATTTCATGGCAAACTGATTTGTTTCGACCAAGACGAAAATAAAGAATGTAAAAATAATTTGTGGTTTGCAGGAGCATTACATAATGTTTCATACAATATGTCCTAGATATTTTCAACTTTTCCCCCCCCAAACTGTTGTATATCCTGGGCCCCTTTGCAGATACAGTTGTAATTGATTGTTTAGTTGCAATTATGTAATCACAACTTGCAAGTCAGAAAATATATTATCTGACTTGCAATTAATTGCAACTTTACAATCGAGAGCAAATCTTTCTGCAACAAGGCCCATGCAGGTATACACTAACCAACACATTTGACCATTTCACCTCTAAATTGAATAGCCTTGCAATTTGTCCACCGACAATAATACCAAGTTCCTTTAAACAAGAATGCTGCAATAATCCGATTACGCCAATATTTTTATTACTGCATGTTTGATTGCCATCACAAAGCTGCGCATGACATGTAATGTATAAAAACTCTAAGGAATCATGCAGTGCCATATATAAATGCCTTCTGATTTCATTGCAGATCTGATTATATGTGTCTGAAGAGGGATTACATCTGATTATGCTGCCCAATATTTTGATCAACGTTTGATTGCCATAAAAAAAAGCTGTACATACATGAATGAGAAAGATTACCTCTAGGGCATCGTTGCCAACTTGCTATACTAATATTAGTCTTCTGATTTGATCATAGGTGTCATTATATGTTTTTTAAGAGGAATACAATCTGATTATGCTATTAAATATTTTGTTATTGTTTGATTGCTAGAAAGAGCTGTACATGTATGTCTCTAAGGTAACAGTACCATAATATTTCTTGCTCATTTGATTATAAATGTCATGACATGTTTTGTCTGGGGATTAAATCCATAAAGTGCACATGACACGATTAAAATTGTTTATTCATAAACTGTACAGTATCGTTATGTGTAAATTGATCATACAAACAAAAATACTCCTCATTACTGCACAGTGTTTAACCATGTCATAACATCAACAGTCAGAGTTCTTATTAGAGGATAAAATTTAACCTTTGGTTACACATGTATTTTAACAAAATTAGTTGAATTTAACTTTCTTGTTAATTTGCTAAATTATACTTGTAGGTAAAATTTTGCCTTTGAAGGATTGCTGAAAATTACATCGAATGACTCAAGGTTACAATCTAAATTTAACCTGTTAATGAGAATTCAGCCCATTCAGTTTATTGACTCTCGTAATTATCATGTGTCTGGAACATTGAGGGAGTTAAAGGGGGGGGGGGGGGGGTGTAGCTCTTATAAGAGTTGACACAAACAACCTGTCTCTGTATGCAGCCTTTGGCAATGCATACAGTGATATTAATGGCGTACCCTTTCCCCTCCATGCTTCCTTCAAGGTGTAACAGTTCTCGCTGCTGTAACGTCCTACGTGTGTGTTTTTTTTCTTCTTCTTAATTTGAACGTTTTATTTTGATATTAAGGCATTGACGTTTGACGTCATTACTGCGCACTTCCCTGGCACACACCTTTCTGCACAGCTATTTCTGGCTGCCTGGTACGGAAAAATAGAGCATGTTTAGAATAATTAGAAATAAGATAGATGACTCGAAAATATAGAAAAACACCTGAGGGGTTGGTCCTCAGAGAAACTAGATTTGAGAAGGGAGTGACAGAAGCCGCCTTAAATCTGGTGGGCGATAAAAAATATCGTTGGTGCCCTTTGAGGATGTTATTTTTTATGTAGAAGTTTAACTAAAGCCTCTTCGGCATCATTTGCATGTAATCATGGGAAGAGGACCTTTGCTGACGGGATGTGTGCGTCAAAGATCAAGTGATGCGGGAAGTAGGGATCCTCCAGCTGAGCCCAGAACGGGGCAAAGGCCGGGGGGGGGGGGGGGGGGGGTGGTGTGTTGATTCCCTTGAGGGCTGTAGTGGAGTTGACTTTCTATGTACTTGAATAAAGAAACAGTCTGCTGAAAAATGCTTAACTACTTTTTTTTTTAAAGGAATGTGTATAAATATACATGTAATAACAGTTAATTGAGTGCCTAAGCCCTTCAGAACTAGACATAAAACATTTTGTTTTTTATTTGTATTTTCCCAAATGAAATACCTCCATGTATTTACCGTTGATGGCTTTTCTGAAAATTAAACTGTTGATGATTTGAATTTTGCAGCCCATGTATTTACAGAACAGTCCTGCCTGCGTGAGCATTATGTAGGTTGATTGACAACCGCACAACCGACGGTGGCTTCAGAACGGCAATATTATCCGTCGTCGGCTTGGAGACATTCTAAATGTGACAAAAGTCCTTATCTTCAGACAGCTCCTTTTGCAATTTGCAATGATGATGGCAAACTTGTCATGTTCTTTGTTTTAATAGCATCTTTCATAAAATATATATTTGATTTTGGTACACACATATTTTTCATAGACAGGGCACTTGCTAGTGCCCGGGGCAGGTACAAATTTATGTCGGGCAAGTAAAATTTCATAAATTATCTAGTTTGCAAAAATCTTGAGAGGACCTATTCCACGATGCAATACAGAACATACATAAAAGGGATTCCTCTGGGTCAGTTCATGTCTAGAGGTTTACTCAGGAGTCAGGAGTGCAAATGTTTGCATTTAGGTCCTATTGAGTATCATCTAAATTGTCGTTTAAATGTTGTCTGGGTCTCTGGGAAGTGGAAATATATAGTATTTCCATGTTCCTTCTTTGTAAGTAATGTGATGCTGTTCCATGATTGTACGTTTACTAATCATCAGGAAAAAAATTAAATGTTATTTTTCAGTGGCTACTTTTAAGCTCGCCTGCCTGAAAATAACACTCTAAAATTTGTTTTTTGCATTGAACTTTGTGCAAATTTTGGGGGGCTTTTTTGGGTATTTTGGGGGAGGATTCGTCCCTAGCCCCTGTGTATTTTTCCTGCCAAGCTGTTTTCATAATAAGTGAAGAACATAATGTCATACATACAGAAACTTCCTGTGATCTCGGAACAGGAAATTCGCGCATTTAGTACAAGTGCTTACTGAGTATATCAAACTTTATTTCCCTTATACCTAAATACGTGTACATTTAATGTCAGGCAATTACAAACAAGTTTCTTTGACTCATAAATGCCTCTTTAGTGTAAAGTAAAGAACGTATCCTCCATACAGAAACGTTTTGCCTACATACAGGTAATTTACTCAGTTGTGCAAATGTTTGCTTCGGATCTGAAGAGTACATCAAAATTGTCATTCAAATGCTGTCGCAAAACTTGGTATATATATACATTAAATGTGATGTGAGATGATTGCAAACAGGTTGCTTCACTCATGTATAAAGTCTGGGTAATGCAAGCATCAAACCTAACATATTGCAGCAGTGGCGTAGCCAGGAATTTTGCAAGAAAGCATGGGCTTTAAATAGGGTCTTTGGCAGGAGTCCAGGGGGCAGTGCCCCCGGAAGCATTGGGGTTTGAACATACCTTGAACATGTACATTGAAGGCACTCCTCACCATATTCATCGTCAATTTGTCATGGCAGGGTTTAGGGGGCCCTTTAGAGCCCATTTTAAAAACCCAAGTTTGATAACTGATTCTTAAAACTTAGGAGAGAGGGGGCTCGGACTACACTTTGTTCCATATATTGTTGACAACACTTTGACTGTAGAAGTTTTTCCTGACAACCAGTCTGCTTCTGAACTTTGTGAATTTCATTTGAGCTTTTCAAAGCCACGAAATCAAAACTAACAAGCGACAAATAGGCATGATAGAGAGAGAGAGAGGGGTGGGGGGAGGGGGAGTATATGAGATGATAGCATATTAGTTGGCTTTTTAGAATCCTGCGAAGCCTCTGTCATGCTGTTGAATATACATTTCCAGAAAATTCCTCTTTCCTGAATGCAAATTGGCCTGTAGTGCAAATGTTTGCATAGGATCAATTGAACATTGTCATATAATGCCGTCATGAAAATGTGAGGGCTGTTCACAAGCTCTGAGTCGCATGCTCCCATTTGTTTGACTTTGTGACTCGGTTCAAACTCCGAGACCTGAGACCATCAAAAGCGTTCTCGAGTCCAGACTCGACTGGAAAAGCACTGGGAAATGTTTATTTTGCTTTACCTGTTTTTACCTGTTTTATAGGTACATGTGATATGAAATGATTGCAAGCAGGTTGTTGCTTCATTAGAATTTACATTTAAAACTTTGTTCATCGTTAAAATCGTTTTTTGTCAAATTATCTTTAATGTTAAGTTAAGAATGTATCTAGAATCTTCACCTTGCCCATAAGGTAATTTGCTCTGTAATGGCAAACGTTTGCTCAAGGTCTACTGAACATCATCTACATCTAAATTGTCTCTCAGATGCTGACAAAAAACGGTGTATTTCACCTTCTACTTTATAATGTTTTTTTTTCTTCCTTTTTCTGTTTTATAATGTTGTTTCACTCATGAGAGCCTCCTGAATGTTAGCATAAAATGTCCCCCTGAATCACCCTGAGGATCTTGCGAACGAGTTCACTGGGCCTGAAGCCAAGTAATAAGTAATCAAATACCTTGTCTGCATGCAGGCAATTTGCTCTGTAGACGTCAAGGGCAATATTTATGTAGCACTTTATTGAACGGCATCTAAATTGAGATTTAAAAATATGAATTTTGATATAAGGTTTAAAGGAAAATTTTAATATAAAGTTTAAGGGTAATTACCTCGGTCTGGGAAAAATGGCACCAATATGTGAAGGGCGAGAGTCTAAATAGAGACTTCTTTCTTGTACTTCAAATGCACCGGGCTAGATTCAAACAACAACCTGCTTCATTTAAAGGAATTGTAGAATTTTGTTTGGAAATGATCTTATGATTGCTACAACTTTGTACATGCAGCATCACCATGGAAATTAGTACTGGATAGACCACACCGTGGGCATTGATCCTTTACATATTATAGCTATTGATCAGGTGGGGATGAATGAATACATGTAGATCATCCCCCCCCCCTTCCCCCCCCCCCCCCCCCCGAACAATAGGTATCAATTACAGATCAACGCTCATGGACCACACCCATTTTTCTGAAATTGCTTTTCTTTTAATGGGATGAATGTTTTAAACTAGCTAAATACTGTGTTATTATCAATGCCATTTTGCAGTATTTGGAGTATTTTAATACAAGTTTGCTCCAGATGCAAAACTTTGTTTAGTGCTTCTGAATGCTGACATAAACATGTTTATTTGCTTGTTTGTTTGTTCGTTTGTTTGTTCGTTCGTTCGTTTGTTCGTTCACTCGTTTTGTTTGGGGGGTTTGTTTGTCTCTTGATGACTAAATTTATTCATATATCTTCAAAAACAAAGAGTGGGTAGCCAAAGTGTTATTCGAGAAATTACATTTCAACTTTGTTAGAGTTATGCGGAAAATTGAAAGATACCCCTGTATAATTTGCAGTGCAAGCGTGCATTCGCATTTAATTATTTATTTTACGAAATATGATATGAAACATTTCATATCATTCACCTGTATCCCATTAGTAATTTTATACTACTCATTTGTAATATTATACTTTTATTTTCGACGATATTCTCTCTGTATTTTCCTTCTCACCCCGTGTTCACACACAAAAATGTCATCGTATAGCTAATCAGGAGCTGATTCTTTAGTCAGCTCCTGACTAGCTATACGACGAAAATTGTCGGAAATTGTATGTCTAAACGCTCACTAACGAAACGTCGTATAAAGAATCATGATTAACGAAACGGGGGTTTGAGCATCGTTTCGTACGAGAGCTGACTAAAGAATCACGCTCGTTTTGTGTGTGAACGCCCGGTCGATTCGCTAATCATGATTTGCTATACGACACTCGTGGCGTGGCTTAACGTGACAGCAGACAGAAAAAAGACAGCACACTGCGCAGTAGCAAACTGCGAAAATTTGTTGTGTATGAACACGCTGTCAATATTCATACGAGTATTTTGACAAATTTATGAGAAGTATCGTGTATCATGTTTGTTCTCTTGTAGCTAGTGGCCATCTAGCAGAGAATATGCATCGATGTATGTTGACGTCCTTACTAATTTCCCCCCTAGGATAGGACATTCCCATAGACTTAATGTATGTAGCATTAGGCTCCAGGAGGCAGTGGGTTAGTTTTTCCTGTACAAATCGTGTTGATTGTTTTAATATACGAGCATATCAATTGAAATTTGTATATCTTGTTTTTAAAAACAAAAATAGTATTTTATGTATTGGTAGTGAAATTCCTAGATACAGATCATATATCCCATAGTCAACCAATAACCAATAATTGTTGGGTAAAAAGTTTTTTGGTAACTTTGTAATATCATTTGCTAAAAGTATAGTTGGATGGGTGATGGGTAAATACAGTACATAAAACGGTTAGTTGTCTATGCTGGAAAATAGTGGAAATTTCATGGCAAACAGATTTAGTTGTGGCTAAGATATGAAGGAAAATAAAAAAAAATACAAAGAAAATGTTTGGTTCTGAGGAGCGTTCCATGTTTAAAATATGCTGTCGTACAGAACATAAATCAATGTGGCTCTACTCTCAAAGGAGCAGTCCATGTTACGCTTTCATACGACATCAATAATTCAATGCAAATATACGATCAATGGTTGTAATATCTTGACATTTGAAGGGTTAAATTGTGAATGCCGAAAAAAAAATTTCTCAGGAATGAACAGGAAAGGAAAGGTCAGCTTTGGCGCTCATTGATGCCGCTCTTTTGTCATCCAATCACTGCCAGGGATGAAGCCAGAGAGTCAGAGGTGTGCGCTTAGCTTCTCTTGTTTATCCCATAATAGCCCGGTCACATATCACCGGATAGCGTAAACCAATTCCCGACGAATAGAACATTTGTTAAATCAAATCATCCGGTGGTGAAAGTTGTATCCATTACTTCATGCACAAAACATTCCGCCTAATAGAACAACGTACATCGCCTGACAAGGTACAGACAAGAAATGCATGCGAACGGAGATGAACGAATTTAACATTTTACTCTCCGTCGGGCATCCGTCTATGCTATCCGGTGATATGTGACCGGCTCTTTAATCAGCATTTTGAAACATATTTCAGGCTAGTATTTATCAATGTAATGTTCAAATGTGCTTGCCATTGGCAGGATCAGTTGTGTGATATAGTACAAAATAATGATGTTGATGAAGTGTAATGCAGGGATAAACGTGAAGCACGTTTAAAAATGATGATTCTGGGCTTATCTAGAGAAGATAAACACACTTAACGTATCAATGGGGTAGGTGGGTGGAATTGAATTTTAAGTGGAGCTGGAGGTGAATTAACCCATTACAGACAATTTTATATTTGTGGAACACAGATTTTCCATTAAACCCAGTTTGAGCTATCTTGTTCTGTGATCTCGGCGATTCAAACATTTCGGTTTTCAAAAGATATTGAAATGCCATCTAGTTTTAACCTGTTCATGACTGAACATTCCAGAAAATAATTGTAGTTGGACATATATATGCAGAATGTATGTTCAAAATCAAATAGTCTTTATAGTGGTTAATGGAATTTTGTGTATGAATGGTAGTGAAAGGGGTTCAAAGCGACCATTGTATGCATGTATGCAAAGCATAACTGGCCTTGAAATGACCTCTCATGAATGTTTCCCCATTTCTTCATATTTTTGTTTCCCATAATGTAGTCATTTATTAATTTTATATAGTCGGTACAAGTTTACTGCATTAATTTGTAACTAAAAACTACAAATCTGTAAAAAAAAAAAATTTAAAAAAGATATGCACCCACACACACAATTTGTATGTTCCTACTCCCATGTACCAGGTGTCTCGTGGCTTTTATTTCAGTTAAATACCTACATGTAAAGCCCGGCGCAGACAGAGCCGACTCGACCCGATCTGACTGGTTTAAATCAGGCTAGAGTTGGGCCTGGTCGGTCGGAGCAGATTTATCGCGTTGTATCGGCCCCAACTGGCATCCGACTGTCTCTCGACTGGCAAAATGTGTGTCGCGAGGCACTGAAAACTGAGCCGATCGGAATGACAACCAGTCGAGTCGGCTCTGTCTGCGCCGGGCATTAGTCACACCAGCAAAACAGAACCCAAGACATGGACCAAAACAATCCAGGATTAAATTTAACGCATGGACTAAAATGTAGATGTAGGGTTAATTTCAAAGCTCTGATTAGAATTCATCCCTGTATGTCTGTAGTAGCGAAAGAGTTGATATATGTCTTGGTCGCTCCTGATGTATATATTAGCAGACGTGTCGTGCAGGGGGCTCAGTTACACGCAGGTGTATGATATGCGATCCGTACTCCTGTCAAAGTTAAACGTAAAAATTCAAAATCGGATTGCTTTCTGACAGTTTCAGATCGACTGCGAGGGAATTTGCAGAATAATCCTTGACAGTTATTGGAGGTTATCTGTACAATTTTTTTTTTAATGTCTGGGGTTTTTTTTCATCTCAATAAGATTCAGTTCATTTTTTTATTTACAAATTTAAAATGTACAGCCAATGCACTGCCATAAAACTGAATTTCTATTAAAAGAATATAAAAAACAATGTTATTCTATTCACCTACATGTATACTTCTATGAAATAAAATAAAATTGTATATATTTTGCTTGCTGATCAGCAAAATCAGTCTCTTCTTTTCTGTTTTCTTCATTTCCAAGCCCCAAAATATACATATTTGGGATTTTCTACAGGAATGAACAAAGTGTTATCCCAGTGTGAGCACAGTGTGTCACAGTCTAACCAAAGTGTGTCACAATGTGAACACAGTGTGATACAACCTTTGTTCACAGTGTGATAAATATTATGTTCAAACTACAGTGCAATGAGTTTTGATGCTATGAAAATGTGTGAATGTAAACTGGTCCAATCAGTGTGTTCATACTTTGTCACGCTGTGCTCTGTCCGGTAGGTCTGCCCTCAACTGGTATTCACCTGTTCCCTTCTAGATTCCACGTCTCCCATAGAGTTTATAGAATGCCAATCATATTCCTGCAGGCAATGGTTTAAAGGGTACCAGCACCCCAAAATGATATTCTAATAAATGAAAGGTAACATTTTTAGTAGTCCCATTTCATCAACAAGTTCAGAAAAATAAGTTTCCAGACAAATTGTATAATTGGAAAAACACATCGCCATACTAAAGCATGTGTTTATATAGGGTCTGCAGGCGAGGACTATCTTTATCGTCCGTGATTCTATTGGCACTCACAGACGTTTGGTGCATATGGAACCATGAGGCCATGTTGGTTCCGTAAGTGGTGGTAGTTATTGTATTGCTTATGAAATACACAGCCATTTGCAAAATGTTGGACATCTATTTAATATCACACAATGGTATCCAAATATATAATTCTGTGTTGTTCTTCGTCTGGTGGCTCCCTTTAAACTTTATAAAAATGTACTTCACCGTGCATGTATACACACCTATATGCACAATTACGTTCGTAGCCTGCTAGCACCATTGTTGATTGATGTAGAGGGCTTTGACATGGAAATGGCATTTAAATTACACCTACCACTCCGTTTTTAGACGGATTTCTTTGTCGGCGTTGGTGATGAATACGAGGCAAATGAAAAGGACCTCCAATATGTGGAAGTATACGTGTGTGCATGATTGAAGTCAAGCGAACATGTGGAAATGAAATGAAACGATACAGAACTGTGTACATGATGACATTTATGTGGCAGAAGAAATATATATCAAAGCTAAATGTATTGTACTATATGTGACATATATGTTCGATCGAAACGCACATATATATATTTTTTACAAGGTATAATAGATAGATAGATAGATATATCGGTATTTATTGAACAAAATTAACAAGACTGTAGTCCGAAGACTAAAATGCCTTGCGTACATGAACATATGAACATAATGTATGAATAAATAAATTACAACACAATAAAAATATAACAAAATACAACAAAATTATACATATTTATGAATGCATTTGGCAAGAAAGGCACTAACATTAAAAATGTGATATATGCATATTCTCATTTAATTTTAATTTTAATATAACAATAACAAAGAACCAATTCGTTACCCACTTTTACATATATATGTAATACTAACTAAATATTGAATATAACAAGATGTAAAATAATACAGTACATGTATATCTTTTGAAAAATTACAATAATAAGCATCACAAAAATGCAAAAATAAGAGCATGGAAATTATTTAATTAAAGGATATCAAATCCCACTATCTATTTTATATCATATTCCTAACATAAATTAAGTTTATCATACTCAATAACGAGTAGATCTAACAATCAAATGTAATATCAAAAGGGAAGCAATACAGGGTATAAAGATTGAGTAATAGAACAAGTCTTAATTCATGTTATAATCCTAACACAAATTAAATTTATCGTATTCCATTTATACAAAGTACATTATTACAAACTATGTTTAATTAAAATTGAGTAATTAAAATTGTTTAACTTGTATTATATTCTTAACAGAAATTAAATTTAACATTCAATAGCAAATCCAAAGTATCATCAATTAAAATTGAATAATTAACTTAATTTTATCTTACATGTACATTATATCCTGAACATAAATTAATTGTATCATATTCAATAACAAATACAAGGTATAATAATACAGAGTATCTTCATATGTAATTGAGAAATTAAATAATTTTATTATGATTGTTTTCAATAACAGATACAAAGTACATTAATTAATACAAAGTATTTTCAATTAAAAATGAGACTTGATTAAAAACGTTCTTATGTAATATGATATAAAAGGAGGCAATACAAAGTATCTTTAAAAAGATTGAGTAATTAAACGAGTTTTAATTTTTGTTATATTCCTAACCCAAATTAAATTTATCGCATTCCATTTATACAAAGTACATTATACAAAGTGTCTATAATTGAAGTTGATAATTAACAAGTTTTAATTTGTATTAAATTCTTAACACAAATTAAATTTAACATTCAATAACTACAAAGTCCATTATTACAAAGTATCTTCAATTGAAATTGAATAATTGACTAAGTTTCATTTTTATATAATATATTTTATATTTTTATATAATGCGGTTACTGTAGAAGAAATATATGAATGATAGAAGAAGAATGATCAGCTATTGCAATCCTTTTATGCATATTTATTTAGGTTACTGTTATAATTTTTCCGATACATTTATGTGGCAGGAGATATGTTATGTAGCTAAATGTATGATAGTAAATGTGACATTACTTGGTGAAGCTTCCTGTAGCACCATGGTGCAGTTCATTTTTACAAGGTACATGTATATGTGACATCTGTTTGATCAAAACACATATTTTTTACAAAGTATAATGCGGTTACTGTAGAAGAATTATATGAATGAAAGAAGTAGAATGATCAGATCTTGCCATTATTGTATGTTTACTAACTGTACTTAATCAGGTAAATGTTAGAATTTTGCTGATACTTTTTGCATTGTATAGCATCACTACATTATACAATTTGTCCGCATCTGACACCAACTTTGCATGTTTTCAACTCGCACAGCTAAATTTTACATATAATCAAGGCAACACACACCATAATTACCATTGCACAAGGGTTCATTTACTGACAAGCTCGGCTCAATTTTGACTAATATTTGATTATTTTAGCATTTTATAGCAGTTTGATTTTAATATATAGCCCCTAATATGATACAATATCATCTATAAGCGCTGAAGTTACACTATTATGACCCCGGTTGTAGGATACAATACCAGCCCGCACACATTGTGTGCACCATCTCCACTCCCTATGGAGCATTCCTTCCAAGCGGCTCATGGGCATTGTGAAGATCAATTTTCCATTGACAAGGAAAGAGTTAACATTGCCATTAGATACATAGAGAATGGTCCGTAAAATATTATCTCTATAATTGGAGATGACACATTAATAATTTGATCAAGGTGGGTTTGCAAATTAATGACAGTTTATGACTTCATAAAATCTAGGCTAATGGCAGAATGGTGCCAGCTAATGATCTCTAATGAGACAACAGTGACTGAATGCAAACAAGGAAATAATCATCAACTGTTATTTATGGAATACCTTTAAGTGTAAATTTACTAACATCTACATCCCAAATTCATTTTGCTAGAACATCTCGGATACTTCTCACTCAGCAAAAGCTACATTAGCGACACATTAGCTCAAGTGGCATTTGGTGGATGGTGGTAATGGTATAGCTTGATCAAGCGTTTTTCTTTTTTGGTTAGATATTGATTAAAATCTTGAGATTCTTGTTGTTTAATGTTCATGCGTTGTTAAGAAACTAAGATATCTGCATCTTTCAACTCACCTCCAGGAACAAATTAGCAATTAATGAGTTAGACTTTCAGACAGTTTCTTGCTGCTTTTTATTGTTTGTTTTACTTTATTTTAGCCTGACAGTGACTTCACTTGAAATACTTTTATGTCAAACAATATTGACATTGATTCACTCGTAGATTTTATCAATGGAAGATACTCATTGTTCTTTCACACTGGTTTATTTTTTATCTGTAGAAGAAACTTGTTATTCATAGACACAGGCTGCCTGATCGACAGTCCCCAATTTATTTGTTGAAAGTGGTTAGTCCCCAGCTATTGAAACTCCCATACAGTTTTTGCAATCCCCATAGGGGCCCACAGGTTCCTGTAGACATTGGGTTAACCCATTTAGGGCTGATCCTAAAATGACTCGGGCTGGGGTCTATTGAGAATACAGGGCTCCACACTTACATTTTTTGTCAGTGGCCCGGTTGGGCCAGTGAAATAATTTTCTTCCCTTTTCTGGTGGCCTGAAAGAAACATTTACTGGCCCAAAACTTTTATTTCAAGAGTAAACTTTTTACTTTTCAAAAAAATACTCTTTTCTGATCAAACAGGTGATTATACATGAAGCATGACATGGAAGAAAACAAGATTTTTATCATTTTGTCAATGTCGGGTTAAAAAATCTGCTTGCCCAATCGGGCAACCAAAATATGGCTTTTATAAATTTTTGCTGGCCCGAAGTGCAATTTCACTGGCTCTGGGCCAGTGGGCCAGTGCGAGTGTCGAGCCCTGGTTATTACAAAGCAACTCATATTGTATGGGTTAATACATCGTTTGCCAGTTTGACTGCGCATGGTTCACCAGGAGTCAGCCATTGCCAGGAGCCTTGTAGAAGTGGGTCACTTCATCCATTGCTCAATTAAGGGCATCAAAGGTGGAGCATTAGAGCAAAAGGCAAAATTGGAGTAAAGGGCGGTAAAAATATGGGATGGGGTGTTTGTTTGAAGCAGTAGAGGACTTTATATCTGGTTTCATTAATGTCATCATATCATGATGTATACCTAGGATACCATGCAGATCCCCATACTAAAGTGGTTGTTATGCCTTACCTGAGGAAAACTATGTTTCAATTGTAATTTTAAGTGTATGGGATGGTGTCTGAAGTAGTAGAGACTCTGTATCTGGTTTCATTAATGTCATCATATTACATGATTTATTCAAACCAGTGGCGTAGACAGGTTCTTACACCGGGGGGGGGGGGGGGGGGGGGGGATGATTTGCCGTTCACCGGACCAAGACCAATTTTTCGAGACCAAGACAATTGCTTGAAAGTCCTCTCAGTGGGGGGGGGGGGGGGGGGGGGGGGAGTATAGATGTTAAGATGGTCGTGACCAGGCGGGCCAGAAGCAGTTTTGGATTTGGGGGGGGGGGGGGGGGCAAAACCTATGGGGGCTCAGGATTTTGTGTGTGTAGGGGCTCATGCCCAACCTCACTCACAGTGTTGCCAACTTTGAGCCAGATGTGAGAGTAAGACATTGCAAGGAGCAAAGCGACCAAGTCTGAGGGAGCGAAGTGACTGAGCGGGGAGCGGGGGGAGGGAGGGGGAGGGGGTGTCCCCCGTCCCACGGTAGGGATTTTTTTGCATTTTTAAACTTGAAATTGTGCATTATGGTGCTTACCTAGTTAGGAAATTCGGGCTTAACATTGACTGTATCTGGAAAAGCGTGTCATGATTTGATCGACCAGAAATTTTAAATATATCTTCATGAAGAAAACAAATAATTGACACACTAATAAATATGCACCTCAACACAGGGAGCGAAGTGACTGAGCGGGGGGGAGGGTGTGGGTGGGCGTGTCCCCCTTCCCATGGTAGGGAGTTTTTGCATTTTTGGACTTGAAATTGTGCAATCTGGTGCTAACCTAGATAGGAAATTCGGGCTTAACATTAACCGTATCTGGGAAAGCGTGTCATGATTTGATCGACCAGAAATTTTAATGTATTTTCACGAAGAAAACAAATAATTGACACATATTTATGCACCCCAATACAAACACAAATATTGTATTTATATTTAGCGTCATACACAGTTCATATGCCACATTATGTATGATCCAACAAATTAGCCTATTGCCAAGAATGAGTCCCGAGGGCCCGAGGGGCGAAGCTACCAAGGGCTGGGGCAGGGCCAAATAGGGAGGGTTTGGGAGGGGGTGTCCCCTCCCACGGAGAAGATTTTGCATATACCGTAAAACTCCGTGTATAAGGCGCACTTTTTTCCGTCGGAAAAAATTTCAAAGTCGGGGGTGCGCCTTATACACAGGTACAGCAAAAAAAAAATTTTTTTTTTTTTTTTTTTTTTTTTTTTTTTGGGTCACCCTGTAGTCATGTTCAATGTGTATTACACTGGCCTATAAGGCATGACAAGAGCTTGATGTGAGGGGAACATTTATCAACATATACCTTTTTCCTACATACAAATGATAGTGGTTAGTAAAACAAAATACAAGTTTTGTAAGCAGTTACACTGCAACTAATTGATTATTCAATGTTCATGAGTAGCAGCATTCATTTAATATTCAATTTTCTAACCAACGGTCATACATTTTTCTCATTAAAAAACAGTTATTAATGAATTTAGCATTTTGCATATTTAATGAGCATTGCTATCTAATGAAAACATGAATATTCATGAGCAGAAGTTTTGTAAAAAAAAAAAAAAAAAAAAAAAAAAAAAAAATTTTTTTTTTTTTTTTTTTTTTTTTTTTTTAGAAAGTTGGGGGTGCGCCTTATACACGGGTGCGCCTTATACACGGAGTTTTACGGTACTTGAAATGGTGCAATTTGGCGCACGTCACACAAGCAGCCAAAGCAATGCCAGCCTACTCTGGAACTACGTGGCCCAGTATTCAGAAAACAAATACTCACCCCAGACCATTCGCAAGTTACACAACAAACTGAGATAATCTGTTCGCGCGCGTAGCGCGCAGCGAAAATTGAAAGTTAATGTATGAATTACCCTTTTAACGTTAGTCTTAGCTCATACAACTAATGTTTTCTTTCCCACTCGTATACAGCTACACAAAAAAAATATATCCTTCCCTAAAACCTGGGGGGGATGATTGTACATGTCATCCCCCTCATCCCCCCCGTTGTCTACGCCCCTGATTCAAACATATAAAGAAACTGACCAGAAATATAAATATGACTGAAAAAGAGCAAAGAAAATTGGATTCCAGCGGGATATTATATAAATGACAGGTTCCCATTGGAATCGGGGATCTGAGATCCTAGTAATATATGAAGGGTTTGTTTTGCATGTTACTGTAAAATAATGCATTTCCCTCATCAAAACCATCCATGTGTCATTTTAGTAACATGTATCTCTAATTTGCAATCTTTCAGGACACCATCGTAAAGAACTTAAATGTAAGTGGTCTGGCAAGTGAACATTGGCAAGTGTACTCAAAGTCTTGAATGTAAAATCTGGATGGTTGTTGGCTCTGTAAATAGTGATCGCATACATGTATGTATGCAGTGTTTAAAATTTGCAATTTTGCAGGATGCATGCGTCAGCCGTGGTGCGTATGCCCTTTTTCAATCATCAATCATCTGCGATGCAACTCATGTTCCCCTCAGTCTTTTTCCTTTAAGATTCTCATTCGTGCTCAGCATGTATCTCGATGCCCCGGGGTAATGGGAGCATCAGATCACATACCCAATTAGTGGCAGAGCTAGGGGGAGGGGGGAGGGGGGCTAAGGGGGTGGTGGGGGGGGGGGGGGGTTGCCTGGGGAATTCATCCACCCTCTCACTGCACCCAGCAGCTAATATTAGATGCAAGGCCCCATGGGAGAACAGCGCACAAAACAAATAACTATTACCTTTATCTCATGAGTGAAAAAAGCAATACAAAGTATGGTTGGGCATATAAGCTGCATCCTTATGTGAAAACCTTACCCCCCCCCCCCCCCCCCCTATCCTTTCTGCCCCCAATCTGGGTTGCCCCTGACTGTGCCCATACAGCCAACACCCTTTTCCGAGAAGGAACAGTATGTTACAGTGTAACAATTAAAGTTATACACTTACATGCACCCATAGTGGTGAAACGTCCAATACCCTAATTATAATGGCAGTTATTCAAAGGGTACAATCAATTTTTGTATTTTTTAAAAATCTTGTTTTAATTCATTTTTTCCTTTACATTTTTTATTTATTTATTTTTTTCGGGGGGGGGGGGGGGGGTGGGGGGAGGCAGGGGCACATGCTCCACAGTTCCCCCCATAGCTGCACCACTTTGCACTTATGGGACTAAGAGAATTGAACTGCATTACTTTGTATTAGCCTCCGTATGGTACTTTAGTTTCTGGTGTTACTCACATTTTCACCCAGGGCGGTAATATAAGAAAGTTCAACATTTTCTGTGCCAAGTTGTTGTTATTGTTAGAACTTGTGCTAACTTGAGCAGATAAAAAATTACATGGTTACATGTTTCAATTAGTGTTTTTTTTATTTTTAATATACTTATTATAAATATAACTCCACATTCTGGTAACAATGGCTTAATAAACAAGCAGTAGGTACTACATAGACACAATGATATGCTACTTTAATAAAGAGCACATATGTTCCTTTCCTTTAGAAATTTGTATTCTTATAGCCAGAAATTGTACATACCCGGTTTTCCGGTTTTCTTGCAATTTTGTTTCTTGTCTAGGTAACCTACATGGTTTTATGAACGAGCAGTATAAACGAGCAGTGTTTGCTACATAGACACAAACAGACACTACTTGAATACACCTTGAGCAAAAATGTGTTTATAGCCACATGTGTTTTACCCAATAGCCTGTTTTCTCATTGATTATCCACGTTGCATGTAGAGTTAATGAACATTATATCCCTCATAAGATCGTTTTACCATTGAATTTGACAAACGATAGTTTTGGACAACACTCGCAACCCCCCGCGCAATCACCACGTGACCGGGCTTGTTAGTAAAAAATTAACACTAAAAGTTTGTTACGCGCTCGTCCCATAGATCATGTGTTTTAGCAAAATGCACACACAAACTAATTTGTGCAGTACTCTATGGCGCACACGTTCTAGTCACGTGATTGCCCTTTTTATTTAAAAACTAACACTTATCTAGGTCAAAGGAAAAAGAACGCCAAGACAGCCAATAAGCACATCCGTGGGAGCGCTAGCACGCATTAATCGCGTATGTGCGCAACTGTCGGTGCATTGGTGCGCACTCAGTTTTGCGTTTTTGTGATTGTATGCGTAAAATAAACAATGACTTTATACGTATTAGATGCGCCATGGTTCTGGAGGCTCATACTGGCTGCATCAATGTCGATTGATTTTTATATCAAAATTTACAAGCGATTTTATGAAAATTTAATATTAAAGAGATTTTCACTTATTTTGCTATAAGATGAACACAATCCGTGATATTGATGAGTGATATAAAACAACTAACTAATGTGCTTGATTGTGATAGGCAATCTATTACCTCGGTGGGCTCAAAATGACTATTACCCTCAGCTACGCTTCGGGTTATAGTCATTTTGAGCCCACCTCGGTAATAGATTTTACTATCACAAGAAGCCCATTCGTTAGTTGTATATTAGCCTCCGTATGGTACTTTAGTTACTAGTCACATTTTCACCTCGGGCGGTAAGAAAGTTCAACATTTTCTGTGCCAAGTTGTTATTGTTAGAACTTATGCTGACTTGAGCAAAATTACATGGTTTTAACATGTTTCAATTGGTGTTTTTTTTTCTTCAATACTTATTATAAATATTACTCCACATTCTGGTAACAATGGTTTAATAAACAAGCAGTAGGTACTACATAGACACAATGATATGGTACTTTAATAAAGAGCACATACCATAAATCTCCGTGTATAAAAAAAATAAATAAATAAATAAAAAAATCTTTTTGTTTTTTTTGTTGTTTTTTGGACACCCTGTATTTGTTTTAAAGACCCTAAAGTGCTGTTGGAATGCTTATACCACTGGTCTAGGGCATGACAATAGCTTAATGTTGAATGTAGCATTCATCAACATCATTTTCTCACATTAAAATAGTGGTTTTAGAATTTAGTACACAAATTGCACATTTATTGGAGCAGTTTTTTTTTTTTTTTTTTTTTTTTTTTGGCTGTTCCTGTGTATAAGACGCACCCCCCACTTTGAACATTTTCCGACGGAAAAAAGTGCATCTTATACATGGAGATTTACGGTATATGTTCCTTTCCTTTAGAAATTTGTATTCTTAGAGCCAGAAATTGTACATACCCTGTTTTCTTGCAATTTGTTTTCTTGACTAGGTAACCTACATGGTTTTATGAACAAGCAGTATAAACGAGCAGTGTTTGCTACATAGACACAAACAGACACTACTTGAACACACCTTGAGCAAAAATGTGTTTATAGCCGCATGTGTTTTACCCAATAGCCTGTTTTCTCATTGATTATCCACGTTGCATGTAGAGTTAATGAACAATACTCTACACTATGCTAAGGACAGGCAACATCTGTTGCATCAATATAAACAGTGACTATCGGCATTCCCCTTGAGCGAAAGTGTGTTCATCAACATTTTTTTTTTTTTGTGTATCAATGTAATTATGAAGCTTGAACTGTACATCAGTGCCCATATAAACCAAAGTGGGACTGCTGCTACTGTGATTCAACTTCAAATTGTTTTCCTCTAATGCTTTGTTTTATTTAAACCCTTTCTCTCTGAGATTCTGAAATCTCCATAGACTTTGCACATAGCCCACCATGTTCCCGTAGGCTATGGGTTAAAAAAACAAGCCATATCTGCTATACATGTAGTCCAGTAAACAAATACAGGCACTATACTGGAATGCAGTTTGTCCTTTGGCAAAAATGTGTTCCCCCATATATAGATTTGATGGAATTTGATTTATTAATAAACGTGGCAAAGCACTCGGGGCGTTTGATAGAACAGTGTCCTTTTGTTAACCTCCCTTTTGTTTTGCAGCTTTTCTTCAAAATACCTTCTGAAACATTTTAATATTTTATTCTTTTGGAGAAAATATTTGTTCATATTTTATTTGCAGCTTTTCCTCAAAATACCTTCTGAAACCTTTTAATATTTTATGATAGAGAAAATATTTGTTCATATTTTATTTGCAGCTTTTCTTCAAAATACCGTATGAAACCTTTTAATATTTTATTATTCTGGAGAAAATATTTGTTAATATTTTATTAATAAGGTCTTCTGTCCACTACCCTGGCCTGGCTCTGTAGCCAAGGGCTATATCATACAGTAAGGTACAGCTACCTTTGGATGAACTTTCTTGATTATGGCAATCAACAAAGTGGTATGCAACACACACAGAGCACTGTCATTCATACAAAGCTAGGGCTTTTATACATGTTGTTTTGCTCAAGAAGGGGGTACTTTGATGTAAAAAAAAAACAGGGCTGCATATTTAAGAGGAAAGTCCAATGATTTCCCTATATGGCATATATTCTAAGAAGCTGTCTCTAAACTTTGGACCCCCCCCCCCCCCCCCCACTATAATTTGCCAAAAGGAATACAAAACCGTAGGGGAAATTATTTGTAAAAATAAAGAAATACATATAAGGTGTGCCCCCCCCCCCCCCCCCCCCCCCCATCAGCCCAACCACATTATGCCACTTATGCATTTATGCTGACTGTTATCAGTAGAAGATGTGAACATGTTATTTTATAACTGTTGATATTGTTGTGCTGTTGTGTTGGACTGTATTGAAATTTGGATTGATAGTAAGAAGATTTAACCCATTTTAGACTTATTTGATTTGGTTCAACATGTTATTTAACAAGTTTTGTTTGTTTGTTTGTATAATTTGTATACAGCCAACAAGAAGCAATCAATTGATCAACCAGTTGATTGAGCTAGCTGGTCTGGGCTGTGCTAAGATAATTCTCAGGACCTAGCCGTCAAACAACTACAAGATTTTAGTATTAAATGGCCTAATTAATTAATTAATTAATTGGTTTGTTTGTTTGATTGATTTTGTTAACAGCCAAGACGCAATCAACATAGACATTGTTTGATGAGTATGCCTTCAGTGTACATCAATTGGTGGAGATAGATGGTCTATCATGCTGTGCTATGGTTATCACCTGGGTCTCGCCCCTGAACTGTCTTCCGATTTCAATAGTGAATAATCTATTTATTTTGTTAAGTTGTTTGTTTTATAAACAGCCAACAACTAAAGAAGGGATAAAATAGACAAGGAGTTGTTTGATAAGTATGGCTCTAGTGTAGACCAGTTAATGGAGCTTGCTGGTCTGAGCTGTGCTACGATCATCATGCGAGCCTATCCCATGAGCAGTTAGAGGGATCCAGTGTTCAATAGTCAAATTATTTAATTTGTTTGTTCATTTGTTTCTTTATTTTTGTAGAAGCTATAAACATCAACAAGGAGTTATTCGACGAGTATGGCTTCAGTGTAGATCAGTTGATGGAGCTAGATGGTCTGATTTGTGCTAGGGCTTTCACCTGGGCCTGGCCCTAGAGCAGTTAAATAATTTCAATGTTTAATAGTCAAATTATTTAATTTGTTTGTTTATCTGTTTGTTTGTTTTTGTATACAGCCAACAAGAAGCGATCAACATCGACAAGGAGTTATTCGATGAGTATGGCTTCAGTGTAGACCAGTTGATGGAGCTAGCTGGTCTGAGCTGTGCTACAGCCATCACCCGAGCATATCCTACGAGTAGCCTGAGCGGAGAGCCCAACATACTGGTCTGCTGCGGCCCAGGGAATAACGGTGGAGATGGACTAGTTTGTGCCAGGCATCTCAAATTCTTTGTAAGTATTTGAACCTATTTATAAAACAAAAATACAGATTTGTACAATTATTTTATTTGGAATTGATGGCAAAGTTTTTTGGTCTGTTTTTTATATCTAGAAGCATTGGCATAGTGTTTTATAGATGAATTTCATAAATGAGCAAGTTCTTGAATCTCATGTTTACTAGAAATGATGTCAATGGTCTTGTATGTCTGTGGCATCTTATTTTTCAGAGTGTCAAGGGGCTATCAATAGAAAAATAAAGAAAAAGACAGTTTAATGCAAATTATGGACACGTCATGATTGCATGTGTATTATTGATTCTGGACTAATGAAGTCTGTTTAAACCACCCTCACAACACAATTTCATGTATAAGCACAGTTCCTCACACTAGGTACTTAGCAATTTATGTTCACAGAAAATGTTTGTCAGTGCAGTATACTTGACCCTTTCCTGCCAATGTCATGCAATTCCCATAGGATGGATTTAACACAAAGAAGATCGAGTCTTCATAGACTATCCATTTTGGTTTACCATGCATTTTTCATAAACCCTTGCCCGAGTTTTGTTTCCAAACCAGCCCTGAATGGGTTAACAAGCAGTTTCCAGATCAAGAGACTTTCAATAGTTCATTGGGATTAGGCTTAATCAGTAGCCTTACATTGGGATTAGGCTTAATCAGTAAATGCCTCAGCAAAGGATGGGTAGCCTTACATTTGATAGATGGGTAAATGAAATAGCAAGGTCATGGAACATGTGACACTACAGATATAACATTGGTAGCTAGCCCATCCCATCCCCTTCACATGGTCAATATGGGTTCTTCTATGTCCCTGTTCTACCTGTTTAATACCTGAAGCACTGCTACAATTCCACATTTATTAATGATTATAAAATCTTTATTGTCAATATGATTTCTACTTTGTCCCAGTACTACTCGTTTGATACCCATAGCACTGTTGGAACATAAGCATTATATCAATTCTTTGATATATATATATACATAAAGTCACATTCATGTATCCACACACAGACACTGTGATTGACTTTTGTTTATTTCATCATAAATTTATCAATTGATGTTAATATGTTCACAAGCTTTGCATTGCCATTGAATAGGAATGTTCCGAATTGCTGACATTTTGTTTACATGGCAGTGCATATTTTCATAAATGATAATAAAAAAACAACTTGTATGTAGTGCATAACACAAGGCATGAGCATATCCCTATGCGCTGTAGAAAAAAACACCAATGTGTTACTGACTGAACTATGATAAGAATTATGTGCAACTGTCATTGCAAATTCTTCCCCCTGTCATTCATTACTCCATTCAGAATATATTAAACTACTTTTATAAATCAGGTTGCCTTTCAATTTGATTTGAGCATGAATGTCTTCCGTTTCATTTTATTATAAAGGAGTTTCATTTATGACACACATTTGTCTAAATTTGACTTTATCTCCCTCTTATCTGTCTGCATGTCTCCAGGTTAGAGTGAGAAGGGCGTTATTTGGATTGTTTGAGAAATTGAGTTTTTTTTCTGCACATAATGCCAACATTTCAGACAATAATTTATTACAGTCAAATCTGTGTTAGTGGCCACCTGTCTATAGCAGCCATCTTGCCACCAAAAGTGTTCCCCTAAAAAGAGGAATTTTTTTTGTGGAACCTGTCTATTATATGGTCACCTTTAGTTTCTACTGTGGCTATACACAGGTCTGACCATATATCTAACTTTAAGAAAAATAACAGAAATGAAAACGAGCAAAAGCTGCATCACTTTTAATTCATGATCCCTCGCACTTTCCTTTCAAAATTTGATGTTGATTTAATTATCCTTCGGTTTGTGCCAGGTTCTTATAGCTTCTGACTATACAAGCAATGAAAGGGGTTCCATGGGAACGTCCCCCATTCAAAGGTCTTTTTCTTGCTCATTTTAATTGATTTAAAATATTTCTTGTCAGTTTCCTTCATGTTTGAATTTGAAAAATAAAAGAGCTACATTAAGTTTGTACAAGGCTCGCAAACATGCTGAAGCACCATTATCTCCCAAGTAAAACAACAAGTGACTTAGCGCCCTTCTCTTTCTCAACCCAAAATGTGTATACGTTAAACATTTATTTGCCATGCAAGTGACTCGCATCCCTCTCATGTTGTTGCCGGATCAGCAGACGCCAAGTCAAATCGGGATCTCCATTACTCACCAGTGTTATTGCCCCTTAGAGCGCACGACTCAATTTGTCCCCACTTTCTCCTTTCGTTACTACGTTTGTTGACTTTCAGTGACAAGAGAGAAATACAAAACAGAAAGGGGAAATTGAGAAAAGTATGTAGGATTAAGGGCATGAAGAGACAGAAGCCCCAACTAATGTTAACCCATCAGGGGGGTGTTTCACAAAGATTCCAAGTTGAACTTAACTTAATTTTAAATCAAGAACATGAAATATTCTTGATAATAGATATTATTTTGATTTGAATCAACATTTTATGCCTTTTAAAAGAACTCATTTAACAATTGTACGAAGAAACTAATGGCTCTCCATAATTTTAAAGTCCAACTTAGAGTTAAGTTCAAAAGAGGATCTTTCTGAAACACCCCCGAGGGACATAGGCCAAGTATTTTGGGTTGGGAATTGTGCTAAGTGGAGATTCTTGTTATCTTAACTTGAATTCACCCTCAGTGGGTTAAGGAGAAGAACTAAACATTTGAGAGAGAAATGGAGGAGGAGAAGTGAAAGGTGGATAAGATTGATACATGTGACCGGCTATAGCAACAACCCTGCACTTGTCTGTAAAAACCAACATTTAGATTATCATACTATTAGAAAGGCCTCATAACAAGCTTTCATTTGATGCTTTGTTCTAACAAATTGGTCAATAATTGGCAAAGATATGATTGTTTCAAGTTTACAATCATATAAGTCTTTTACACACATTATGTGAACTTAAATGCCAATTTCTTCAAAACATGAATTACCGAGAAGTGCAGGGTTTTGCTATAGCCGGTCACATATGGCAAGCTTCTTATGAGAATGAAAGGATGGCTACGATGTACATGCATGTAAGGGTACAATCTGTTACTATTTTTCTTTATTTTACATCTTGTTCTATTCCCATTTGAAGTTAAATCTGTGTTATTTATTTAATTATTTAGTTAAATTTATTTATTTATTTATTTATTTATTTCCGGTATGATAAAACACATGATACAAAGGTCCGGAGACCAACAATGATCATGGTGTTGCTTTGTTTGTTGTGGTGGGGGGGGGGGGGGGGGGGGGTGGGGATGTAGGGGGCTTCATTTTCCCCATGTCTGCACGCTATGCTCCCAGCGATGTCACTTCCTGTTCAAAAGTAGGGCACATGATCGTTCTGGAGGTAAAAAATCACCCCCTATTTGCGGCGTTTCAGGTATATTTTTAGTAAATCATACCTCCTTTTTAACACAAAAACGGGAACAGATTAGCATAAAAAATTTTGAGTACTCGTTAACCAAAATACCCCTATTTAAAGTACACAAATAATTATAATTTGTGGCCCTACACGAAAAGGTACCCTATTTTTCAAATTTTGCGTACCATTTTTTATTGAAATTTGTACCCTTTTTTATATTTCCGCAGACATATTCATGAAATATATACCCTTTTTTTCCATTTCCACAATTTTTTTTCCGCAAACACATGCCAAAATTTACCCCTTTTTTTGCAAAATTGTGAACGATCATTTGTACACACGACCAATGTAAAGTGACACCACTGGGGCTATGCTAATGTATGCACCTACCATACACAATAATGTAACGTAGCTTTGCGATAAGAATGATATTACTGTCAGGGTTTTAAACCAAAAATTATTTTGGGTCCCTCTTTTGGTGTTGTCTTTTTTTTATAGTAGATCTTTAAATATACAGTAGATTATGCGTATAGTAGTTGCACTATATTAAAGTGATCCATTAGCGCCATAAGATGTTTCAGAAATTATTATTATTGAGACTTCAATCTTCTGTATAATGTCTGATTGTGTCATAGAAAAAAAGAACACTGTTTACGTAGCGAAAAAAGTTAAAATTAATGCCAGATTTTACTGCCTATTAATTTGGACTACAATGGAAAAGCCTTCCAAGATGCTTTTCAATCATAAGTCATAAATTTGTCTCTATAATTTGGAAAATGTTTGACAAATCAAGACCCATTTAATTCCACGGTTACAAACCAATTAGCAAAACAACATGGTAAAAGAGAAATGTGGAATCACCAAGTGATTTGGGTCAAATTTGACAAAGTTAAAGGATCACTTTAATGTTTGCATCATCGTTATTGTTATGGTTACTTTGCTATGTTGCTGCCCTATGTGAAATGAACTTGTGAAGTAATTAGATTTCATGTGTTTCAATTTGCGTCACCAATGTGACGATACAATGTTTGATGTGATTAGTGAGGGTGGTATGTAACCATTCATAATCTGTGTGCTTGTTGTTGGAAAGAATTATGCAACAAAAGAGCAGGATGAGGAAAAGGCAGTACAAAAGTAAGAGAGAGATGTTAACCTGTTCACTACCATATTCTGAAATCTCATAGACTTTGTACGTAGCCCACTTGGTTCCCCTAAGCAACGGGTTAAGAGGAAGAGAGTGAGAGGAGGGGAGATGGAAAGAGAATGGTAGAGATATCTGAGAGAGAGAGAGGGGGAGAGATCTATGAAAAATTGGGAGTAAGACAGAGAGAGAGGGGGAGAGAGTCCTGAGCATAATGTGGGCGAGAATTGAAGGGCATAACATTTAATTGAATATCAAATCAAATTTCGCTTGCAGTTCTGGTGTTAATTAAGTGCAGCAACTGACACAACAGTCATTTGGATCAAGGATCAAAAGTAATAAGTCACATTTTGGCATTGACATATTGACATTCTTAAAAGGGTACAAATAAACTGTTTATATGTGGCATCTCTGCATGGATATTTATGTAGGAATTAAGCTTTATGTTTCATATTAAAAGCTAACAAGTAATTGTAGTAGAATTTCATTAAGACACAATTACCTCAGAAACAATTATACATATTTGTACAGTGCATCATGTTGTAAACAGTTTTGTTGAATCAATAGAATTATTGTCTTAAAGGGATCTAGTAACATTGTCAATATCTTATCAAAACTTACTTGGAACTCTACGATTCGCACATACCTCGTTGTATTCGTATTACCAATAGAAGCATGGAACAGCTTTTGGCTTTCCAAATTTCTCATAAAAGATATGTATGATTGATGTGTTCAGATTTATAACTTTCTACTGGATAGTTATAACTGTGTGAAAAGTCAGTGAATTAAGTTAGCAAATATCACTTTGTATTTTCGCTCATTTCTTGGCCATATAACATCCATTTATGCTGACATTTTCACACACTACTAAGTGGACATATTAGATCACAATAATACACATTTTATCAACCATTCATGACTTGTTGCACATGTCAACAAATTGACTAGATCCCTTTAAAACAATTACTATATATTTTGTATTAAACCCAAATACCTGACACAGTGCATACACAGATAGCATTTGTGGAATAGTGTTATGATGTATGCGTGAATGATACTGTTTCATGTTGGCTAATGTCAAAAAATGCACAGTTTGTGTAATTTAACCCATTCAGGACTGATCCCCAAAGTACTTGGGCTAAGGTCTATGGAGAATACATGTTTTACCAAAATCAATCAGTCCGGAATGGGTTAGTAATAAATACAAGTATGAAGGGCGAATGAATCACATTCATGTTTAAAGCCAATTAAAAGTACTTTCTTCAAATGATAAATTATTCAAACAAACAAAAACAAATTATGAACCTCTGAAAGAACAAGTACTCAAGAATCTCTTTAAAGTCAGGAATATCTATCATTCAAATGAAAATGAATAGATATTAAGATATAGTGGATATTTATCATGTGCCATGTGTTTACTTGAATTGTTATTGCGACATTAATGCTATAATTTCTGTCAGTTTTATGATTTAAAACTAACCATTAATAAAGAGTTATGATGAAATAAACATCTCTATGAAAGGGTTGTACTCACTTTTTGTATGTATTTAAAGCCCCTAAAGTGAGTACAACCCTTTCAATTAGGGAGTTGTTATTCCAGCAGGACAGCAGAAATTATTGTAAGTCTCAAAGTTTTATGAAACAGGGCCCAGATACTAGCCCTAAATCTCAAATTAGAGAAAATATGAAGCACATTGTTTGGAATAAAATGGCTACATTCATGTCAAAACAGCTTGTAAAAGCACAAAAGTAACTGTTGTATTGAAAGTTTGTATTTAAAAAAAAAATGTAGTACTGTATATTAATGGGTAAAAATTGCTGCTTTATGCTGCTTTATGGTAATGGATGTTTTGTTTTGAAAAATTGTAGGTCTTAAAAATGTGAATGCCATCATTTGACATTGTAAATCTTGTTTTATTTGGCCATAAACCTTACAAGGATTGATTGCCGATGGCACAGACAATGAAAATAGGGCAATTTTCTCTCTTTCAAGTTCTACGTTAATGTTGAATGATTGATCTTAAAGTGCTCCATTAGCATCATAAGATTTGTCCAAAAGTTATATATGAGATTTCAATCACATACCAATATAATTATAAGCTTCTTCTGAATTAAATGTGAATGATGTGTTAACGTTTCAATGAAAAAGAACACTGTTTACGTAGTGAAAAAGTGAACATTTATATAAGATTTGTTACCTCTACTGCCCATCGATTTTGACTACAATCGGAAAGCATTCCGGAACACATTTCATTTAATCATAAATATCTCCTTAATAAGGGACACATGATGACACACGCGGTACCCCGGGGTACCGTTGTACCCCGGGGTACCGCGTTGTGTAGCGCCATCTTGCGTCCAACCGTACCGCAGCTATTGCGTTGTGCATGCAGCAGTGCAGCGCGCGATTGTATGCACACTATACCCACAGTACAGCCCTAAAAATTAAATAAATAATTAAACAAAATGGCGGATTTTCGTCTGGTACCCCGGGGTACCGTTTATAAATGTCATCACATGTGAACAATTACGTCCCATATTCTCATTTAAGCAAAAGAACAAGGTACAAGAGAAATGTGAAAGTTCCAAGTGACGTTGGTTGAATATTTGGTTAATGGATCATTTTATTTTTATAATGAAAGTGACCTCTCCCAACTTCCCTTCTCTTCCCTCATTATGTTTATACCGATTCCTTTTCTTTCTTCATTCTTTGTTTTTCTTTGCAGGGTTATTTTCTAACCATCTTCTACCCCAAGCGGCCGGACAAGAAGCTGTTCAATAACTTGACCACCCAGTGCGCTGCCTTGGACATCCCGTTCCTGTCCTACCCTCCCTCATTATTATATATTCACGATTCTTTTCTTCTTTTCTCATTATTTCCTCTCCAGGGTTACTTTCCGACCATCTTCTATCCCAAGCGGCCAGACAAGAAGCTGTTCAATAACTTGACCACCCAGTGCGCTGCCTTGGACATCCCGTTCCTGTCCTACCTGCCCTCCTCCTCCCTCATTGACTCGTCCTACAAGTTTGTCGTCGACGCCCTCTTTGGCTTCAGTTTTAAGGGGGAGGTGAGGGCGCCGTTCGGCGAGGTCATCGAGAACTTGAAGAACATCAGCGTCCCCCTGTGCAGCATCGACGTACCCTCAGGTATGTAGTATGTGTACATGTCTGTATGTATGTGTGGACATTGGAGTAACAAACTATGTTACTGAAGAGGGCGCTCTTAAAAAAAAAGTAAATTTGGTTTGAAAATTCACTTAAAATTTTATCATGGGTATAAATTAATACAGCTCCCTGTGGAAAAGCAACATATCAATTTTCTTCTTTTTTTGCAATAATTATGATGTATTTGTGATTGAATCTGCTGAAATATCAAGGAAATAATCTGAAAATATAATAGGTTCATTCATAACTTATAAACATAATATAAAGTGAAGTACCATTTTGAAAGGTAGTATTTTGTAATGAACAAGAGCAGTCTTGAATATTGTACATTTTCAATGGAGCATTATCATTTACTAGAAAAGGCAAATAAATTTACTCAATTCATTTAACATGAATTCATACGCCACATTTCATTTTCATTCATAACTTTATATACTTTAATAGTATATTTCTCTCAATTTTTTCCTTGTTCAGGTTGAGATATTGAACATGGATACCACTATTCGGTGTGAAAAAGCCATTTCTATTTTTAAATGTATTTTTGTAAATTTTTTGATTTTCTATTTTTTTAGGCTGGGATGTTGAAAATGGTAACCCAGACGGCTTGAAACCGGAATTTCTCATCTCACTGACCGCTCCAAAGAAATGCGCAAAACTCTTCCAGGGATCTCAACACTATCTGGGCGGCCGCTTCGTTCCGCCCGAGATGGCCGCTCGCTACGAACTCTCACTACCGGACTATCCCGGCACAGAAAGCATCATCCAGTTAAAATAGACCTGCTAGAGAGAAGAAGGCATTTAATCATGCTGTCTGTTTAACAAAAACAAAAACAAAAGAAGAGGAGAAAAGTTTGTTTGGAACCGTACAAGGCGTCGGGTTAAATCAGGAGGTTTAAGGTTTTAGTTGTGTATAGATTTTACATCATTGATGGTGATATTTAAAAAGATATAGAAAATCTATAGTTTTGTTCACCTCATCGGTGGTGGTACAGTTTGATGTGTTCACAAAATTGCGGAGAGGGTGAGAAGAGTGCTAACTTTTTTAATTTTGTTATTCTGCATATGTTTCATATTGTAGGTCTGAGCCTTCTGTATGTGATGACGAATTTTCAGATAATAATTCATTATAATTTATGAAATATTTTCTCAAAAATAATAGAAAGCTTAAATTTGGTTTGTACAAGGATCCCAAACTTTTAACCTGATTATCTCCGAAGTACAAAGTAACTTTAATAGCACTCTTCTCTTTCTCAACCAAAGATATGTGTACATACCCTGTGGGGTAAACTACATGTATGGTTTATTAGAACCTTTTAAAGGTTGGACGTTTGTTGTTAGTCGTTCTGTAAAGCTGAATGCTCTGGGCCCATATTCATAAAACCCCACTAGCTTAGTTTCATGCTAAGTCTATTTTGGGCGACATGGCCAAGTGTTTAACACATAATCTTGTAGCTACTAACTAGGGTTAACTTAAGTAGGTACCTGAGGCTAAACCTAACTGGGAACAAGGGCATTTTTTGAATGAGTTAGCATGGAACTATTTAAAGCTAGTGAGGTATAATAAATATATGGGCCCATGCAGGTTTAGTAATGAAAAGCAGGAAAAAAAGTTGATGAATTCAAGTGGCTTCAGACTTGATTGAGAAGTGTGAATACAATTTTATGGTCTAGCTGCTGTAGATATTGTTAGAAATTTTATTTTAAAAATATATTATTTCTCATCTGAGAACTACTATTGTTGATTTTACATTTTCTAGATTCTAGTAAAATACAAATTGTATTAATTTGATGAATAATTATATGTACAGATGTCGCTAACAAATACATGTAGTGCTTGTAATATTTTGTGTGTAATTTCATAAGATTGATTGGCCTTTCGTTAGATGATAGCTGTACAAATTGAGATGATCTTTCATAAGTTTATGTAACATATTACTTGTTATACTAGATATATTACTCATTGCGGATATAGTATCGGAAATAATATCGCTAGTGATATTCGTTTGTCTTGCAATGTATGGTCAACAAGGAATCTAAAAGATCACAACGTTTCGTGCGCCGCTGCAACACTTCGTCAGGTGTGATAGAATATGTTGTAAACAAGCTTGTTGATGATCTGCTTTATTCTTTAATAATATTCTTTATGAAAAACCTTGCTCAAAATTTCACCTCAGCTTTGTAAAAAGATCTTTTGTATGTATGTACTGAACTTCTACCCCCTCCTCCCCCCCCCCCCCCCAAACAAAAAATGCTGACATGTTTATATTTCAATTTTGCATGTATAATCTCTATCATGATCCCACTAAATACATTTTTATTTTGTCCTAACTCACTAAGACTACATATTAATTTGCATTTTGTTTTCTCTATTTTTAATTGAATTGACTTTTAGAAAATAATTATATATCTTGCAGTTAAAAGCTTATTGCACATACATTACAATGAAAAATATGAGTTAAGATTGGAACAATGCAAACATAGTACTTTTGAATTGACTTTGTATTCATGCATCTAATGTAGGATATGAGGAAGAACCATAATTTGCTAGAGAATGTTGGGAATATATTATAATTTTCCATAGCCATTTATTAGATGTACTATGTACATGTAAAGCAATTATGTTTGTAACTTGGTATATACTATTTTTAAGGCAATTTGAATGTTTGTTTTTTTATTAAAATTTGTTCCTTCTTGTTCAAAAACCACTAGGAATAATTTTCTAAGAGAAATTTGCATATGACCATGATAAAGTTAATGATTTGATAGAACATTAATTTCATACTACTTTGTATACTGTTGCTATACCGATTATTCATTATTCAACCATACAAAAAAACAGTGGAAAATATTAATCATGTATTCTATGTTATTATTTGTTCATGTACAGGTTGTAAATTGTTAAGTCTTCTGCTGTTTCAGAGTTTTAAAAAAAATTACCCATTACAAGAACATTTTATCTTTTTTCCAACAATTCCTCAATTTCCTCAGAAAATGTAAATTGTATGAAATGATTTTATGTATTTAATATTGTGATTGATATTAAATGCTGAAGTTATATACCCAATAACAAAGGATGTGTTTTTGTTCTCTTTCACTTTGCTAAACATTTGAAATAAATCAAAATAATTAGCCAAGTAATGGATTTGAACCAGGGACCTGACAATTTAGAGGGAAGAGCTCTAACCAACACACCATGACACCTTCACGGTACTGCTGGTGGTACATTGTTATATAAAACCGAGAACACTTTGCTCAAAATGTAAAATAATTTCAATTTGCCAAGTAGTGGATTTGAACCAGGGATCTCAACATTTGGAGTCAATACCTCCAACCATTATACCATGGCACCTTCACAGTGCTGTTGCAGTGTGTACATGTAGTTATATAAACCCAAGAGGTCTTGAACCAGGAACCTTCAAATGTAGTCATAAGAGAGCTCTCTAACCAATGCACCAAGCCACCTCCACAGTACAAAGTTATATGAACTGCCTTGTTCAAATTTTAAAGGGAAACCCACCGCTGGCGTTTCATGTGGTACCTTTGAAAAACAAGGCAGCCTCCAGTAGTCGGTCAAAAAAGATGATAGAGGTATCATTAAAAAACATTGATTATTTCCATTATTAGTGATATGATATCCAGGAGGAAATATGACAGGAATTATGCAATTATCAGTAACATTAAGCAAAATGCCAGCATTTGGTTCCCCTTTAATGGCCCGGCCAGATATCAACGGATAGCAGAACGAATGCCCAACGAATAGAACATTTGCGAAATGAAATTATCAGGTGATGAAAGTCGTCTCCATTGCTTTATGTACAAAACATAGAACAACGTACATCACCGGACAAGAAACGCATACGAACGGAGACGAACGGATGGAAAATTTAGCTCTCCGTTTGCGCAATCCGTTGATATGTGACCGGGCTATTAGTAAATAAAATGTTAGCTGCCAAGAGGAGAGCTCAGTGTCTCTCTCTCAACTGACCTCTTATCGATTCTCTATAGGGTAGGTCTTCTCATAAGTCAAGATGTAAGAAAAATATGGCTCTTTGAAAATAGCTTTTTATTCAAATTGGCAACATATTCTGACAAGATTCTAGATAATTCCCCAATTTTTTTAAACACAAAATTTCAGTAACTTTCTCTTCTTAAAATATGTATGTTTCTCAATCCTCCAAGTTAAAAATGTTTTGCAGAATACATTCTTATATTTACATGTATAACATTGCAATTTGGGAGTGGAAAAGTGTAACTATGGACATTAATTGAAAACACTTGAAATGTTATGCTTTGTCAATTTGAATACCCCATATACAGGGCTCCACACTTACCTTTTTTGTCAGTGGCCCAGTCGGGCCAGTGAAATAATTTATTTCCCTTTTCTGGTGGCCCGAAAGAAAAATGAACTGGCCCAAAAATGTTATTTCATAAACTTTTAACATTCAAAACATCACTATTTCCTTATCAAATCTGTGATTATAGATGAAGCATGACATAGAAGAACGCAAGATTTTTCAAATTTTGTCAATGTCCCGTTGAAAATCTGCTTGCCCGATCGGGCCACCAAAATATGCTTTTATAAATTTTTGCTGGCCCGAAGTGCAATTTCACTGGCCCCGGGCCAGCGGGCCAGTGCGAGCGTCGAGCCCTGCCATATAAACGAAATGCTATTTGCAAAGAATTATAAATTGTACATACATACACGTAACCACACTATGAAGAAAAGCGCACACACAATATATTATGCATTCACCGATTTTAGTCTCCTTTAAAAGAATGTTTTAATAATTAAAATGCAACAGAAAATTTCAAACTGTTAACATTCCAACAGATGACCGACATCTGCTATTAAATTAAAAAACACATTTCATACACTGCAGCTTTCACAATAATGATATATTCTGCATAAATTATTTAGCAGATGCACTTTATGAAAAAATTTAATAAAATAGAACTTGAATCGTAACTTTAAGATACCTATTACTTCCATAGTGTCAGTTTATTCGTTTTTAAATGGCAAACAAAAAGTACAAATGTGTACAATCTGTAATCATAGAGTACACAATTTGAACTAATTATATTAATTATATTCTTTCAAGATCATTTTACCTGAATGGATCCCAATGCATAACCTTATAAAATGTTTTAATAAGCAAGACAGTAATACACAAACACAAGGTTCTTTCGGAAATAATATCGCTAATGATATTCGTTTGTCTCGCAATGTCAAACTAGGAATCTAAACGATCATGACGTTTCGTATGCTACTGCAATACTTTGTCAAATGATAATATCGAACGTAGACACTCGGCTTTTATGCTCTACCGTGGCTCCCAACATCACAATCTCGCATGAGCGATTGCGTTCCTGATAGGTCATGCGAGATTGATAGGTCATGCGAGATTGTGATGTTGGGAGCCACGGTAGAGCATAAAAGCCGAGTGTCTACATTCGATATTATCATTTGACAAAGTATTGCAGTAGCATACGAAACGTCATGATCGTTTAGATTCCTAGTTTGACATTGCGAGACAAACGAATATCATTAGCGATATTATTTCCGATACTATATCCGCAATGGATTATATATTTACTATTATTGATTGAACATACGGGCACCCTGCCCTGAAATTGATACGTAGATATGAGCGTTGTAGCGAGAAGGTGGCTAGGTTCTACCGTGGGTTTGGCATCAACGGTTGGGGGCCGGTTGGTCGGGGTAGTGTCGTGGCGACGTATCGTACGCTGTTTCGTTAGGCGGGCCGATCCAGTGTCCCGTTGATTGGTTGTTTGCCCGTGTGCACCGGCCAATCGGCGTGTTCCGTTGTTAACCTATCAGGAACGCAATCGCTCATGCGAGATTGTGATGTTGGGAGCCACGGTAGAGCATAAAAGCCGAGTGTCTAGTGTCTACATTCGATATTATCATTTGACAAAGTATTGCAGTAGCATACGAAACGTCATGATCGTTTAGATTCCTAGTTTGACATTGCGAGACAAATGAATATCATTAGCGATATTATTTCCGATACTATATCCGCAATGGATTATATATTTACTATTACAAGGTTCTTTATTAACCTGTTTATTCAAAACTAAACTCAATTTCGGTTGTTAAAATATGAGATCGAAAGAAAATAGTTGTATATTTATTTTAAATGTTAAGGCAATGTATTTGCGAGTTATACATACACAGTTGAACCTGAATGTCAAAGTAAAGAAAATAGTTGTATATTTATTTTAAATGTTAAGGCAATGTATTTGCGAGTTATACATACACAGTTGAACCTGAATGTCAAATTAAATTGCAATAATTAAACCATTTTGACCCAGGTAAATTCCCTTTTTCATCTATTTTAATTTAGAATAGAAGGGAAATTCCATTTGATAAGAGCTCTGAGAGTTCCTACAATGTATCACAATCGTATCAATTGTATGAATTCAGGAACAACTTGATTGGTCAGATTCTATGAATATTGTACCTGAAGTAAAGTGTGGCATTCAAAGGGTTAAACTAATGACAATTCCATTTAAAGGGATCTAGTAACATTGTTGACATGTGCACAAACTGGCAAATGGTTGATAAAATGTGTATTTTTGTAATCTGTATGTCCATATATTAATGTGTGAACATTTCACATTAAATGGATGTATTATGGCAGAGAAATTAGCGAAAATACAACAAGGTTTGAGAGAACCACTAGAGTTCTAAGTAAGTTTTGTGGATTTGGACAATGTTACCAGGGCCGCGTTGCAGAAAGAGATACAATCGATTGTATTGTTTACAATTAATCGTAAGTCAGAAAATTTGCGCGTTTCAACCAATCAGATTTGCGCATCTGGAACACGTGATCTGACTTACAATTAATCGTAACTTACAATCGATTGTATCTCTTTCTGCAACGGGGCCCTGATCCCTTCAATATCACACATTCTTCATAGACTCAATCCTGACTATTTTGGGGCATCAGTTCCTGTGGGTACTCGGGTAATTTCAGGGATCTTTGCAGCCCACTAAAAGCCACCAGAAATTAATTGAGATCTATGTCTGGAATCAATGGATAACGACATTGTGACCTTTCATAACGACACTACAGCAGAACCCTGGGTAACATCCAGACAGATAAAACAATGCACAGAAAGGAACATTCTTCACTGTTTAATTTAAGCATGGTCTGGGATGTTTTAACAAGAGATTTTTGGTTGCAGCTTTAGAATAAAACTTTTGTCTTTTTCATGCACAAACAAATGAAACTGTAAGGAATTTTACACCAAGAAAATGACATTTCTTTGATAATTAATAGAAAATATTGGCAGAAAATGTCAGAAATTGTATGTAGTTAATATCAGTTTTCCATAACTTTTAATTTAATTTCAAGTTTATAAAAATCTTTGTGAAACGCCCCTGTATTATCTAATAGGCTTATGACAAAATTGGTATTCTGAAAACTCTCGTAACTTTTGTATTATCCCTGAAAGTTTGATAACCCCTACATGTATCAGCTGGCGCGCTTTTGCCTATCAATTATTAAGCGCATTTGCGCAAGCAGAGATGTCTTATTTTGTCGAAAATGTGTATTCTGAAAACTCTCTTTTCGTTTATCTTATCATAAATTTTTACTAATATGCTGAGACAGCTATGGGGCTATACTTTTCTTTTGTTATCTTGTTTAAAATTATTTTAGAACATTTATTTGAGATTTTGAAGAGCTCCCTATGTTTGTTGTGTGCGTGAGTGTGTGTGTGTGTGTGTGTGAGAAAAGGTTAGAAAATGAGAGCGAGAGGGGAGAGAAGTCCATTGTAAAACTAACCATTAGCAAAACCCAATTGAGTACAACATTACAAAAATATTCTCTGACAAAAAAAATTCATTCTTGAACGTTGATTGATAATTGCATTTGTGCGCAAAGCTGGTTAGATGCGCACGTTAAAAAACATGCGACGCATACGCAATTTAACCCACTTTGATTGGCTGAGGGGGGAAAATTATCACTTTGTAACAACGATTTGATTGGTTAACTCAGCAATAATGGGCGTGGTCAGGGAAAGAAAAGATACCTTTAATGACAGTTTTCAGAATACCGATTTATGACAATTTTAGCAGTGAATTATCTTATGGACTTATGACAAAAGATAATACAGTTTTCAGAATACACCCTAAAGACTATTTGAATTTCAAGACAGATCTTGAACATGATTTAATCAATATCCATTTATACCCATTGCAAATATTCTAGTATCTAACCTTGAACAGACCACAATTATCCCATTCAGCCCTGAAAACTCTTGAGATGAATTATATGGAGAATGCACGTTATGCCAAAATCAAATAGTCTTGAACATGTTTATACTAAATTAACCCCTTGACCACGGGAACCGAGTGGGTTGTGTACAAAATCTATGGGGATTTCATAAACTTGTAGGGAACGGGTTAAAGATACTATGTGGAAGACATTTCATACACTTTATAATCAACCATCCATATCAGTGTCGACTGTTGATTACTTTAAAAACCACAAACAAAAGACTTTTTATAGTTTGCAAGAATCTTCAAAATTGAAGGAGGCAGAATTAACCAGAAGAATAAAACACTGCCTCAAGTATAAATTTACAAGTAATGTCAGTACTGTATACTATACATATAATGGTTTCAAATATACAATTGGCATCTGGTCTGGTGTATACTGATAATTATTCTTTTTATTAATTAAAACCCTGTAAAAAGATCATTGAAAGAATGGCCTCATCTTTGCCCCCATATAATTTTGCTAAAATTTGAAAGACACGAAGGAATGCAAGCATATATAATGAAAGACAACTTCATGAAACATTAATACCTTACTTTCTTTTCTTTTTTGTAATATTATAGATGCGGTTTACTACCTGTAAATGCAGATTTATGTTCCGGTGTATTATGAATTTACACAAATGACAGTAATAATAAATAAAATCAGCCTTTGAATTAAATTTAGCACTGCACAGGTGATAAAAACAATTTATTAAGTAACAAATGCAAACAGGCATTATTTTTAACATACAAAAGTACATTTAGGGAGTTTTTGTGGTTTTAGACCAAAAATATCTTATATTTCTTATCCATGGTCCAGTGCAGTCCATTATCCAAAACAAAAGAAAATTCCTTCTTATGTTGATGTAAGTACTTCTGAGAAAAAAAAGAAGAAAAAACAAACAGTTTAGACTAATTTCTACTATCAAATGTTTGATGGCTATCAAATTGTAATGTTTTTGTGTTATTTGAGCAATTTTGTAAAAAATAAATGTTAGTACTTCTGGGGGGTGTTTCACAGAGATCCTAAGTTGATCTTAGCACTAAGATGGTCTTAAATATTTTGGAAAGCCATTAGTGTCTTGAAACATTTTTGTAAAAGTTATGTTGAAATGAATAAAATGTTGATTAAAATCATATATATGTTCTAATTATCAAAGAGATTTCATGAATTTTATGTGAAGATTATGAATCTCTTTGATAATTAGAAAATATATATATGATTTGAATCAACATTTTATGCATTTCAACATAACTTTTATAAAACTGTTTCAAGACACTAATGGCTTTCCATAATATTTAAGACCATCTTAGTGCTAAGATCAACTTAGGATCTCTGTGAAACACCCCCCAGGAGTGTTTTCCCCTTTCTCTTTTGATAATAAACAAAACTTCTGAAACCAGAAAACTGTCCCTTTAAAAGATACAAAAAATACATAGATAACGGACGGAATATTTTCACAAAAAATATTAATTTGGCAAGACGTTAAAGTCATCATATCACAGGAATGTTGTATGAAACTAGACACCCCTCTATCGTGGAACAAGTAATCTTATCCTCTCTCAGGTAAAGTATGGTGCTCCAAAGTACTTCTTGATAGTGACACAGCCATGGAAGCACACAGCATGGGGCATGGGTGTGACAGTGTCCCAGAGATCCAGCTCCGGGTCATAACACTCAACCCTCGATACATGCTGTCTCAGTTCCCCACCCGTCACATAGATCTTCCCTCCCACCACAGCGGCACTGGGTGTGTTCCTCTTGTACTTCATGGACTCAGCTTTCCTGGATGCGAATGTCTCCGGGTCATAGACAGCGACCTCCTTGATGCGATTCCCTCCGAGGATGTAGATGTGGTTGTCGAGGGCAACGGCTGGGAAGAGTTGACGATTGAGCCCCGAGCAGGGAATGATGGTGCACTCGAGGGTCTCCAGGTCAAAGCACTGGACGACACACATCAACCTCACGTTGGTCAGCCACCCGATGATGTAGAGCTTCCCGCTAAGAGCTACCACAGCCATTCCACTCCCTGTAGGGTTGGTGGTACCAATGACCTCCCACTTGTTCTGCTCGGGAGAGTACCTCTCCACATCCGTCAGAGTCCTCTCAGAATCCTCCCCGCCTAACACGTACACATGTTGGTTGTACCCAAGCGATGAGTGGTTGAAGCGTGGCTGCAACAACGGCTCAGCCCTGGACCACCTGTCGTGCATTTCCTCATATCGCCAGACTTCAGTCATGGGTCCCTTGTCCAGGTGGAAACCACCCGACACATAGATTGAGTCATTGACACTAGCAACGCTGTAGTCTGAATGGTCAAATGGGAGGTCTGCCATGGTTGACCATTCACCCGTCTGTGGATGCAGGCAAGAAACATTTCGCACCCACTCCCTGTTCTCGGTCATCCCACCAACAATAACCATCACTTCAGTTCTCATAGAATACCTTGGCTTCAGGAGCGCATGATCTCTACGTTTACCCTTCTTGGCGAGCTCTCTTAGGTTCTGCGCATCTTTGACAAGAGTTAGGATCTTGCCACTGCTATGCAAATATGGATGTGAGCTCAACACGTGCCGTAGATAGTTGTCACCTACGAGCGGAAGTCGAACTTTGGCAAAGACGGGAGATAGCTCTTGTTTATGGGTGGTATCATTCTCTACCCATCTCAACACTGCTTCTAGCACAGTGTCCTCTGCACCAACGTTCAAGTAATCGCTGCAGATCAACATTTCCAGGATGGAAGACTTCAGCTGAAGAAATTCCTCTCCAAAACTGACTGATTTGAAGTTCTTGAGGGCATACTGCCACGCTTGATCCTGGAGATCCTGGCACTGATAGGTCTCTGCCAGCTGAGCGATTCCTAGACAGTTCGTAGGCCGAAGTGATTCTGTCAGGTACTGGCTGCAGGACTCCACAATGTGAGGGTAGTTGAGGAAGTGTGCTGTGGCCAGGAGGTCCTGGACACTATCATATGCAACCTTTATTTCACACATGTACACTGCATGAAGAATGCTCTCCAGGGTAGCTCCTTTGATGTTCCCCAGCTCGATGCAATCGCTGCGACTCTCCAGGAGATCATCGGTGAACATGGCATCAAAGTACGGACTGCTAGCGGCAAGAACGGCTCTGTGGCACTGAAACTCTCTCCCATCAGAAGACACCAAAGTCACATCAACCAGCATACCAGCTAGTCTGAGGTTGTTAAGTTGTTTCAACAGATCATTTGATTTTTCAGGATACACAAAGTTCCTTACTGGGTATCGTTGCTCTATTTCAATGGTATGAACCTCCGGAAACGTTGGCTTTTCCCAATCTTCTTCATCGAGACCAATTAATTGTTCATCTGAATCTCCTTTTGCACTTCCATTCTCCTCCTCCTCCTCCTCCTCCTCCTCGTCTTCAATATCAATTACCTTCAAGTCAGAGTCAGATCCTTCAACATTACCCAATGTTTCTACTGCCTGGCTTGCATCACCTCCTCCAATCAATTCATCTGATCCCACTGAATCCTCTGGGGTGTCGGCCATGTTGCACTTGATATGGTAGTTAACCTGGGATGTATACAAGAAAAGGTTTGATCACATTAATAAATGTAAACTTTTTCCTTTTACAAAATAAATGTATACAAAACATGAACTTGGTACAATGTATTGTAATCATATAATTTGTAAACTAGTCCAAATCAAGGGGCTAACAAAGTAACATCATTATCTCACATACATTTGTAAATGGACATTTCTCCAGTAAGTGGGCACTTCTGTGGAACAGTGAGGAATTCCTCTTTTCCATCATACATTCATCCTTAACTGTTGAACCATAAAATTAACTATTGAAAGCCAATCAAAAGAGATAACTTTACCGTCATTTTGTCATGTGTCGTTCCATGTCAAATAACCCAATGGATTTCTCTTTAAATTCACTCAAATTTTATAATTAGGGTAATTGAGTATTTAAAAGCCCCAAATGTCAATTTTTAGCCTGATCTGCCTCACGGATTTAGCACTTTACAGCACATGATGCACATTCTTTCCTTGATGTTTTTGGCCAAAATGGGCGTGGCTAGCAAATTTCAAGTGGCTATTGCTCGATTACCACTGGGAAACCTTTATTGAATGTGGTAACATTTGAAAGAGCATTTAATTAGCAATCTAGACATGGTATTATTTTGTATGTAGGAGGGGTCTGAAGTGCATATAAAAACTTGATGTTTACTTTGATCTATGGTTTTACCATACATGTGGATCAAATAGTTTTGGGTCGAAATTAGGTCTACATTGTACTTCATGATGTTTTATACATAATAATGAACAAATTGGAGATATGTAATATTTTTAATTTCAATTTTATATAAAAAAAGATTGGTGGCATCAGATTATACACCTAGTCCCACACACACAATATTTTGTTTACCCTAAACATTTTGGCTAGAGCATTTTGAATATCAATAGAAAAAACCTTCCACTGGAGTGTCAAAACTCCTTTTTGTGACTGTGTCAATAAACAAAGGGGTTAGCATTGTTAAAGGGGATTTATGGGCCTGAATTCATTGACTATCTAAATATGCAGAATAAGAGGCATAATTGGTGAAAAATGTATCAAAATCAAACAAGAAACACGGGAGTTATGCTTATTTGAACATCATGTACGAGTGATCGTTTTACAATTGCTGCCAAATGCAACATCATTCATTGCATTGGACAAGCAGCTGCCATGGGAGCGATCCGAAAGATTGGCAAGATTCGCGACCACCTGGACCAAACTACTGCAGAGATGCTTATCCACGCATATGTCACATCCCGGCTAGATGCATGCAATGCACTCTTGGGGGGTCTTCCAGATACACAAATTAACAAACTCCAGCGCATACAGAACATAGCCGCAAGGATTGTCACTAGATCTCGCAAACAAGAGCACATCAAACCCATCCTCTACCGTCTTCACTGGCTCCCAATTCACCTCCGTATCCAGTTCAAGATCCTGCTCCTAGGGTAAATATCCCTCAATGGCACATCTCCTCACTACATCTCAGATCTCATCAACGAATACACCCCAACCCGTACTCTTCGCTCAAATAACCAGAACCTTCTCCAGATATCTAGGACCAATACAAAATTCTATGGGGAACGTGCCTTCGGCATCATAGCTGCACGACTTTGGAACATTATCCCTCTCCACATTCGCAATGCCTCATCTATCGACAACTTCAAACATACTCTCAAAACACTTCTGCTCTCCCCTTAAATGCTCAATATTGTTCCATATCATGTATATTTTGTAGCGTTTGTTGTCTTATTGCCTTTGTTTAGTTTAACTATTAATGTTTGATATTATATGAAGTTAAATGTGTTGAATAATTTGTAAATTAATTGTGAAGCGCATAGAGATGTGTCAATATTATGCGCTATATAAATATTTCATTATTATTATTATTATTATTATTATTATTATAAAAGCTTTAGACTTAGAGTTAGAGTAACTTAGTGCATGAAAAAACACTTATTTATAATTTTCGCTACTAAAAATAATTTTCTCTCTGCTTGTTTTCACGAATTCATCGAAGAATACTGATGGGCCAACTACTTTGGAATGTGTAACTGTAGTGTAACTGTAATGTAAGGCTTGTAAGCTCATACATTTGCTTTGCCTTTGTTTAACTAACTTAAACTAAAGTCTTAAAGGGATCTAGTAACTTTGTTGGCATGTGCAAAAAGTGATGAATGGTTGATGCAATGTATAGTGCTGTTATCTCATATGTCCACAGGGTATTGTGTGAAAATTTCAAGTCAAATGGACATTGCATGGCCAAGTTATGAGCGAAAATGCAAAGTGATATTGGGTGATATTCACTAACTCACTGCATTCACTTTGTACAGGGATGAAAAACTCGCCCGGAGTTTTTCTTATCTGAATACTTTGATCGTACATATCTTTGTAACGAAAGGGAAATTTGAAAAACCGAAACCTGTCCCATGATTTTATTGTTAATACGAATACAACAAGGTATGAGGGAACCGCTAGAATTAAAATTTTATTTTGAGGATTTGGACAATGTTACTAAGTCCCTTTAAGTTAAAGTTTACAAAGAAAATTTTAATTTTAAAAATTAAATTAAAGTTTTAAAATCTTTCTGGACGCTAGTGTAATACTAATGGGGTAAACCACAATGTCTAAACTTCAAAATGCTTTAACGTCCATTTGTATAATGTCTGTTACCCACACCTCACGTATGTAAGATTGAACAGATAAATTTAATTTGAATTTGAATAACAAATAACAGAAGAGGTGCTCAGACCATACTTACACAAATGTTTGCCTCTGGGACTAGGACTAATTCTTCGTATTGAATAAAGACAAGGCCCGCAAAAAGGTAGTTTTACAAAAGCATAAGACTTTTATTGAGTTACACACAAATATAAGAGACTGCCAAATACTATTGAAATACAAAATTACCGTGAATTTCCTTCAAAAGGCCCACCTCAAGGCACCAAACTGATGATTTTTTCACGTCTTCCCAAATTAAGCGTCAGTCGTTGTCTAGAAACAACAAAATTACTGTCAATAAACTGTCAATAAACTTGAAGAGCGCCATCTGTCGATTATACCAGACTAGACCTAATCGTAAAATTATAGTCACCGATCTATACCACTGGATAGAGCAACAGCGCCCCCATCATGAAGCCAGCGACAGTGTATGAAATATCCAAAAGTACACCCAAGAAAACAAATACTCCATTCACTTGCGTGTTATATTTACCATTTTCAACGACTGAAAACGCATTATTGTGGCATCGTGAGTTCCACTTGATGGAATGAAAAGGAAATTTAATTATCATAGAAGAGCTCGTTATAGGTGAGTAAATGTATTAGGTCTGAGAAAATGCATTATTTGTGCATTTTTTTCACTTGTTTCCTTTCGTGTTATATGTGCCCCATATACTGTTAATTGTGTTGGGTTTGGTGCAGTTTTGCCTGAAATAGTCTTTTTAGAGGCGAATCGCGCAGATTTTGTCACATTTGTGGTATACATTTTGAAATTTGGTTAGTTAATAAGATTTGAACTCTCCTATCTTTCTATTTCATATCTCACAAATCGATTATGTTATCGTGTCGCATTTTCACAATGTAATATTTGTTGCCCTTGTGTTATATTTTGTCTTATTTGTAGTATGGTTAGCAATAGCATATCTGATTTCGGCCACGCATATTTAAAACTGGCTTCACGGTGTTATCATTACTTTTTATTGTATGCTTTAGAAAATCACTTAATTTGATTCGCCAAAGTGGGGCTAGTGACCAATCAATAAAGCCTTTAACTTAGAGCAAGTAAAATTTCAGAACACACGAATGACTTAAAATAATTGAATTATATTATTTATGAATGCGAATTATGTAGTCGTAAGTCGTAACATATTTTTCAATGACACTGTCACTGGTCCAATACAATTTTAAGATTGTTAAATTATAGTTTGATCTAAAAGTTAAAAACCAGAATTTAAATATAAAAGTGCTCAGTTTACCTTGTCCTTGCCTTGCATAAAACTAAAGATCTGATTTTTTTTTCTCTCTCTAAATTAGATACCTGATCAGATGCCCTCTTCTCACTAGCCATCAACTGCATTCTAGGATGGATACAGCCTGCGGCAGCGGGATTTGACTTCAAGCCAGCAGCATAAATTGAACTCGCAGCCGTATGACATATAATGATCATCGCATTCAGCTGTAGTTGACGGGGTCAAAGCTACGGAATCAGCTGTCTAACTCTAAACTGATTGGGTTATAATAGACACGAATGAGATGGACACAGTGGCGTACCCAGGTTTTTTTTTAAGGAGTGGGGGGGGGGGGGGGGGTTATTTCATCAGCCAAACCTCGTGGTTTGAATGCACACTCACTTGTAGTTGTAGCAAACCGTGCTGTTTTCACTCTCTCTACTGACTTTCATCAGAGCAACACCTCCACTCTTTCCTCTCCTCTTCGACATCGACATGGAGTTACCATTTAAGCCATGGTCGTCTTCATTTCTTCACATCAAGGGAGAGTCCGCCGACCGACATGGGGCATTAAACTATCACCATTTTTCGACATCATCATCCTTCTCATCTACTGAGCCATTCAGACTTTCACCAATTCTTCGCTGTTCATCATTTTGTTTCATCTAATGGACATGTTTATAGGACAGCGTTCAGGCTAGCTTCTCTCCACAGCAACGTGCCGGAGATCATCGCAGCCACATCGTGCGTGCTCGTCCATCAATGGAGCTGAATTGATATATCGGTTTGTTCTCTTCACGCGTCTTCGCATTCATCACCTTCATCATCTCTTCGAACTCTCGCTGTTCAACATCGTCTTCTCTTCACGCACGCTCACGTTTATCATCTTCATTGATCATCTCCTTGAACTTTCGTTCTCATCTCTTCCGCGGATGCACGTTTCATTCAGGCCAACTGATTCCTCAAATTATCCTCATGGACCTTAATTATTCACCAGTGCAATATATCTTTCGGACATTTGTTTTATACCCTTCAATAATGACGTCATCTAAATTTTACATCACTTGTGTGGACATTCTTTTATTCAGTCGTTGTACTGTCTTATTTCTATTAGTGAACCTTGTATTGGGTGCTGGTGACCGCCGTATGTGTTTGCATCAACAACAACAACACATACAATTCCATCACACACCACATTTCCCTGATATCTGACTTCACTAAATACATATGAAATGAACATGTGCATATTTATTGACTCTGAAATAGAAAACAACATTTGTAATTCAATTTTATGACAGTGCGAATTGCCTCTGTATTTGTATGATATTTGTATGACCATGCAGGACCCCATTGCAGAAAGGCATACAATCGACTGTATGTTACAATTAATCATGTGTTCTAAATTTGTGAATCTGATTGGTTGAAGCATGCAAAGTTTCTGACTTATTGAACGAATCTCTTTCTGCAATAGGACCAATATATGTCTTTGTTTATGGTGCATCATGTGTGTATTTGTTTGCTTGTCAGTTCTTGCGTGTGTGTGTGTATCATGTGTACTTGTGTGTCATGTCTGCGCTTTGGTAATTAAGTTAGCTTTGCCAAGTGAAAAGAGGGAATTAGATCAATTGAGAATAAAAATGGGGGATGGGGAAATGAGAAATGTGATGATATATAATGTGATTGATTGTGATTTTAGAATAACAATTGGTAAAAAAAAAAAAACACATATTGCCCAATGTTCAGTTAATTATTGAGGAGCAACATGAATCATGTATAATACATGCTACCATAAATCAGGGTGACTTTTGCCACTTTTTGAGAAGGATTTTCATCAAGTCTTACTATTTAGAACTAATTTCTGATTCTATACATAACCCTATAAGAATACATTTGAAATTTGTTCTATAAAGTTAAATACATTCATCTCAAAAAGTGGCCTAATTAAGTCACCCCTGCGGACAAAGTCACCCTGGTTTACGGTACTAAAGTATTCAAGCATTGTCCTCCCTTCTATATAAAATATATGATAAATATTATTAGTATTATTATTACGACATTCGTTGTAATAGTTTTGTCTCAACCCAGCCCCCTCCTCCCCTATCCCCCGCCAAAAAAGAGGGGTAATTAATAGAAAAAGGAAACAAAATAATAAGCAAGCCACTGGGAATAGAATATTGAATTAATAGTACCACATTTAAGTGTAAAATGACTCGGAATGAGCCTGGTATTCAAAGTGACCAGGGTCTGTATTCATACAACTATCTTAAAACTGGCATCCCTGATAATTACAAATTAAATTGACAGTTATTTTTTGTGTACGAACATAAACAATTCAATCTGCTCGCACTATTTACACACATTTCCAATACACGCGTATATCGACATGCGCAATGGATGGGTGTACTTTTAACTACTTCCGGTTTTGTGCGGCGGCTTCAGCGCCGTGAATGCGGCAGTGTACAGCACGCTGTATCCAGTGGTGTATATCGATGATTATAGTGGAGAACACAAAAAGAAGTTCTGAAGATAAAAAACAAAAACATAATGCAGTTAGAGAATTTGTCTCACCCCGGGTTACAATAATAAGAAATGACTATTTACATTATTTGTGTTGATACACTTTATCATAGTACCTAAAGAAAGATATCTCAACTTTATAAAATTACAAGCCACAAGGGGTAGTTTAGTTTTGGTAAGGCTGAACTTTAGTAGCCAAAAAAACCTGCACAGTAACATTATATAAACTAATAGTTATAACTCCACCATGCTCGGTATACAAAATTACAAACGACTAAGTAAAAAGCCTGTTATCATTCAAAAAGAGCCATTAAAACACAAAAGGGCACTTTTTAAAAAGGCATTGGTTTCAACCATTTTTCATACAAAATTATGCATGTGATGTTTTATTGATATAATGATTAAATAGAGAGATCATCAACAACTATATAAAAAATGCTTTTGAAAATGATCTTTCGCAAACTGAATATTATCAATAAAAGGGTTCCTGTAAAAAAAAATCATCGAATAAATATAGCCTACATATATCAATTATTTTGTACACAACTCATCCGGTTCCCGTAGTCAAGGGATTAACTTTGTATTTTTTTCCCCCAAAAGTGACATTTGCGACCTCAATTGTGTAATAATGTTACCAATATCATTGTAAGATTATTGTGAATGATATGTGATATTTTCATAGAAAAGGGAAAATGTTTACTTAGTGAATAAAGAGAAAATCAATGTCTGCTTTTATTCCAAGCGTTTGGATACTATGGATGGTTGAGTAACTGAATTTGGATATAGTATTGGCATGACTACGGTCGAAACTGTCTATTGACGCTTTCCAATTCAATCTTACATAGCTCCATAATTCTGTTACCATAAGCTAAACAACAAGGTACAAGGGAAGTGTGAAAGCTCCAAATAATTTTTGTTTTATCTTACAAAGTAAATGGATCACTTCAATTATCTAGGAAATATAATTTTTTAAGATGATTTTGAAATAGTATTTGTCATTATCCTTTTCTCCTTTCTTTTTCTCCTTTTTTCACTGGTGGATGTGTTGTAGCACGATCGGATAGGCACTTGACTGCAAAGCACGGAAGCTGGCCGGTACGAACCCAGATTGATGCTGCCAATTAATGCAGCACTACCCTCGTAAAAATTTACCATGGTATAGTACCACGGTATACCATGGTAAAACCATGGCACGGTACAATACCATGGTGACACGGTATATTGGCCCAGGTTCTTTACCATGGTACCATGGTAATACCATGGTAATACCATGGTTAAACTATGGGTACCACGATATCACAGTGGATACTATGGTATGGTATGGTATAACCATGGTACTACCGCGGTAATACCATGGGTGCCATGGTATTACCATGGATTCCATTGTATTACCATGGATATCCATGGTATTACCATGGTACTACCATGAAAACCATGGTTTTACCATGGTACTTTTTTGTAAGGGTAGTGTCCTTCAGCAAGGCAATTTGCTCCCCGCCTATAAGTGCAATAAAAAGCATGAGTGCACTGTAAAGTAGCACCAGCTGGAATGCTCCCCTGGGAGTGGAGAGTTCACAATAGAGTGCGGAAGTGTGTCCAATGGCTGAGTTTACAAATAATAATAAAATTAGACATAGGTCCCTCTGGTAGAACAAAGCAAAAGATCACGAAGAGAATAACCTGGATAAATAAGATAACCCCCCAAAAAATTAGGCTTGTTTCCAGCAGGTCTGATCCATAATTAGAATTAACCAACTCCTAGCTCTGCCCTCTCTGGATGAGGCTCTATGGTCACATGCTCAATATATTATTCATTTCCACTAATGAGTTCAGTATGTGCTTCTTGCATGAGTAGGAATCTCATAAATGATTAGAATGCTATGATTCGGTCTATATTTTATCAAGATTTTATCAATTTTTAATTATTAATTTAGAAATCAAATAAAACTTTTATTTGTATCAAAAGGGTCTATTTGTTCAGAAAATGGGGACAAACAATCAACATTTACATGAAAACCATCATCATGACCAAAAAAAATAATTATCACCATCACCATCCTCATCATCCTCATCTTCTTCATCTTCCTCATCATCCTCATCATCCTCATCATCCTCATCATCATCATAATCATCATCATATCCTCATCATCCTTATCATCAACATCATCATCCTCATCATCCTCATCATCATCATCATCCTCATCATCCTCATCAACATCATCATCATCCTCATCATCCTCATCATCATCATCATCCTCATCATCCTCATCATCCTTATCATCCTCATCATCCTCATCTTTAACATCATCATCATCATCATCTTCATCATCATCCTCATCATCCTCATCATCCTCATCATCATCCTCATCATCATCATCCTCATCATCCTCATCATCCTCACCATAATCACCATCATCATCCTCATCATCATCATCAACAACATCATCCTCATCATCCTCATCATCATCATCATCCTCATCATCCTCATCAACATCATCATCATCCTCATCATCCTCATCATCCTCATCATCATCATCATCATCATCCTCATCATCCTCATCATCCTCACCATCATCATCCTCATCATCATCCTCACCATCATCACCATCATCATCATCATCACAACTACTCCAGTACAAGTGTTACCTCAAATAAAACTTTACACAATCAATCATCCACCTGCAAAATACAACTACAAAGGAAGATCATTTAGAAGACAAGTTTTCTACTTCACAAGGACAACATTTTATTACAAACAAAATGAAACCCAAAACGGGGGAAAATAATGATACACTCTAAATAAATGTTTATAGATTTAAAAGAATTTGGCTGTAATAAACGCTAGCAATACAGTGACAGAGGTTCTTTAAACACCAGAAAAATGATAAAAGCAACAGTTTCGTTAATACGGTAATTCAACAGGTTTTTGCATAACTATTTATATGGGTTTTCATCAACTTAAAATGGAAACAGGAGGTGAAATCAATCTCTAACTTAAATCTCACAATAAACAATCATCCGCTCACCAGCAGAAACAAAATATCCCATCTTTTTTCCATCCTTCAAATTTTTTTCCTGAGTAAAAAAAGAAAAAAGAAAGTCATCTCTTTTTATACATACATGCACAACATATACACTCAATGATCTATTTCATCACAACTACTGAATTCAATTGACGATGATTTCAATTAGTTACGCATATTATTATCTGCCTTGGAGTTTAGAAACATCACACGTTATACATTCTATTATCATCTCAAGTATCGTTCACAGCGTATTTTTACACAATACTAAATTCTTAATCTGCCTCATTTGATTGTAAATCTCAGTTGAAACAAAACAATTGATTAATCTACAGTACCTAGTATAATTTAGAAGATGATCCCTAAATTTCAAGTTTGCATAAGAATGTCAAATTCATTAAAGTTGTGAACATTTGCAACATCTTTATATCGAGCTTTGCATAACCAATGCAATTTTGTACACTTTAAAAATGTTTACCAAATTCCTAATTATGTTATATTGCAACATTCCAACTTCTTGCGTTATATAAAACTGATATCATAACACTGAAATTATCTGTTGTAAATATTTCCCCATTTTGTTTTCTATGAGTTTTTAGTAATAATCATCTCTATATAAAGCATGTTAACTCGTAAGTCGCTTGTTAGCCATTTTGTATTGCACATTTAAATATATATTTTAGCCACAAAAGCTAACTCTGATGCAAACTGAAACAATTTCGAACTTTATCCTGTCGCATCTTTTTAAAATCTGATAATTATGGCAACAGCTGCAGCCGTGAGAAACTCAGAATCTCCCAGCAAACTTGAAATAAACAATTAAAGGCTCCACATTAAGCTAAAAAATACAACAGGAGCTATCTTTCTGTAATTGTCATGAACACAAATCTGGCTTCTATTGAAACAAACAAAAATCATAAAAGACCTGCTTGTTATAATCTTTTCACGCATCCTTGTTTTGTTTATTCCAATTCCAATTGCATGTGTCCCATTCTGATAATGCGTCACAATTTATGCGTGAATCATTAACAGCTCGCATTCTACCTTTCCTTACAACTCATCATATCATATGTTGGAGATAAATATGAAAAATACAACATAAACTTGTAACACAAAGTCTACACACTAATTTCTTGTAGCATGCTCATCATAAAACAATCCATTTATGATTCAACTAATAGTGCTGTGTCATGCTTTGAAGTTGTTATAATATTCCAACGTAGCAGCAATACGTTTGTACTTGATTCATGTGTTGACATTGTTATAAGATTCTAACATGGTAGCAAGACTACATTCATGATTTATATTGTCATAAGATTTTCACTTAGTAGCAATACGCTTATACTTTATTCATGGTTTGAATTGTAAGAAGATTCATGTGTACTTAATTCATGCTTTGAAACAGTTGTACAATTTTAAGTTAGTCCTCTCGGTACCAAAGGCAAATTGTGTATGTAATAATTCAATCGCCTTCTTATGGGACAGCATAGAAAGAGATAACAAGTACATCAACAACATGACAAGTAATTGTTTTTCTTTCTTTTTTCAACAGGAAGGTATTTCTCTATGTTGCCTTGCTTTAATACTCTTTGATAGAGGAAAGACAAAGGAATCTATTTATTTTTTCAATTATAATGTTTGCTATAAGGAAACACCATACAACACAATTTATGTATATAAACGTATCACACTACTGTCTTAAGATAGGAAAGACATTCTAGTGCTAAAGTATGTTGTTTCAAATAATTTTAACATCTTTCAAAAGAAAAGGAAAACAAAATAATAAGGTGTAAGTATTCTAGATTTCGCAGAACACATGCTTGGAGAAATAAAACCAGACATGACAAGGATACATGAGAGGTTGGGGGGAGCAACAATTTGTACAAGATAAAAATTATCACAGCATACCTTTCATTATTAATTCTTTGATACAATATTTTTTTTACAAACAAAGACCAAAAAAGAAACTAAAACAAAAGATATCACAGCCTTTAATAAAAAGTGAGGTATGAACGTAAAGTTATAATACATTGGTATGACAGCTTATTACCACATATGTATGGACATTCATTTAACAATTAGATTACCAATAAATGTAAACGCTGCTTATCCGCTATGAAGGCAAGAGTAATCAAATGAAAGTCAATGTAGCCGCAGGTTTTCGAATCTGGCAGATCTTTCTTCTAGGCATAGATAAATGACAACTATAATTTAGATTACCCATTCACATAATGATTTGTTTGTGTAGATAAGTTGTTTCTGAAAGGGTTAAAATTATCACTTCATGGTATGTCTTTTAATTTTAAAAGAATGTCCTAAGCTTTTAGAAGCATTAAATTACTACAAAACTGTTAGAATACAAGCTATATTACAAGCCTGAGCACTTGAATAAGGCAGCTCGGCTAATAAAAGCCAAGGAAATTATGCTCTGAGCGCTTTGAGACTTTAGATTAATAAAGCACTATTTTAAAATGCACAGTTATGACTATTATTACTCGACAGGAAATCAGTATTATTATTACTGACCAATCTAGCATGGGAGACCCTGTCAGCAGTATCTGAAATGACTGCAGCTAGCTTAGCTCAATAAAGATAATTTCCATGTCACATTATTATCTTTCAATCTATCTACTTATTATTTCGATGGCTGAGCGCCGGTCTGGCAATCCGGAGGTCTCGGGTTTGATTCCTGGCGAAGCCTATTTTTCTTGCTCTTTTTTAATCATTTAAAATATTTGTAGTCAGTTTCCTTTATGTTTGAATTTACTTATCATTTCTTCAACAAGTATTAAAAAGAAGAAATGCATGAAATTCACTACATGAGGGGATTTGAAAGAATATTTGTTGTTACTTTCACAGAATAATCTTGGGCTTTTAAAATCAAAGTTATCACAAGAATCTTTCCCTTTACAAAAGGCAATTGCACTCTTTGTTTCTTCATTGACCTATTTAGCATGGGAAACCCTGCCAGCAGTTTAATATAATGTTTAACAAACTGCAGCTAACATAGCTTAATGTGGACAAGATTCATGTTGTGATGTGTATGTTTTTGCATTGAAAAACTGACCAAGAGTAGTTTTTGCTAATAAGAAATGACAAACACATTTGCAATTATTTTAAATTTACCTAAATTGTTTTTATGTTACATTAAAAATAAAGCTTTTCAAAACTATTATTAAGGACCTCAGAAACCATTCCTTTATATTACAATTCGTCATCAAACTCCCTTTTGAATTGACTTATCTAGTTTGGGCGAACCCTTCTTATAGCAGTTTTATTTACGACTGCAGCTAGCTTAGCTCAATAATGACAACTTTAATGTCACATAAAGAATGTATGAACACCGCAAGATAAATATATGTATATTTTCCATTTCTAGAGGGTAATCTCTCCTTAATCTTTGCTTTGTATTACTAGAAGAAGTGAATGACTAAATAAATGATGGTAGTTAGAATGTTGTCATACAATATGAGGGAATGAGCTGTCATAGTTGTTTTGTTTCCTAGAAACCATGAATAAATAAACGAATGTACATTGTATGTACAGTTTTGTACAAATGAAAGTAAATTAAACGTTTACAGGGACACAGGGCTAGTGCTATATCAACAACATCCCTTTTTACAATCTGCAACTAAACTATAATCAAACGTTTAATCCGTTCAGGACTGGTCCCGAAAATACTATGGTTCAGGTCTATGGATAATTAAACTGGATTCAATGGCAGGGGTTATTAAATACACTTTAGTTTTGCTTGATGAGATTTGGTAATGCGGATTCAAATAAAAAATTAAAAAAAAGTTTCAAATAAAAGGCAAGACAAGAGAATGAGTTGCATGATGAAATCAAATAAAACAAAGTTGCTAGTTTGCTTTTTTGATTGATTTTGTTTTTGTGTGTAAATTTCTAATTGAATGCCTTATTTTGCTTGCTGGCACAATCAATAGTTCATATTTCATGCAGTAAATTGGAACATTGTTTAAGAACTACAACCTGCACTGGTAAATATTTGAAAACTATTTTGTTGTTATTGAAGAGGGATGATCTATTCATTCATCTCCCCTAAAAGGACTTAACTGTACACTGTATCTTCCCCAGCGACAACAAGATCTAGGAATCTAAATATTGATTGCATCAGTTGTCTAATAAACAAGGCTCAAAATAGCACTGGCGTGGGCCACCAACATTTAATTGGTTCCTAATTTTGATTGCCCGACTTGACATCCAAATTTGAAAATGCTTTGCTTTGAATTAGGGCCACCAAGTTCGGGTTTTAGACCAGTAAACCTGAACAATTTTGATTTCACTTGCCTGATTGGGCCACCACCAACTACAAGAAAAAAATTAATTGAGCCTTGTCTAATTATAAACATTTCTAGTGGGTTTAAACTCAAATCATAACTAAAAACATTGAACTGAAAGTAAAATAAATGAATCGACAGGTAAAAGGTTTCCCAAGTTTTAATGTTGTTTGTATACCCGATCAGGCTGGAACATTAATATAATTATATATATGTTTTTTTACACGTTTCGAGACTTGAAATCTGAAAACATTTGCTCTTAAATATCATGCATGCACGATAACAAATTATGGCAGTTTTCATATAAATCTTTAATACACAGTCAAACCTGTCCCTACTACAGGGGAAACATGTCTTGTGGTCACAATAGACAAGTGGCCACTATAAGCAGGTTCTAAAGCACTGATTGTCTCTGCAGGGGAATGAATTTCAGAGGCCACTATAGGCTGGTGGCCACTATAGGCAGGTTTTACTGCATCAACTTATTTTTTCCTTCAAATAAATCATATAGCATCACAGCATTCAAAGCATATTTTGGCTTGATTCGAAGTTGCAAAATATCTGAGCTATATAATTATTGTACAATTTCATTGGGATCAAATTATATAAGAAAAATGTAGTATATGCCGATCAATTTATACAATGTTATACGGACAAAGCAGAAATCTCTTTTACAAGTATTGCTGCATACATACTCTTTCGTCTCTTAATAAACAAAGAGATTTTAAATGACGCCTTCTCAAAATATTAGAATAATTTTGTTAAAAATCTGTGCATACGTGTAGTACACACGGCATTGCACTTCCCTATCTGCATAACAGATGTACACAGTCCTTGTTTTAGTCCACAAAGGTATACTCAACTTACAGAAGACATGTTATTAATTTGGTCTTCAAATTAATGTTTCTACGACCTCTGCTATACGTTGTCTCATCTCTGTGACTCTTGTACACAATTAGTGAGATAGAGAGAGAGAATGAATGATAACTTCATGTGTCATTCTGAATAAATTGGTTCAAGTTTGAAGTCATCAAGAGCCCTCATTATTCAGTCTTTTTACAATTGCTTTAATGGTCTCAAGTTCAGGTTGTCATCTTTAAAATACCTAACATTTTGACTGAACTGTTTTAACGGAGGGCCCGCTTTTTAGTGATCTTCACAAATGTTCTCACGTTCACGTAGTTGTCATTACTGTAACTTGTTTGCATAAACAGTGAGAGATACATCATTTTTATTTTTGTAATAGAAAATTTGACTGGGGCAGAGTAAAGTATCTGCCCTCTTTTGTTGCGATCTCTTCACTCCAAGCCCTGGACGTACTCGATGTGAACCAGCCCACTCTCGTTGCCATGGGAACAGAGCAGCCAATCCTGGTCCACCTGTTTGTTGACGGTGAGCACGTCCCCCTTTGAGAAGCACAGCTCTCCCTCGGACATGGTCACGTGGTGGCACAGAGCCTTCACTGGGGTCCTGGAAGGTCAAATAAGATGAAAGGCAAATCAATTATTTGATTGATAAATGAATCAAAACTAATAACTGAAGTCATGAAATCGCAATCAAACCCATTACTTAATGTTGACATTCTTATTTGTTATCTCTTTCACTACGGCTTACTACGGGGTCATGATATCTCAGGTTCCATCAAAGATGGTAACCTGTTTTCCCAGGTCCCCACCAAATACTATTTTATTAACTCCTTATTTAATCATAATTTTGACCTTTTTATGGCAAATAAATTACTTATAATTGAATTGAAGTTCAATTTACCTTCTTCTGCTTTGTCCCCTTAGAATTGTCTTCTTAAAATCTTAATATACTACAATTTTTGTGCAGCAATGTATATTTCTTACACAAACATATTCATGAAGTTTACAAACCATAATGACGATTTTGACATTAACCTACCAATTGTCTTATGACTGAATATTTTGTATGTCTTTATATTCTTTGGTTGTCCGATTGGAAACAATTTGATCTTGGTATAAAACACATTCTCCATAGATGCCACCTCAGGAAATGTCAGTTAGAGATGAGTTGGCATTATAAACCAGTTGGACAGAGGTCTACGAACAATGAGTGTTTAACCAAAATAAAGACATCTGTGATGGATTAAGAGACATTTTGGTGACTAGTTTAAATTAAAAGAGAGAATGTTCATGCATCTTACCCCGGTGTTGCATTGGGGGAGTAGTACTGGCAGGGGCTCTGTCCATCGCCCCCCTGTCTGACCTCCAGGCCAGGGGTCACAGGGGGAGGGGGTGTAGGGGCGAGCGGCTTGGGGGCCTCCTGGGGGGTCTGTGTAGGCTGGACTGGCGTCACATTGTTCCACATCTTGGAGAAACTGGTGAGGCAATCAGAGGAGCACAAATTATGTAATATGATCGAGGGCAATTAAAAAGGGGAATCTTGGGCAAAGGCGATCCCCCAGTTAACCCCCCAGTTCACCCCTCCTGGTGGAGGTCTTCATGGTTTAACACTTTGGATGCCAGGGATTTTACAGCTCTATGGCATTTGTGTGTATTGCGTGGTGCAAATTTGAGATATTGGCACTCAAGGAGTTAATATTACAATAATAAATGTAAACAGAAAATCCCTTTATACAAATACAGATTATACATTTCATTTTCCAGGTCAGACAAAGCTTTCCTGTAAATATCTTACTAGACCAAATGGACTTCATGTACAGTACTTATAGTTTAATTGACTTAATTGAATGAGTTAGGATTATCAAACCAAACCAATTAAAAAAGTCCGAACTCATATCTGTCTACTTTTTGTGGGTTTCAATCTGGGCGGTCACACATTTCTAAATTGATTTCTATTCACCTTGCACCGAGCTTGCCCCATCCTGTTGTGATGGCCGAGCTGAGTCCCTGAACTGGAGCTTGCATGTCCACACTCTTACTCCTTCTGTTTTCACTCCCCCCATGGTATTCCTCGCTGGTGCTAGGTTGGGCAAATGTTCCAATCCTTGAAGCGACCCTGTCTGATGGGGTCGCTGAGACGGAGGTGGCAAAGTCCTTGATCCAGCCTAGTGACCACCTGTTGGACTGGGGGGCCTGTGGGGCACTCCCCCGCCGGGGACTGACCCCTCCTGCCCTCTCAAATTCATGTCCAGCAGGGGTGCTGTTCACTGTCCTCAACACCCCCTCTGCACGAATGGCATCGGTAGGCTGTTCTGAAGACTCCTGCCTCCCCACTGGAGTGACACGGCGGGCGTTGCGGTTGACCGTCATGGAGCTGTACATCCCTGTGCTGACGGGTCGCTGCGAGGGACCACGATCCCTCCGTGATGGGCGCCCAAACAGATTCACAGAGATGCCACTCGATGCACTTCCTCCCTCTGACTGCAGCCTCGCATCCACCAGGCTGTTGGTGTTGAGGGAGGAGGTCGGTGCGGTTTCTTTGTGCTGTTCCATTAGCTGCTGTCGCTCCCTCTGCCTCATGTTCTCGGCTTGGATGGAGCCATATTCGAAGCCATGGTCGAGGTTGAAGGGGAGCTGTGCGAGTGGTTGAACAGCCACAAGAAGGTCATCGAAGAGCTGCTTGTACGGGCCGGCAGTGGTGCACAGAGTCAGGAACGCACTGGGCTCATAAAGTCGCTTGATGGAATCTAGTGGAGGGCACAAATAAAAAGGAGACAAGGTTGGGTTAATATAGAAAGATATAATATGTTCTCTTGGTATGGAAAAAACACATGGTGCTTTATATTGGTATTGCTCACAAGAAGAAAAAAAATCACATTACTTCGGTCTCCAGAGAGAATCTTCATTAAACTCAATCTTCCTTCTCCTTATCCCGGTCATAATCCAGTGACTTTGAAATGAATTATTATTAAAGCAACATTGTGTATCATAATACTATCAAATTTGGCATTATGATTTATCATTTTAGGCAATTTTAGGCAACTCTAATGATCAGTAATAACAAAAAGTGAGAAATTATATACTGCTGAAATAAAATGCATTCAGATGTTTATTTGGAGCAGATGGTGATTTACTAAAGAGTGGGTGGGTTGTCACACTGTTCACATCAAGTTTAGATTAAATTTGGCTTTGGAGCCATTAGATACACAAATACTACAGAACAATAACATCAAGTTTAGATTGAATTCGACTTTGAATGAATTGAAAGACAAATAATACAGAAAAAAAGCAACTAATTTTTGGGGTAATTGTTAACTATTCTCTTACATATAGGAACAGGTTCTAAACACTTTTGGTTACATAAAATTAGTCATTTACCAGTTAGTGTTCCATTGTTATACACCGACTTAAATGGTAAATATGCCTGTACATACCACTACAAATTATGCGTAGCTATGTTTATATAAAATTAATGACTCGTGCGTAGGCACTGGACATCACACTGTTTAACCTATCCATAGCAAGTAACAAGAGGTGTACATATAATGTGTATTACATCTAAATCCAACGGTCATCAAAGGATTAAATGAACACAAAGTGATAATCAAATATCAACGCCCACCTCTATATTGATAACACGCTACAATTACTTTGTGAGAAGCACATCCATGATCAAATAATTTTGTGATTTTTTTACTAATTCACGACCCGGTGTCCCTTTAATCTGTTTTCGTAAAGTAGCGATATTGGAATTTCATGAGGAGAGGCAATGAAAGGGCCCTAATTGCCACAAAAGCTTCCATCAGAGGTTAGCGCAAAATGGACGGATGAGTAATGAAGCATGCTGGGACGGTTGCCAGGTACTGGGATATGGAGTGAAAGTACATTGCATTCATTGGCAAATTTGTGATTTTATTATGGTGATGAAAATGTGGGGATAATGATCCGTGCATCATTACATGAGCACAACATAGTTGAATACACAATTACAATATGATTGTTAATTTCTCTGCTTGTTTGATCTAAATGTCACTTTTGTATGTGTGTGTTTATTGGTATGTGTGGGTGGGTGTGAGTAAATGTGCGTGTTAAAATATTTGCATGTGGGCTCTTGAAAATGTTTCATTCCTAAGCTACTGTCTGGGGACGAGATTTTTGTTGTTGCAAATGTAGAGCTAAAATTTGGTTTTATTGCTCAGAAGCTTAGCGTGCCTTTAAATTACTTGATTGTTTGAGCAGAGGAACAATAAGCTGCACAGACTTGTTATGATAACTTGTTAGTTTCTCTGAGGTCTGTACATTGTTTAGAACAGGTGAAAATATCTTAGATGTACTCTGGTATGCACTAGGTCTGATTGCAGTGCAGCCAAGTATGTAGTGAGATGCTTCACTCAGTAATATCTTTACTCTGTATTAAAAGTAGGTCCGTAGCTTGGCATGCACTAGCTTTGTTTGCAGTGCAGCCATGTATGCAGTGAGACACTTCATTTTGTAATATCTTTACATTGTATTAAAAGTAGGTCTGTAGTTTGGAATGTGTAGTAGTCTCAAGCTATAGAGGGATTTTGTGTGTGATTACATTCAATCTAATGGAGGCTACCTCTGAAGATTTGAGGGGCGGATTAATCTCGGGTAATCAGGTTGCTTCCACCCCTGCAAGTCAAGGGGCTTACTGCGTAAGCCCCTTGCGTTACTACTGTAAAATACCGGTAGCTCATTTTTCCCTTGCGAACACATTTTTTTCTGACATCCAAATTTGACATATTATACCGATTTTTTCACCCCTCATTCACACACACTCGCATGTATATAATGCCAAAGCAAATTTAGTCCCTGTTTTACTTCAGTTACTAATTTAGAACAAACAGAAAAAACGAACTTTATGCTCACCTCCTCTTCATCCACTGTGTATTTCCAACACACCCATGTATAATGGCTATGCACATGCTATGTAAACAACATCTTTGCGATATAATACACGCATTCAATACTGATATCGGTTCTAATCTGATTACACCACGTTAATTTTCGTTCAAGCCGCAATCAATTTCTACCGAATCCATGTAGCCCATTATTCATATCTCATCTCGGTAATCAAACCGAGAAAAAACTTGCCCGAATTGTCTTCGTCCTGGGTAAAGATAGGTGTGGCACCCTGTTACCGATCATGACATTACAAGGTATTGAGGCATGGCGTATTGAGAAAGGCAAGGCAAAATAAATAGAAAACTCCTTGATCATCGAGGCTAGTCGAGGTCTCCAAAATTTAGGGACTCAAGTTTGGCCAAAATATACCGCCACCGCGAATTATCGATACGTGAGATTAAATAGTGCCATCTGCGTACGACATTAGAAATTCAGTTCCCGATAGTCAACTCGTGTAAATGTACACACCAGGATTTCTGTGGTTTTGATGGACTTCATTTCGACAGGAAAAAACCCTTTTTGGACTGTTTCATGTGATAACAGACTTTATTTTAATGATTGCATCTTTTGTTGCATCTTATTACGTGAGTATAGTATATCGTAGTGATGTGAATTTCACATAGTAAGTTTTGTTTTTTTGGGCCGTAATGCCCAATGTACATTGGCTATGAGTTAATATCACACGATATGGCAAAAGGTCTACACCTGGGTTGCTTCTGGGACTAGTATTATAGTGGGTGGATGGAGAGGCCGGGTAGCTTGAATTTATTCCTCTACCAACTTTCATTCGAGGTGTCCTGTCTCTCTGCTCTCGATGTAACAGAAGAAGCTGATTCACGTGTTGTTAGGTATGTAGAATAATTTCATATGCATGTTAGATAAATCTTACTTGAAGTTGTAGCGGTCTTATAAAGTTATTTTGCTCTATGCTTAGTATGTATACAGGACAGGTAGATGCGTTGTACCCACCAGCACCACCACTTATACTGTTTGTGCTTAGCATACAGAATCACATTGACGTAGTGCGTTATTTTTTAGCTCGGCGGGGCTATTGATTGTTCGAGGGGTGTGAGCGAATTCACTTTGACCCAGTTGACAATGAGTTGTTAATGGTTACGACCGGACGCTAGCGGTATAGAACAAAGGCACCACGAAGTGTGTGGGGTCATGTGTAACATACAAAGTATTTTACACATGACAGTACAGGTATGGTTGTACCATACATGGTCAGCGCAGTTACGTGTATTAACTCATAGCATTTTGTTGAGGCCGTCTGGTCAGTGTACTTTATATTAAGGTTTACATTCAAATTGTTCAGTGTATTGAGGTTTGCTTGGAAGTTTATGAGGCACAAATTGAGAAGTGAATTTGTATTTTGAAGATTTGAATCGTTTTAATTATGCATTGTACTAAGATTTCTTTGAGTGGCAATTGACTTTTAAAGATGGCCGACCAGCCGTACTTATGCCACGCCCACTTGACTTTGCATTCATTGATAAACATGACATCGAGGATGTAATTATATTGTGGTCTTGCTAGCTCGTGTTAAATTAGGTGAGAGAAATTAAACCTTTAAACTCTCAATTGTTTAGATAATATGAAATGCTTGAATTACAATTGGTAATTAAATGTTGCAATACAGGATTGTAATATCACTTTTGCTTTAATTTATTTAGCTGCCTGCCTGTCGGCTGTGGCCGAGTCATGTGTTCACTCATGCTCTGCTTTGGGTCTGCTTGAGTGATCGGGGTTGTTGAACCTGGGTGAGCATTTACTTGATAGTTTTCATGTAATTGTACTTTTGGATATCATATGTAACAGTTTTCCTGTAGATTTATAGATGGACGTAATGATATCTTTGAATCATGTTTTAATGCAACAGCTTTTTGCTTCAGACTAAGAAATGTACTGAAATCTTGATTTTTGTCTGATATTCCAAATTGGATATGAAGTATGAACAATGTAAAAGTTCAACCAAATTTTGTTATGCTATCATATTGATAATCATAGTTATAACTGTATGATTAATAATATGATAAGTTGTAATTAATAGGCAATTATGTATAATTATACACACACATACTCATACATACATCCATTTAATTCAGTTTGGATTTATTAAGTACTTGTGACTCATTAATTGCAAGTTCTTGAGTTTATAGTAGGGATTGGAGTTAGAATTTATTCTTTGAAATTAATTTTGCTCTTGCATTGCAAGATAACGAGTGTTATCAGAGGATAACGAGGAAGTAGCTATTGAGGGGCAAATTGGAGGATTTGCATGTCACATTTGAGGTGACGATGTTCGCGAGATATACAATTAGTTCATTATTATCTGTGATTTGAGGACAGATGTAGGGTGCTAATGAATAACTTGTATTGTTAGCTGACGATTTGATATTATTTTGGGGAAATCGTTAAGAATTCGATAATTATATTCCATTTTCACTTAAATTTTAATATGATTATAATAACAGATATGTATTCAATAGTACAATATTATGCATACTAATTGCCATGTATTACAATGTATCGATATAATTGCCATATATTACAATGAACTGATTGATTCTTTCCTGTCTTTGCAGGTTTTTTTTTTGTTTTGATTTAATAAATGATCAACTGCAACCGCATCGTTTGCCTCTGGCTCCTCTCTCTCGATCTCCTGTCCTACCCACGACACTACAAATGGCTTTCCATAACTGTTAAGTCCAACTTAAGTATTAAGTTCGACTTGGGATATTTGTGAAACACCCCCTAGGTTCCTGAAGCCAATGCCATATGGGTAGAGTAAAGTATACAAAAAAATTGTTGAACATGCCACAGAGACTCCACGCAGAAGGAAGTCACAGATATCAAGTCCAAGATGGCTGCCATCTTGCACAACAAAATATGATGGTAATTGAGAAGACAGGACCACCCAGCTATCCTGGGATCCTAGGCCTTAACCCATTCAGGACTAGTCCTGAAATTACTCGGGCTGAAGTCTATGAAAAATACATGCTATACCAAAATCAACCATCATTGGTTTAACATCTTGACAAAGATTGAATCAAATGTGTATTCTGATATAAGTTATAACACATTTAGACTCCAGCCCAAGATAGCATGTTACCATACTCTAATGATTAATTTGGATTTCCGTTTTTAACTTATTTCAACTTTTTTCTATAACTCACACATTGACCTACATGTATAAGAAAATACAATATCTATAATAATAATGAAACCATATACGTTTGCCCAGTTAAAACACAAATGCAACTAAACAATGAACAAGCTTCACTTAAAGTTTACATTTAAGGACTTCCTGTTGAATTAATTCTGTTTTTCTTTACAAAATTCAACAAACTACAGCATAATTATCTAACCTCTCATTATTATGCTTCGACTTCTAGCGCACTATTTGACAAAATGAAGAAAAAAATCACTTTAATCCCCATTTTCGTTAATATAGTATTTACATAGTAGTTACATTGACAAGGTAACCCTGCTTGACCTCACATATGGAAGTTATTCTCTTTTCCTGTCTGGCTATTTTTATCTCCCAAAGGCTGGAAAATATTTTGGTCATGTCCGTTGTTGAAGAAACAGTTCCCAATATAGCTTGTAAGGTGCAATATATATTTTTTTTAAATGCACATGTATGTGTCTGACTGCAAGAATGAATGACAACTTCATATTCATTATTTCCTTCCTATCCTGGCTGTTATTAAAACATAAAGCAAAAAAGAAGTTCTACAGAATTATTATGAGATATATAAGTACCATCTTTTACAAATATTTGTTTTGACAGATATAATCGCTTTTATGTTTAAAATATGGTTAAAACATGAATCAAAAAAGAAATTCTAAAGAATTATTATGAACTATATAAAGTATCATCTTTTAAAAATATTTTATTTTGACTGATATAATCGCTTTTATGTTTATACGTTTGCTTGAAGTAATTTGTCCACGCATGAAACATTAAAACTTTTCTAAATGTTGTTTTTAGAAGTATTACATTGCAAATCCATCCAGCAATATTTTTAATGATCTTAATCAGGAATCTAAAGTGCTTTTCCTGCTCCGTTTCCTCTAGTTATATGCCCCTAGCAGCCCTTACTTAACTAAGGAAAGGAAACTACATTATACCGCTAAGTAGACAAATGTCAAAGGTCAGTACTTCTGATGGGCAGAATAAGGCAAATATTTATCTACAGTAGATCTAACAATTTGTACATGCTGAATATCAATAACTAAACACTTAATGGGAAAGAAAATGGCAAAAACATTGATGAATATAAAGAACATACAAGCACTCATATATGTTACCGTATATATGATATGATATGAGTGTGGAACGTGACTGCCAAATTGCCTGCGCCACGCAAAACTACTTGCGTGGGAATGCATATCCCAGAATCCTTTGCGAACAGGTGGCAAAGCCATACACGCTTGGATAAGTTCCAACAAGCTTTTAATTTGCGTCACAAAGTCTCTGGATCTTCCATCAAATTTGTTTTAATTAGCGTTTATGCGCAAGATCCATGGATATATAAACTCCCCCTGCAGTATTTTGGTTTAACCCATCGTAGATGACTAAATTTTAGTATAACGCACAGTTTCCATAGACCCAAGCAATGTAACCCAAGTCATGGTCCTAAAATGGTTAATAAGCAATGTATTAAGCAAGATTCCTGGATGAACCCCCTAACCCCAAACGTCCTTGTGGATAAAAACAAAAACATGAGTGAAAAACATTCTATGATGAAGATGTTGATCTTGAAGATCGTTAGCATCAATTAGCTGCAAAATGCTCCAAGTTTTATAGCTTTTTTTCTCAAATTATTTCAATCACAATAAAAAAATTCATATTATTTCCTATACAGCGTGGGGAATGTCAGCCACTTCTGCTAATGAAGGTTATATAGTTTGTTTTTGCCTTATTTAATCTAATTACTTACCAACTAATTGATTTGTACTATGGCCATTTTTGTTGCAGATGTTTACAAAGTGACAGGACACAAGTAAAAAAATAAATACATTCATTGTTTTTTCACCCAAATGTTTTTCATGAATGTGTGTGTGTGTCAGGGTGTGGGTGAGTTTTGTTTTGTGTGTAGGTTTGTTCAAGCACATGAAGAATGGCTTGACTTCCAAACTGTCAGTAATAATGATATAGAATGTTTAAAAAAGGTGCAATTACTGTACAATTAAACTCAGTATGGACAAATTCAATGCCTTAATTTGCCTGAAATAATGAAATAATTTACAATAACTACTGATGGCAAGTCCATGTCATGCCTACTAAATTCACCTTCTAACAACCTTTGTTATTAAAATACCTTCCTGTAAACATAGAGCAATCAACAGAGAAAGAGATACATAAAAGGTTACGCATCCTTCAGTGTATTTATAAAGGATGTTGCAACCTCGTAAACACGTAGTCTATAAATGGAAAAACAACAACAAAGAAAACACTGATAAATGTGATAAGTATGACCTTACCCGTCCATGTATAGGTTGTGATAAAAAGCAAATAAAAATCTTGTCCTAATCTGATTTTTTTGCCAGTATGTATGCATCTATCTCTATCCAAATATACAGCAGATGCTATTTTTATGTATCTATCAATCCATTTCTCCATCTGTCTATCTATCCTTCCATCTATCTATTTATATGAATCTATCTCTTCTTTCTATGTACCTACATACTTTCCTATCAAGTACATTTGTGTATATTGATATACATTGAACACTTCACCTTTTCACCTTTCCTTTCTAGTTTTCTACCGAGTTTAACATCTCGTTCAATTGAAGGCTCTCATGGCTTTCTCATTTTCTCAGGTCCTAATGACATACATGTACATGTATAAAGGGAACTGGGACAATATCTGGGAGATCTATTTATCTCAAAATGTCAAGGAAGCTTTGGGAACCTGAAGTTTGTATTGATTATTTTGCAATCATGATACAATTACTCTTGATGTTCATCAAGAATTTTTTTTTACAGGGCCACATGCTTGCTCGCATTATTTTTGTTATCAAGTTACGGCAGCGTTACCATTAGGACTATACGTCAACAGTCATTACGCCTAGCACGTTGTTTGAATTGATGCTAAAATGCTTACGGTGCCATTCTTTCTAGTTGCGTATATAAATAAGTTATTCATAATACAATTCATATTTTTGGATAAACCTGCAAAGTCATGTACAAAAGGTTACTACTGATAACAAAAACAACAAACATTACCATTAGACTGATAACAATCAGTTTTATCTGTTGGGTGACCACGATTATTCAGATGCAAAAAACAAGTACAATGTAAATGGAGAAAAATAAATCCCTTTATCAAGAATAATATTCTGTTATGATCGGTTATTAACATATAGAAAGTTACTCAAACAAAACAACCAATTAAGGTAATTTGCACATTTCTAGTCTTACCCAGTTAGAGATATGTAATTCATTTCCACCCATAAGGACAAAATAAATCTCACCTGCATATTTATATGATAAACAGACCCATTTTAGAATGATCTTCAGGCAATTCAAAGAAAAACCATAGAAGGATACAAAGAAATCTAAACTCATCTATTCAATATGTTTGCGAGCCAATGCTCACAAATAGGATGTAAATGAATACTAAAAAAACAGGCCCCCATTAAACAAATGATGCGGGGGGACCAATCAAGAGAAATAAACATAATTTCACAGTCTATATCCCGACAGTCATTTAAATTGAAAAGAGGTAAACGATGATTAGCAACCAACTGTACTGATCGGGAGCAATTGGTGGAGCTAAGGGCGTTTGGGGAGTGAAGAGGGGTAATTATCTCCCCCTATTTGAACTCAAACTCCCCTTGTAGCCCCCATTCAGATAAAATAATAAATTCAGTCAAATCTGCTCTAGTAGCTAAAGAGGAAGGTATGAAAGGGGATATTATCTCCCCCTATGTGAACCCCTTTTAGCCCCCCCCCCCCCAATTCAGATAAAATTATAATGAATTGATACAGTCAAACCTGCTTAGGGGCCACCTGTAAACATATGCAACATGTCTATAAAAAGGACCACCAGTCCTGTTTGTCTAGAATTTAGTTAACATTAAAATTAAATGGAAAATTATCAAAGGAACATGTCTACAAAGACCACCTGCTCATAAAGACCAAATTTCACGTCTATAAAGACAGGTTGACTGTAAATGACACTCCCTCATTATAAACCTTGCCCTCCCCCCCCCCCCCTCTCTCCCCCCCCCCCCCCCCTCCCTTGCCCCCAGTATGGGTTTGACTCTGGCCCCTGGCTATGCCACTGTGAGTAGCACTAGCATCAGCAGAGAGCCCCGATTAGCTCACAAAATATCATTACGGGATGGATGCAAATAGAAACATTTATTTGTGTTGCCAATAAGCATGCATCAGCTGTCATGTATTGAATTTAATGTAGATGGGGAACCTTCTATCATGCCTGCAGTATTGTAAAACGTCTAGGCCCAAATTTGAAACAGCGTGTTAAATTTTACCCTGCGTTAAGTTACCTAATTTTTCCACATGTCCTTAGTCCACAGACTACATTTAACCCGTGAGCTATATTTTGAATGATCAATAAACATTAACCTGTTCAAGACTGATTGATATTGCTACATGCATTCTCTATAGACCCCAGCCCGAGAGTTGGGGACCAGTCCTTAAGGGGTTAACCCACTGTAGGTGATTTGATTTTGCTATAACACTCCATAGACCCAAACCTGTTTTTTTTCTTCAAGTGTCCTAAATGGGAGATAAGCTTCCTCAGCAAGAATTTGTCAAAAATTAGGCACAACACAGAGTCCAGGAAGAAATTAAGAGAGAGAAATCACAATCGGAACACAATCTCCATGTGACTATGAGAGTTCTGTGGTCAGAGGAAAGATGACCACAAAATCAACCCATGACCTTTATATGAATCTTAGATGAAAATGGATTGACAATTTGAACAAGATAAATCACTTTAATGTGTGGTTGCTACAAACGACCATACCCAGGAAAGTGAGCTAAAGCCCATCACAAAATAGAGGCTTACTTACTACGATGGTGAAGTCTACTTCGCGAGACTAACATATTAATTCTTTGCCTATGAGAACCTGGTCTATTACCACATATTATCTTTGTAGGAATGACAACATGTAGGAGAAATTGGTTTAAAATAAAAAGAGAAAAGTGGTGACAAACCTGGATGTGATTTGATGTGGTCAAGCCATGTTTCCACACACCGGATACTGTGGGGAAGAGAAGAGAAACAGAGAATAACAGAAACTCTAGTATTACAAAAGACAAAGCAATTATGGTTTATACAATGTGGTATTACTATTGCGGAAATAAGATTAAGGGAATGACGTACACAAATTAGAATACTTTAAAGATATTTAGGAAATGAAATACAAAAAGCCAATTATAGACATGCACAGTTTAATAACAAATTGTGACAGTTTTAAAGCTTGTGGTTTGTAAAATGTACAATAAGGCTTATACATACTTTTCAAGTTCAACTGAGATTGATACAGACCTACTTTTGCATATTTTTGGATTATTTTATTTGCACAAACTATAAATTGTAACTTACTATATGGCCAAGGAATAATCCAGATTAGATATCGACTGACCAGACAGAGACTTCCTATTAGGCAGGTGTACTATGGAAAACTGCAGGAACTTTGGGTTTGGCCCGACTAGTCGTTGGAATGCCAATATTCGGAAATCGCCTGGAAGTATCTAGTACAGGCACTTACCGTTGCTAACAAAAAACAAAGATAACTAATATTTTTGACTGGACTACATGACTGAGGGGATGCCTAAGTGCTTTTTTTGTGTTGATATGCATTTCAGTTGTGTCCAAGATCTATGGTAGATGTACAGAAGGTTTCAAAACAGAGATGGGCTCAAAGGATCTATACTCTTTCCCTAGTCAGCCAAACCTCCTTCTAATCTTGCCAAACTCCAGCTGACAATTCGTAAGAACCTACTTAACACATTGCCTACTGGAACCTGTGGCCCCTGTATTAACTCTATGGGGATTGCAAAATCTAGTAGGGAACAGGTTAAATACGGATTTGACTTACTTCAGAAGACCCAGGTAGGGAGGAGCAAGATATGACTGTGCACTTTGCTATCTATAGCAGTTTCAAACTGACAAATTTGAAACTGCCAGTTTTTACTCAGGTGTACATGTATGTATCTACAGAATTCCTTAAATCATCCCTCTCCATCCTAATTATGGAGATGCAAAGTGACAGTTTTAAGTAGCATCTTTAACAGGTGTGACCTGCAATACTTGAGGTCTGTGAAGAAACCTTGACCATAACCCAGATGCCAATTCTAACCCCATTGAATACAGAGAACCTGGTTTACTATGCATGAAGTATACTAGATTTACAAGGACCCTTAACACATGTGAAACCAACTTAAGTGCCTGGGGGGTGTTTCACAGAGATCCTAAGTTGATCTTAGCACTAAGATGGTCTTAAATATTATGGAAAGCTATTGGTGTCTTGAAACAGTTTTATAAAAGTTATGTTGAAATGCATAAAATGTTGATTCAAATCATATATATTTTCTAATTATCAAAGAGATTCATAATCTTCACATAAAATTCATGAAATCTCTTTGATAAGTAGAAATATTAGAATATGATTTGAATCAACATTTCATGCATTTCAACATAACTTTTACAAAAATGTTTCAAGACACTAATGGCTTCCATAATATTTAAGACCATCTTAGTGCTAAGATCAACTTAGGATCTCTGTGAAACACCCCCCTGGTTTAGTAGGTATGAAGTCTACTGGAGTAACAAAGTCCTTAACAGGTGTGAAACTTACTTGAGAAGGCCGAGGAAGAAGGCGTGAGTTCGCAGCTTGCTATCTTTGAGCCGGATGTCTCTGGTCACGGTCAACGCAAGCTCATGAAGCAACCTTGTCCCTGGTCCTGCAAGCGAGAGAAGAACAAATAAAGAGAAAAAGCATGAAATTATCATCTAATCATCATATTTTTGTTGAGACTTATTTTTAAAAATAGGAATTAGATATTTTCATTATTGAGAAAAGGAAAATATACATCGGTTGGTAAAGAAGAATATTTCCTGCATTCACGAGAGGTCATCTGATTTGTCATAGTTTATGCATGGTGAATACTGTACCTTACATACACATACAAATAAAACACGACAAAACGTAATATATATGAACTGATATGAATATCCTTGAATGTAATGCGTGTACTGCCTGCGTATGTGTATGCGATGGAAAATTGAATTTGTAGGAAATTGCAACAGTGACATATCGATATTAGAAAGCCAAGCGTGGCTCAAAGGGAACGGTAAAGAATGTCGTAACGAGACCTGTCACCTCGCATACAATTCACCCAGATTCTCCATCTAACCAATTAAATGCATGATGCGGAGAACACACGCGGCCACCGAAGAGAGATGAGGAGAAACACAAGATGTAGTTGCTATGAACTACATAAGGAGGAGAGGAGGGATGAAACAACACAGGCCACGGTCCTTGTGAAGAGTAAGAAGAGGAGAGAACGGCGCCAAAGGCAGCTTTTTATGAAACATATGGTAGGGGAGAGGCAGGAACCTTCTGGCGTCAGAAAGAACAAATGAGAAGAGAAAACAGAGAGAGACCTCGGGGCTTGTACAATGTACAGTACACCCGTAGGGTTGGTGAACGCAGGAGACATGCATGGCCAGATGCATTAAACAGCCTCCTGAATTCACTGCCATGCCGATCAAACCGCATCACTAGTGCGAGGGGAATAAAGGAAGAGGGATGATGGAGGGAGATGTAGGGAGCAAAGTAGAAAACAGGGAGGACGAGTATGATATGATAAATGAGTGTCCCCCCTAAACATCTGTTGAACTGCTGTGTCCTCTCACGATGAAGAGCTTAACCGACAATTTGTTAGGGTTTTTATACCATTATCCTCCCACGAACAAGAGTTTTTGCCATTCCTCCAACAAAAATAAGCTTTACTTTAAATTTCCTCCTTCGAAAAATGAGTTTACCACTCCCCCACATAAAAAGTGCTGTAATACTCCACTTAGACCATCACATAACCACCTTGCAAGAAGTCCACATCATATTATGCTGCTTTAAACCACACATCCTCACACACAATTCCTTGTACATTATCCTCTTATGTTACCTCCTTAATACAAAAATGTGATTTGCTCTTCCACGGTAAGCATGACACTAACCCAAACTATGAATACGAGGATTCACATCTTATGCCGCTTTAAAGTACATCTCTTCCACACATATGTTTAGTGAACACGCCAACACACAGGCTGGACACATGCCTATACCGTCATGGCGATCAAGTGGCATAACAAGCAGGGCAAAATTGCACTTTGCCATTTCTTCTCCTCTCCTTATGCTTATTTATGTGTGAAAAATTATTGTTCCATACTATCATATCATCACCTCTCTGCACATGCTTTTCCCATCATGTACTGCATTATATTGCCCCAACATATATATATGAAATAGATGCCTCCCCTTACCTCCTTTAAACCTTTATGAAAAGCAGTGGGGTATTAAAGGGATCGGGTCAATGAGCAACGCAATAAAGACAAGGCAAAAAATAAAATACCTATAGATGCAATATGGTACCCATACTCATAGATAGGACTGTCTTGCCCTCCTCTACGAGTGCCTATAATGCCATTTGAGCTATAAATAACGACAATAAACTGTGCAGAGGGAAGGGGAGAGTGACGGAGGGGGGCGGGGGGGAGGGGAGAGTGATGGAGGGGGGAGGGGCTGGAAAGCGCCCCAAAGATTTTTGCTCCTTTTCCCTTTTCTCTCATCAAGGTAAAAACAAATATAAGCCTGTCTTGGTAGCTAGCAGTTTGTAGAAGCTGACCTGCTTATATAGTGTCTACCAAAAGTGATCCCGGCAGAGAAAAACAACATTATGTGTTAAACCTGTCTGCAATGGCCACTTCTCTTGTTTCATTTTATTAGGTGGTCAGGTTTGGCGCAGGTTTGGCTCTATACATGTATATATAAAAGAAATGTAGCTTTTGGCACACCCTGCTCCAATTCATCAGAGGTATATACTTGCCTGTTCTCTACCCCCTCTTAAAGCCCCTCCCCTCCCTCCCTCCCCCCCCCCCCCCCCAGTGGACCACTCTTGCTCCACCACTGAGGAAGAGGGCAGAAAAATGACAAGCGCATGCAATATTCCTAAGCCACTTTTTGCGGTTTGCAGCATCTCTACTCGGTGCAGGCGAACGGCGCAGCTAGCGCGGTATTAAATCTAACAAGTGCAACCTTGAGCGTGATTAGTTCTAAAAGGATTACTGTTATTACTTGGAAGGAGAGGAGAGGAGCAAACTTTGGGATGGATATTAGATTTGTCAACATCTCATGACTTCCTCTTGACTCAAATATATCCACATTCTCTTTAAAGGGGTAGTTCAGTTTTGGTACAGAGGGCGCTTCAAGAAATATTATTTTTGTGAGGTAATGAAAAAATGAGCATCAAATTTGAAAGAGCATACCATTTTAATGACAGAATAATCTTTATTTGATCAAAATCGGTTCAGAAATAGCTGAAATATCAATTAATATATACATTCTTTTTAACCTAGTGCCTACCTGAAACAAAGAATACTATTAAAGCGTTATCTCTATGGAAGTACTCGGTATCTCGGGACTCGGGGTGTATGGGTTGATGGAAGCAAATCAACTTTTTAAAAAGGAACATACTGATACTTATCAAGAAGATGTTTTGTGGTAGAAGAGAAAATACAGTACATGCATTCAGGCCCAAATTTAGCACTGACTAATTAGCCAAAGTGCCACTAAAGGAAATAGATTTGGGCCACCAGAACATCAATTATCCATAATTTACTCGCCCAAATGGGCAGGTTTCGAATAGAACATAATTTGTCATGTGTTTTCTTTGTTTGGGGCCATAAGAGAGTGAGTGAGGGAGAGAGATTAGGAGAACATGAAGTAAGAAAGAGGGAGAGAAAGAAACAGGCAGGAGAGAGAAAGAGAAAAAAAATCAGAAAGACGACAAGGGAAATGTAAGAGGAATAAGGATTATATATTTTAGAGATTAAGAGAGTGAGAGAGAGAGAGTAGGAGAAAGGGAAAGTTAGAAAGAGGAAGGAAAAGAGGGGAAGCAGAGAGAAAGAAAGAAAGAGAACAAGAAGAAAGAAAGAAAGAAAGATGACAAGAGAAATGTAAGATAGAATGAGGGAGAGATGAAGGACATTCATTTGTGTGAACATGAAGGAACCTACCTACATTTGCAATATCACATTTATGCACGATACTTCGTAAACCTACTTCCCCACATACAGTATCCCTTTGTCCTCCCTGAATGTATACATGTATATATATAACCAATTTACTAACTACATTTTGAAATGCCCATACAGATGATGCATGGAATAACAAGTCACTGAATGCAATGGGTTAAGCAAGGTGGTTGAAATGGAACCATGTTCTAGACATTTCTTGAAATCATGCACATATGTGTTCATGTCAGTGCACCATTCATTACTTTGAACTATTTTTATATCCTCTTTCCTAGAGCCAACCTTGCCATCGAGTGACTGCCAATGCAGCCTTTATTACACGGAATAACGTTTTCTCTTCTTTCTTTGATATCAATTTAACCCCAACCCAAACCCCTCCCATCGCTACCCCCTACGATGAAAATGAATCAGGCAAGAGTTGACTTTCCGTGCGGGGCGGTCACTGACTTGTGTCTCACTGCTTGTGCATTATTAATCAAATTCAATTTTCAAGGCTACATTCATTACGGTAAATAAATTTGTTATAGTGAAATCTAATTTGTGCGAGTGCTCCGGTATTCAAATATTCAAAAAGCCATATCCCATTTTGTTTTCCCCGAGCCATTCTCATCTACGATCCACACGAGCGGCGGATAACTTGTCTCTGCATTCAAATTTTTAGATTACTTTTTAATAAATATCTTCCAGCAAAATGGCTTTTTGGTCCATTGCATTTAATCAATTTCTATTTATATGTTAATAACCAAAAAAGGTAATGGTTAACTCTCCTGTCCCATTTCAAATATGAAAATTATATCTAGAGTAAGACTATGATCCTAACTGCATGGCAATAAAAATAGCTGGATTTGGTATAATGACAGATATTTTAAAATATCCATGCATTTTTAGTGATGACATTAAAAAATAAACCACCTGAAATTGGCTCCATGATCCTTTATCATAATGAATATTTACTATAAATATACTTCTGATCTCATATCATACATATATTTTCAAAAATGTGCCTATTGATTGGACAAATTAAGGTAATGAGGGTTGGAGATTGTAGGAAAGTTTATGTACTAGTTCACTCACATATTCAAATGTACATTTTTGTATGTGTGTTCTATGCCTGATGAACTGCAGACAAGCTATAAATGTAATCAATATGTCCCTAACAAATAAAATGTGATACTTTAAATTCATCTTGCATCTATGTAATACATGCTGCTATGTCAGGAAAGCTTTGAGGAACAACCTATAATGTGTATTTATAAAAACCTTAATGCATTTTTCAACTTGGATATTTGCATTAGTACTTTAACATCTACTGCTGATTTCAGGTTTTCAAAATTGTAATGAACATTTGTGGAATAATATATGCCTGCTCTAGATACCAACTGTATGAATACAGTATGCAGGGCTCGACACTAGCACTTGCCCGCTTGCCTAGGGCAAGTAAAAATTAATTTTGGGCAAGTAAAATGTCATAAATGGTCTAGTTTACTTGCCCGATCGGGCAACTTACATTTTTTCAACTACATGTATGAGGATAGAATGTAGTTCTTTACATGAAAATCACATCTAGAAGTAAGAGGGCAAGTAAATTGTCTGTTTGGGCAAGTAACCTTTATGATTTTACTTGCCCGAACGAGTTAGTAGATAACAAACTTAGTGTGGAGGCTTGTAGTATGTTTATACAATGCAGACTTCTGCATGTGTACGACAATGAACAAAACTACAAAGACCACCTGCGAATAAACACCACTTTAACATATCCCTTTACTATCCCTTTAGTTTGACTGTATTCATTATTCCTGCTTTTCGTGATATTGTATGTATATCTTACTTTACAGGAACTAAATGGAGTCTGGTGAAGCATTATTAGATACTAAAGTTTACAGTGTATTTCTACAACAATGGTGACAGAACTAAAAACAGATGAAAGGTAGGATAAGTAAGGGAGATGAAAGAGAATAGCCTAATAATGCAAAGCTAACATTGTATTTTGCTATTCATTACATTTACAATATAAGATTTCATCCCAAGATTTCATACTGGATTAATTCTCGGCTATGCCAGCTGATATGCTAACAAAAATGATTGGTTCTGATCAAATTATGGTGGCAGTGACAAAACATTAAGAAACATTAGGGAAAACCCATGTAAAAATAAAGAAATACATAAGGTGTGCCCCCTCCCCTACACTCCCTATCAGTCCTACCATGCTTTGCCACTGAATGGCGGTATACTTGAAATAATTGAAATTGGGCCGTTGTCCCAAAAAGTTTTCATATCAAGCAATGTTTAGAAAAGTGCAGATGAGCAAGAATTAATTTGTAACTCATCTCACGATAATCCAGTTAAGCATTATTGAAATCGACGCGTTCTCCTAAAACAATTAAAACGCGGAAGGGAGGATTGGATGGCGCTTTCCCAGTCAGACGCCAGCCGTTCACGCAAACGATCAGCTGGAAACACGGTCAAGACGAAACCCAAGAACACAGCCTCCACTGATTCATGAAAAAAACCTCGCAATAAGGATCTGATAAACTGGGACTGAATTACAGTTACCCCCACAGGGCATTGGGCAGAAAGCAAGCGGTCCTTACATCACACACACAAACCACGCAGCAGTGATAACACAGTAAAAAAGAATTAAAGAGAGAATGGTTTGGATTACAGGTTACGAGACAGGTCGGCAACACGGGGATTCCACAGGCTATTTGGACTGAGATGTCGCCAGCAAGTCGGCGGCAATCCCGGCCTGCCGATCGAATTCACACACTCGAGAAGCAACACGGAGGGCTCAGGGGAGAGATGAGGGGGGAAAGATGGTTGGAGCCGGCGTAGGCGAGAGGAGAGAGAGGAAAAAAACGAGTTTGAAGCGGCGGTTAAGTCGATGGCTAGCCATTCGTTGGGAAATATGCCTCTTCGTTTGGTGCCAGACTGCTTGACCATACGTTCATGCATATGGATCAACGTCTGCTACCTTTGTCGGAGCTGCATTTGCGTAGGGTGTTTGACGTGGGGAGAAACAAAACCGTCATGAAATGGTTTGACTTCCTGTTCTTTAACAAATACAATTAGACCTGTAGAATATTTGTTTTGTAGTGACACAATAAGTGTCATTGTAGCAAATAAAACACTCTAAAAGTTTAAATAATGATCTTTCCTACTAACTAAGGTTAAAGGGGTAGGGCAATAAACAAGTCATGCATTACTAGTAGTTTAACTTTGTATGCTAAACAGAACTGGAATGAACTTCCTCTGATACACACAAACAACTCAACAAAGCAATTCACTACTGACTAAGGAACCAGCGACATTAAAAGCTTCATCCAGCTTAAATAGAACTAATTATAAACACAAGGGAAAAAGACCAGGTACAAATTAAGAAAATTAAAAATGATCACAGAAAATTTGGTGGAACTTTAACCTGGGAACTCCAGATCTTCAAACAGGTGCTGTACCCCTGAGCTTGTGGTCGCCCTTAATGGCGGGTCTTTCCAATAGAATCCTCATACTGGTTAAAAGATATAAAAACCCAACACACCTGGAAGAAGATACCAACTTAGGCAGATATGGCGGGATTATATTGAAATAGAAGTAGTTATAGATCGTTTTATATCCTACACTAAAAATAAATGTTACCTAAACATTTTATATTCCTTTAATTTAACATAGCGGGTTTTCTTTGTTGTTCTTGTTGGTTGTAAATTCTTCCCTGGTAGGTTTTGCCAAGATAAACAACAGTCACCGACAGTTTGAACTTGAAGTGAAGCATCCTTTACCCTCAGTCTCCTCCAAGACAGAAGCGTTTGTCCTTGAATATATGTTAATAGATAACAGACCAAGTGGTACGATTGAGAGATCTTTTTGTTTGTAGTCGGCCCAAGATTATTTTGATTTCCAACCAATCAAAGTATCAGAATGGTAGGTTTTTTTGCACGAGTGGATGTGTGCTTGACTTCTACTCACAGGGTCCCAGGTTCAAAATCAGTTGATGCCCTGGCATTTAATATGTCCTTCAGATTGATTTTCAACCTAAATTGCTGCTCTTTACCGAGATATATACATGGGTACATGTAGGATGGGAACATGGTTCCGTAGCTCGGCTACAGGACTTACATAACAATATAATTTTCACATCTCATAACAGAGTTTCATCCTCCAATCATGAATGTTTACAAACACCTGCACAGATTGCATACAAATATACACACATACAAACTGTCACATACACACGCACATACAAACATTCATACGGTATACAAACAGACAACACACACACCCATAAAACAAATTAAATTCTGCTCAATTCAGATTAAAGCCAACTACATGTAGATTTGGGGTCATGAATCTGGGTATAGCCGTAACAGAATGGAGACATGTTGGCGATTCATCACCCCACTTGAAAACAAAGACGAACTGCCATTCGTGATGCAAATGAATATTGCTCTGCGGGGGAGCATTGTCTAACAGCTTGAAGGTGACAGGCATGAGAAGTGGTTTGGGGCTCATTTAGGGGGGATTAAGATTAGCTGCAAGCATGTACATAAAGTTTGAACATCTTTCAATGTGTAAAGTATTGTTTTGCTTGTTTGCTTTATACGCCTTATTCAGTCTTTTGCCTTTTTAGTTTGCACTGTTGAAAACTTGATTTACATAAAATAATGTTTACTAATATTACAATAATCATTAATTATACACACCCATATGTGGATGGAAAATTCATAAAGGTGAATGCTTCAATATTTAGCAAAGGGGTATCAGGGGTAATCTGACCACATGTGGATGAGTTCCTACTCCCCCTAACCCACTGACTCCCCCCCCCCCCCCCCCCCCACTCTTGTGAAATATGTAAGTATCTTAGACATTAATTGTACCATCTCAACTGCAACTGTATCATCAGAATCAGAGGCCATAATTACATCTTTTGTGGCTGCTTCCAAAGTAGGCCTTCACTAAAAGAGCACTCTTAAATTTGTTCAGCATTGAACTCTACATGAGAATTTATGGAGGGATTTTTCATAATTCTGAGGGGCTATTTTTGGCCTTTAGAGGGCTAAATCGGGAATTCTTTACTACCCATGTGGTTGAATCCTGGTTTATGCCAACGACATCAAATGCAATGAGATGAATTGTTGGCCTTTGAAGGAGCATGTGAAGGCCAGGTCACATATCACCGGATAGCCTTTAATGGATGCCCGACGAATAGAAAACTTTCAAAATCAAATTATCCGTTGGCGAAAGTTGTCTCCATTGCTTCATGCACAAAACAGTTAACCGGATAGTACAAGGTACATTGCCTGACAAGGAACGGACAAGAAATGCATACAAACGGAGACAAATGGATTTTAAATTTTACTTTCCGTCGGGCATCCGTTTACGCTATCCGGTGATATGTGACCGGGCCTTTAGCATTGTGCAGCCATCAATAACCACCTTTCTTCAAAATTAGTTGGGATACATTTCTGAGAAAAGGGGTGTATACTTGCAAGCAATGCATTAAGATATAGGTGACAAAAATGCACCATTTAAGAGGTATACATTTTGATAAATGCAGGACAAAAGAGTAATAATAGACAAGACGCAAGCTCATAAGCTCAAATAAAAGGCTTTAACGGCCCAATAGGAATAGGCAAAGTGATGTTCTGAATCAGATGTTTCTATGCTCCACTTTTAGAAGCTATGATTGCTGCTTTTAATGTTTAACATATTCCATGTTGCACAACATTACTGCAAATCATCCTCTAATTAGCTGATTCCTCCCTGACAAAGAACAGTCATTACGCCATACCAAGGTTCTATTTTTCCAAGACCTTGTGACTGCGGGCAAATATCGTCACTTCTCTCCTGCTTGTTCTGTGACGAAAGATCCTTCTGCCCAGGATGTAACCAACCCGCAGTAGTCTAGATCTAGACCCTTGTTGAACTTATTCACCTCCTAGTCTTTAACATCATTTAAAAGAAACTTGAAGCAGCATCTAAATATCAATGATTCTTGTACCAATAATTATATTATATAACTGTTTTCAAATGTATGATTTTGTAATGATTACTCCCATTTGTATCACTTAACATGCACGATGCCCCTGTCATGTTTTGTCATGTATGTGTCTTTTTTTTAGTTTTGTTTGTATAAGCATATCTCGTAACTACTGTTCAGGGAACCATGCCTCCACAAGGCCACTTGGCTTTTTTTTATTCGTTCCCTATTTTCATTTTCTTGTATATTGCAACTTATGCTTATTATTGTATATATTTTTGTACTGTTTTTTATGGAAAATGGAAATGAATAAAATGAATTTAATTGAATATATAGATAGCACCGCCAACGAGAGATCTGCTCTGGGAGCAGTGATCTGTGCGACCCCAACCACCAGATCAATGGGGTTGCGCAGATCAAGGCTCACGGAGCAGATCTCTCGTTGGCGGCGCTATATAGGAGGTGAATAAGTTCAAGAAGGGTCTAGATCTAGACTAACCCAGCAGCTGTTTTAACCCATCACTGTCACCTAGCTGACATATCTCCAAATATCCTTAGTCACATTCCATCCGCATTGTAGTTTGCCACAATCATATTTCTAATAATTCAATTTTTTTTAAATGCTTACTCAGAGGAAAAAAATAACTTTTCATCCAAGAGATACGATTCTCCCTCATTTGGATTATGCCATTCTGTGTTATTCTAACAAGTCAATTCCATTATACTTTACTGCTGCCTTTTTCAAATTCTTAAATAAAAAAATGCTTACTCAGAAAAAGAATTGTTTTGTTCCAAAGATATCAGAATATTTGGTTCAGCCAAACCTTCTTTATCCCATTTTGGATCATGACATTCCTGTTACTTTACAAATTTATATGTCAGCACTATATTTTGCCACAATCCTATTTCCTGTTCTTCGAATAGTAAAAAAGCTTACTCAGGGGAACATTTTTTGTCAATAAATACATTAACCTTTGTTTTAGCAAAATTTCTTCACACATTTTATCATGTCATTGTGTGCTATGTAACAACAATATACCAAAGGAAACATATGAGGTATTGTTCATAAGGAAGCTTAGTCAGCACAAAGTAAATTTAATATTCCCAACCAATATAGAAGTGCATAGCTATTCAACTTTTACAATGCCAGTCTATAAAATGCAAATCACTTAACCCATTCAGGACTGGTGCCAGAAATACTCGCACTGGTGTCTATGGAGAATAAATGTTGAATTTTTGTTTGACTAGTCTTGAAGAGGTTAAAAGAATAACACAGAAATTTGTATCTGTAGTTCACCATTTGTTCATGATATTTGGGAAATCGTTTAGGCCCCTTTTCCTTTGATTCAAGGCAATGATTCCTGGTCAGGAAATGCAACTTCTCACCGTTGATAATAGTCTGAATAACAAAATAAAAATTGTATTTGATTTTATCATCAGGATATTATTCCTGATTGTATTTTAACAATCCATAGCTTTATTAGTGGTTGGTCTGTCACTGAACTCAGTAAATTTTTTAAAACCTTTGATTTTTGCAATCCCTAAAGAGTTAATACAGAACCACTAACAGGCATACACATCTTTAGCATCTAAAAATATGTTGTATAAATGTATAATCGCCATCATCATCATCATCATCTTCACCGTCACCATCATCATCGTCGTCATCATTATCATCATCATCATTATGATCAACACCATTATCATTACCATCGTCGTTGTCATCGTCATCATCGTCATCACCATGATTATAATTACCTATCTGAGTAGTTGCCTCTACAGTGGTCCAAGTGGAGTTCTTGATGCGGCCGACCAGCAGACTGGTGCAGTGGGGGCGCAGCCCATCTTGGAGGATGCCCATGAGGGCGGGGCACAGGTAGTGCAGAGCAAGATGGCCGACATCGGGGGTCTTCCATGTGTTGCCAAGGCGAGCCTAACCAAATCAAACACAAATAAAGAGAGAAAGGGAAATAGTAATTAGACAATTGGAAGGTAGAGTACTGAACAAATATAGAATACCAAAAACAGGGGCTTAAATAAGTTATATATTTGGAGAATCTGTCATAATTGCAGTTCAATCAACTGAATGATTCTGTAAGGTGAATGCAACAATCTAGAAGTAAACACAAGATAATTTGTATGTTAGGCACCATACTGAACTTGGAAAATTTTACAGTTTAAACATGAAAATAGTAAGGTGGCTTCCAACTGATAAACAGATATAAAGACAATAGAGTTACTTATTTGCATACATTACTATAACTCATTGAGGATGCTACCCAGGACATCTTGGGCGAGGGCCTATAGATAGGGAATACGTTGTTACACATTGACAAACTGGCATCTCATCGGTTAAAAAATTAACATGCCAACATGGTACTAAATGCCAATGTGATGAAGCGAGTTGGGAGGTTTTTGTGACAAGATAATTGACCTGCAAACTAATACTAAGCTAACCTACCTCACCTAGCTCTGAGTGAAATTGAAAATAGATCAAACATTGCTGCGGAGCTCATTAGTTCACACTTCGTTACTAGAACACATTATATACGAAGCAGTTTAACCCATTCTGTTCACAGCATAATTATCTGACCTAACTTTAGTAGGAAGCTTGACTAGTTCACCTACATTGGCATGAAATTGTAAACAGTTCAAACATTGATGTGGGGGACAATATTTTCGTACTTTATTGCTATTTTTAATTTACAAAGCAGTTTAATAACCCTCCGTGTTCAAAAAGTGCTTTTTGTGTCTATAATACCCGAGGTAACAAGAAAACAGTTCAAACAATGATGTGGAGCTCATTTTTTTCTGATTTTGCTATTTATATCTTCTGTGTTCAAAGTTAGAAGAAAGTACTTTGTGTGCGTATAATACCTGAGGTAACAAGAAAACAGTTCACACATTGTTGCCCGGCTCATTACTTCACATTTATATTGCACAAAGCAGTTTAATAACCCTCCCTGTTCACAGTCACAAGAAAGTGCTTTGTGCGTGAATACTCCCCGAGGTTACAGGATGGCGAATATAGCAGAAATTCGTTGTGACACTACCTTGGCCATGACTCTCCGTAATTAAAAATGCAATAAAGGTTAAAAGGTAACACAATTTTCTAATGAAATTTTGATGACCCCCATCCATCACTACTAGTACGGTCTTTTGATATACTATTAATCAATTTCAATGTTAAAGTTTCTTTATAAAAACTTAATGAGCTCCATTTAGTCCATTATGAATTAAGGCATGCATAAAGACATGATTGAAATGTGTAGCACGCAACAATGTTTATAAAGTTGCAAACCTGTGGGTGCGTTTAAATGTGTGCCATATGTCAGGCAGTTGTACTAGTCACAAAAAGACTTTATAATGATAGTAATGATAATAAGAATAATTACTGAGTGTATGAAAAGTGTATGAAAAGAGTCTTCATAAAAATTCATACACAAAATTTGGATTATATCATCATCGTAGATCAAAAGAAATTTTATCATTTATATAATATCAACATTCCTTTAGATAACTAGACTACATTTTGTAAGGTATAAATTTTCCAGATTTATTTTTTGTTTTGTGGCAATCTTCAAAATGAAACAGGCCTAAAGGAGTTAACAACTAGTGGTACCGGTGGTATTATATTAAACTTAAACAGTGTATACATTTCTTGCTAAATCCCACAGTAACTACATTGACTACATACTAGTATTATCCTTCCCCAGTGCCTCCCTTAGGGGGAGGTTTGATGATGAAAGAAGATACTAGATTCATCTTCGTAAATATGATCCTCCTAAATCTAATAGAAATCCAATCAGGATGACTTGATACAAGTGAGTGTGCGCGGACGCCATTTGGTTTACTCATGTCGCGATACTGCTTATTCGCTCAAAAATAATGTAATATAGCACTAAGTAATCCTCGTAATCTGTTTTTCTCCTTTCAAAATATGCCTTAAAGTATGCAAGCACCTAGTGTGGGATCCAGTATACACAGGTTCAGCAAAATATGTTATATATTTCTTTAAAAGTGTGCCAACAATTTTGTTTGGATTGTTGTTTTTAGAAATTGTTTTTTAACTGAAAAGAAGTGACCAGTACCAATATCAGATGCCTCATTTGTGAAATGAAAATGCTATATGCTTTTCCTTTTTTTCAACATCAAACAGAAAATAGAAACATACCTTTCAGAGAGAAATCAAATCATTTTCCTGTACCTTGATTTATTTATCGATTCATTTACTTTCACCATCAAATCAAATGTAACCCATTTCATCCTGGATATATCAATTCCTATACATTTAATACACAGGACACAAAGTTCCCCATAAGCAATTTGTTAATAAGAGAGAGATGAACATGTTGGTATGACAATATGGGCCTAAATATGGAGTTGATAACAGGCAATGGATTTTGGCAAGGACGAATGTTTTACAGCAAACATGCGGCTCCCCATAAATCGTCCATAAATCAGTCCAAATGGATATGCACTTTCAGCTCAGAGATGAGAAAGGCGCAGATGGAGTGGGGAGTAAAAGGGGTGTGAAAGTATGATAAAGCAAGGGAAAGAGGGAGAAAGGGGGGGGGGGGGAATAGGTGATATATGATGCCTGAGAGGGGGATAGTACAAGAAGAGAGAGAGAAAACAAGGGAATGAAGAAGGGACAGAGTGGAGTCTGTAGCATTTGATGCAGAAGGGAAAGATAGATAAAGAGAGAGAGAACAAGAGGGCGAGGGATGGGAAGATAGTGAAATTTGACATCCGAGAAGGGAGAAAAGAGGAGAGATATTACGAGGAGAGGGCAAGAACAAGAGAAGAAGGGAGGGAGAGTGGATGGAATCTGATACAGGGAAGGAAGAGAGGGGGAAATATCACGACAAAGAGAGAGAGAGAGTGGGGGAGGAGGGTGAGGATTCAGTGGCATTCAACGGAGGGGGAGTGGGATTGGAGGGATATAAGAGGAAGAGAAAATGGGAAGAAGAGAGGGGGATAGAGAGAGAGAGGAATGGTGCGTTGCGTTTGATGCAGGATGTCATATATATTCGCCCTCTCACTGCAAAGTAATTTGTCCTAATCAAAATTTAATAAGAACAAACCAGAGGCATTCAGTTGAAAATGGAAAATGGTATATATATGCGTTCTGGCTGTTGAACCCGTATCAATGTTATATGACTGCATCGGGCCATAAACATATCTGACTGGATTCGTTCTCGTATCTTCATTATATCAAACAATCTGCAAGATGATAAGGAGATAGGCAACTATTCTTCTTCTGAAATGTAATCACTTCCTTCTTGGAAAATCACACATGGAAGAAGAAGGGTTTCTACCCTTTTGCAAAATTGTTATTAAGAATCAAAATGTCCTGAGGAGATTGTTCAAGAAAATTTTGAAAATCTATTCTCCAATTTCACTATTAAAAATAACCCATTCTGCATCTTGAGCTTTATGGCCGATGTTTTGGTAACTTTTTACAAATACGTAAAAACACACATACTGAAAGGAATGTATACACTATAAGCATCCATAAACACACAAACGCACATATAATATACACACATATCCCCCCACACAGACATCTATAAGAACATAAAATCATATCTATAATCATCATAAATTACTGGATCCCTCTATGCAGGGCTTATATTGTTGCCCAATAGTCTTGCTCGCTCCCACATGAGGTTTCACAATCAATATGTCATCGGGTGACGTGTGCCATCGGAACAAAAAAACAAAAATAACCCAAAGATGAAATCAATATCTGTAATAAGCTCTCAGATCAAGTCCGATGCTGCATTAGCCTAATTGCCGATCAATCCCACACACGGAGGTACTACTATTCCAAATGTGATTTTCACACTGTCCAAGGCGCCAAACGCATAACCCATACTCCCCGTGTCTGGTGCTAAGTCTATTGTAATGCATCACAATTTATCGGAGGAATTTAATTTACCGGATATGTTGAATTGCTCACTTTGTGTGCTGTAATGGAGTGTGGGAGTGAATGGAAAGTGTCATAATTACGGGGGATTAATGGTACTTATACAAATTGAATATTGATGGGGGGAAAGCTAGGGTGAACTTGTTTATTAGCGAATCAATGATGGAGGACTTTCATACCTCTGTATGCTCCTTAACAGAATACAAATGGACAACTTGTCTTCGTGGTGAATTTTAGGCATGAAAACATGATGCAAAAAGAAAACATCTACCATAAACTTTCTACTGTGGAGTTTTAAGCCGTCACAAGACAATAATTATATTGGATCATTGTAAACAGATGACATAAACCGTGTACATTACATCTTCTGTATGAGCCAACACTGGTTAATGTTAGGACCAGTTCTGAATGGGTTAACCTGCATGTTCTTGATATAATAGAATGATACAGCTATTTATATAGGCTATAGCACTCAGTCCGACATATACATTTATCAGTATAGTCCGGTCACACCAGCTTTTATCTCAGGATGTCATAATAAACGCATCTTGTGACTTGTTGCGTCATTAAACTGCGCTGCAGATATGCAGTACTCTCGAACGATAGGCACTGCGATAACAACACCCCCACTGGGAATATTTTGGCATGTGCACACAATTTCACTTTCCTATTTTCATATCTTAGCTAGTTTATAGCTCATGCACACACATGTGCATTAACCCGTAAGGGACTGGTCCAAAAGATACTTGGACTGGGGTCTATGGAGAACATACATGTATATGTTATGCTAAAATCAAAAGCATGTAGTCTAGAATGGGTTAACCAATTATCTATACAGGAATCTGACTAAACCTATATGGACATGACAGATAGATGCATCTTGTTATCTTATCTCATCAAGCCGAGTATATAACAGAACAGAGAGTTTTGTTTATTTTGACACCAGATGAAATATGACAGTTTCTCTTGCACTTCCAATTCTACTCATCCTCCGTTTCCTGAAACCATTCAAACCAGGAAAAAGAGTATTTAGATCTTATAAACATGACAGTTCAACTATTCATATTTGGGCATCTTTAGTTAAAAACAATGTACAGTAGGGCAGTGAACTTCACTTTTTAGTGCAGTGCTACTTAAAATATTCAGCTCACAAGGGAATTTGGATACTCCTCTGTTGCTTAGAAACCAAAGTAAGAAAAAGTCAATAAATTATGTACAGGATAAAAGCAAGACAAGAATGCCATCACTAAAGATAATTTTGGATTTGCACTATATTTTTATTGAATAAGAAAGATAAGATGAATAATAATTGTGATTGATGCAAGATTTAAAATACCCTGAGAGAATAAATAATTGCAATATACATGAATGAAGGAACAAAAGAAAGGAACAATTAGACAAAAAGGCAAATTCAGAAAGGGACAAGTAAGGATGAAAGGATAAAGGAAGAGGAAGATGGCAGGATCGAGAGAGATAAAAAGAAAGAGATATGACAAATTATTTTACGAGAAGTTAAGATGGAGATTACAACTTACAACTTACAACTCAGGAAGAATTCTCTTTATTTTGGGGGCATCAATACCTCAGATTTAACCGTCTGACCTTTCATTCGAGCGCTTAAAGAGCACGAGCGTTTCCCTGACGGACACAACGCGCCACGCCTAAGCATCCCAGGGAAAGCGTTTGCTGATGACTCGGTTGAGGTAAAGGTGAGGGTGTTGCAGCCCTTCACATGACTCACACATAGTTTCTTTTCTTTGTATAGAATGAAACATTTACCACACCACATCATGGAAAACATTAAAGGTGCACCTGTAAAGTGTCAGATATTGCCCAAAATGACATTTGAGACTTCAATCCTGTACCCAAATCATTGTAAGATATGTCCGAATGATGTGTGAAAGTTTCATTAAAAAAGAACACTGCTTTCCTGGTTAAAAAAGCGAATATATGCGTCAGCTTTTACAACGAATTACTGTATGACGTTTATGAGGTTTATGACCGTTCATTAACGCTCTTGAGCTGAATGATAGATATCGTCATAATAAAGGGGCATTTGAAAAAATCTAACCCTATTTTATTCTTCTCTTACCATAAGCTAAATAACATGGTAGAAGAGAAACGAGGAAGCTCCAAGTAATTTTCGTGGAGTTAGACACTTTACAGGCATCCCTTTAAACACCTCGCATAAATCGCAACCCTGGACTATCTTAATTGAGCTCAGACCAAAACATTATTCACTTTGCTTGCATGAATTGGAACCCTAAACTTTATTAAGCTCAAAAACATGATTTTGTTTATGGAACGTACCATTCGCCACACCAAAACATTAATCACCTTGCATTAATTGGAATCTTTCAACTTTATTGAGCTCAGAAACATACTTTTTTTATCGAAAGTAACATCCACCACACCAAATCATGGTAAACATTAAACACCTCACATAAATCGCAACCCTGGACTTAAATGAGCTCAGAAAAAAAAAATTTCTTCGTGGAAATTAACATTCACCACATTAAATCACGGTAAATGTTTTAAATAGAACGTAACATTGAACACCGCACATGAACCGCAGCCTTGAACTATTTTGAGCTTAGAAAATGACTTTTTTTTTCGATGGAGGGTAACACCCACCAAGAAAAATCAGGGTCATTATTTTGTTTATAGAAAGGAACATCCAACACCTATATGTAGCACACATCGCAACCCTGGCAAGATTTTGAGCTCACTTTTAGCCTAGAATTATTTTATCTTTGGCAACATGTGATGTTATTTTATTAAAGGCACTGTTAACCTCATAATAACGAATGCATTTTGAGTTGCACAATTTGTATTTCAGTCAAAATACACAATCCTGACCTGCTTGATGTTCATGATATATGTGAATAGAACAAAAAATAGATGTTACAATACATGCACAGCCTAGAGATCTTTATATTACGAAATATTATCAATATATCCATTTTCTAATGAAGTAAAAATGTATGATGATTTATGAACAATGAACAAATATGAATATGCAATAATAATGGTTGTAATATATATAGTTGTCAAACTTACATGTTTGGGCAATAATCATTTCCCTTGGAATGGGAAGATTAAGTTTGGAATAAACAGTGGCTTTTCTTCCTACTTATTTTACAATATCACTTTTCTGTCTGACAAAACAGAATGCTTCAGTAGCACAACAAGCTATTTTTGGTTTATACCAGTGTTTTATTCCATCGCAAAATGACCATGGCACAATTAAGACCTTTGCCAGTTGGCAAATACCCGCTGCTGTCAACTTTTAACTCGATATTCCGTCATGAAAACAGCCCCGAAACAGTCTGTTTACGAGCAACTGACGAGTTTGCGTCAGTCTTCTAGTCTCCCCCTAAAGGGGACATGTTAAACACCATGTGCCAACTATTTATACAAACAAGAATAAGGTGATACACTTTGTTTGGGTTCAAAGCTAGCATCAAAATATGTGCAGAGTTTGTGAGAAAAATACAGCAATTTTCTCTCTGAGCAACTCGTAGACAGGTAGCAAGGCCTCATTAATGTATCCCCAGGCACCAAGCTCGTTTACTCTTCAAAAAGAAGTACTTACTCAAGTTAAACTTCAATCCATATTTGTATGGTGTTTCTCTAAGAGAATCTATGAGGAAAATCATTGACCCAATTTGATTGTTGATATAACACTTGTTCTCCATAGCTGATGGTAGCCCAAGTATTTATCACAACTCAGCCTTCTCCTTTACATGCTGGGATAAAGTGCAGTATAGTTTGAAAGGCATGGTAACGTTGTATTATTCAATGACAGCCTAACTACTCAACTTTACCCTATTCATTACAGGAACTTGGTGTAGCATGTATCAACTATATGAGAAATTAAATATCTTGTAGGCAAAGGGTTATACTGTTCCACCCCCTACAGAAATCTAAGTGTGTCGCAAGCTAGCCGCTAACTAGCCGCTAACTAGCGGCAAGCAATTAAAAGGCACATCAACTGACACGCTTAAAAACTGCTACATGCATGCTCACAATTTCAGCACAGATCGCCCTTTAAAGCTAGCCGCTAGCTTGCCGCTAGCTAGCCGCAAGCTAGAGACATGCATAATACTTTCTGTAAGGGAAACTAGCATTAATTGCATTTTACAACAAAACCTGTCTTACATCCCCTGGCAGTGTGAAGGTTGGAAATGGATGGAATGCAAAGAGAACTTCAGGGGTACTAACGATTTGAGTTTGACCAAATGCACAGACTTGCAATTCTTGGCTCTGGAACAAGAGGGATTATGGGATATACCATCAGGCCAAGGCAATGGACAGACAAACTGACGCCCATTATGGATATCATGGATATGAACAAAAATATCTGAAATTCATAAATATCTGAACATTGCGTGAATAATGAATGCCAAATTTCTCAATGCAGGTTTCAATACTGAGTGTACCACAAATTTACTTTTAATCAGTCAACTAGAGACAATGTTGCAATTTCCATAGAGTTAATAAATGATACATTAATAGTTTTCCTTTTGGAATTTGTTAGAAGTTTGCATTCATTGATTGAAACTGTTCAAAATCACGTTCTGTGTGGGATTAGTTCTTTGGCTCTTTCATCTGTATACATTCATTTTATGCTCCATTGTTTCTTAAAATCAGAATTTAAGGTTGCCTTTAAATTCCTCGGTATTTGTTAGAGTACTAAATATGTTTGCAATTTTGACAACAATTTGATTTAACAGTTTTCAGACATGTTGTAAATGTGGATATGTACAGTTATTTACAAATAAACAAATATGTACATTGTAAGTTCAGCATGCCAACAAGCATAAATCTCTATTATCAACACCTGAGCGTTCTACATACAATCACGTGACAGAATTCAAGTGCATAAGCCACGCAGTCTCTATTTTGCAGAGAAAATAAATTGAATTATGTGACTCGTTACGCCGATCAAAAAGACTCATTTAACTACTCCATTCCCAGTAGTACAATGTCAGCACTAAACTAAACTCACATAAGTCACATTATCTATCCAATTGCAACGTACCTGGCACGATTAGGGTTAATCACCACGCATGGCTGTCACCTTGAATCCGAAAGCTCAGAGATCGCTACTGCAACCAAATGTGCCCAAACCGATCTGATATTAAAAAGCCACGAGGGGGAGCTAAATTAAATTTATTAGGTGGAAGTGAAAAAGTCCCAAGTAAAGTCTCATCGGCTCACCTGAGTCATAGGTCTGCGGTAATAGCCAAATAGGTGCACACGTCCCCACACGTCAATGTGCATTGCCATGATTGTGGACTTGTATAGAATCGTATTCAGCAATCATCAAACAGAATGTGGGACTATTACAGCTTTTAAATTCCCCACATTTCAAGCCGATTACATTTTGAAATCCCTATTTAAGTAGATCTCCAGTTAAACCCTGTCTCTTATTGCTAAGGATTCATCATTCATGTATGGATGCAAATTTATCATAAGTGTTTCAAATTCGTTGGTGAATTGAATATAGTTAATTGATTTTGCAATCAAAGATGGTTAGATGTTCCATTTAGAAATCTGAACCCTTATTACATAATTGAAATGCCAAGGCCTAGTCTAAGTTTGCAGATACTTTTACGTTAATGAGATAAAACGTGCCAAAATAGAACTTGAACTTGACAGTTTATATTCGACAGAATGATTAACCCATTAAAGATGACTTGATTTTGTTAGAACATGCATTCTCTATACAACCATGACAGTATTTTTTAGAGCAGTTCTGGACAGGTTATGATAATCTTTCATTGACTGTGAGTATCGATGTGGAATGAAATTACATCACCCAAGATCAAAATACCTATATACACGTATTAAAGAGAACATTTATTAGATGCATCAGAATATCAGACGTCCTTATAAATGGCAATGGGTATCTTTTCACAGCTGCAGTTGAAACAAAACACCAACATTTTGCCCACAATGAATTTTGCAAATCAATGTCCGTGACAATATTACATCAATCCGTCCTAAACATGTTTGAAATATCGCCGCCAAGCAGTTCTCGGGATATCTCAAATGTCAGCGAGAATTGTATCAAATTTGCTGAATCTTAGGTTTGGTGAGAATGAGTCACAGGAATAATGCCACAATGAGTCTTGAATGTCCATTCTTTGCCTACAGGAACCTGATATATATGGTATACAGTGCATTAAATCTATGGATATGTCTAAATCCAGGATATTAACTTTTCCCTGCTTAAATTTGTCTCATGCTTGAAAAATAGATATGCTTGAAGATTACAGACGGAATGGTGTTTGACTTAATTACAGGTTTTTGTTTTCATTACTTATGAGTTATGCCTTTCAATTTCTTTCCCTTCTTTTATTTGTTGGGAATGAATTCAGTTCAAATAAATTCACTTCTAACTATACGTATTCCAATTTCATGCATTATAAGAAAATTCAAATGGAGCATTAACAAATATCAACAATTTTGACCGCATTAAAGAAAAAAATATGACAAAAAGACAAAGGCAAAACATAGATCAAAACCCAAAGAATAACAAAACTAAATAACAGCTTAACTACTTTTCCTATTTCTCAAAAAAGAAATATAAAGAAAAATCAAACGATTAAAAGATAAGAGAAGCACATCTTCTCGATCCACCCTATCCCAGGCACAGCTGCTCAAATATTGATATCCCAAAGAATAATTGGGATGTTATTTCTGCGAGATACAGACGTACATGTTGCAGTGGAATGACCATCCCAAGGATACACTGCGAGGGGTCGCGATTCTTTCCTCTTTTAAATCATTCAGTCCCACATATTGACATTCCCGTAGAGAGTACATCAATTTCCCATAGGCAAAGGGTTAAAACCGCGATAGAATCTTCAGCGTCATAACTTGACCTGAGTTTAAAGCCTCCATAAAATATATTTTTCCATGCCTATATTCTTTTTTTTTTCCTAGATATATATCTATCAAGAGGAAGACTTTAGATAAATAAACCTCTCAGGATATCTATTTTGTGTGTGTCATCCTTTTTGGTGCTTTTAAAATAATTGTAAAATATATTTTTTTGGTGGCATCCTAATTTACTCTGCCAGGAAATAAATGCATAATAAACTTCTCGTGATATCTATTTTTAAATTGTCATCTTTGTTTGCGCATTAGCGATAAAGTTGTTTATTTCTTGACTTTTCTCTGCGACATCCTAGTTTGCACGGGTCAGGAAATGGCTGAATAAATATAGCAACAAAGTTTCCTCTGTTATTTCCAGCCCCCTCAAAGAGAGGAAGTAGCTCAAATTTCATATTCCTTCCAATTTTCAGTAATCCCTTTTCCCCTTTTGTCTGCAGTGTCATCTTCAATAGATTTCTTTTGACTTTGTCTTTAATTCGTAATGACTCCTAAATTCAAGCTCAACGTATCAGGCTTTGGCACTTGCTTTTTTCCAACTGTTTTTCTCAGACTCCATGGGGGATTTAATAATTTACAACTCTGTCTGAAAAGGTCAACAAATTATTGTTTTGAATAAAAACATATTTATTTTAATTCTAAACTATATCACCCAACAGAACTAAAATCACTCTGAGTATAAATATGTTTGACTAAAATAACTGAGTATAAACATGCTTGATAATTATCAAGTGAATAAATGTGACATTTGTAGAAGGGTTAGTTTAAGTTTGTAAGTTTAGGCTTAGGGTTAGGTTTGGTTTGTTTATGTTTATGATTTTGTTTATGGTTTAGGTTTAGGGATAGGTTTAGGTTTAGGGTTAGGATTAGGTTTATGTTTAACTCTTAACGTGCCAGGGATTGTAATGCTCTATGGCATTTGTGCGTATTGTAACTCGCAAAAATGCGAGCTTGGCACGTTAGGAGTTAAGTTAGGGTTAGTGTTTATAGAGTTAGTGTTAGGGTTTTGGCATGGGTTACACAACTTTGTTTGTTCATTGAACATTAAAAGCAGAGCAATATCGTTGCCTGAGCAAATGAAATATAACCTCTGATGTAACTCTGTAATCAGTATAATGGAAAAAAAAATTTCTTCAATTAAAAAAACAGCCTTAACCTATTTCTTTGAAGATTTCGATATCCCATATAGAGATAACGCAAGCATGATACACCCGTTTCCTGGAATCTGTTAATGGGTTACAATTGACGGTTAAAGAGTCGCTTTGTCTGTAGTGACGACCTCACAATCGCTGATTCATTTAGCGATAACGTTTTCTGATGGAATGTGTAAATACACTGGATCTGAGTGTATTGCTTTGTTGCGTGAATCCTTATAATACAAACTTTTAATAACCTAGTGTACATGTGTCTATTTCTTTTTTCTTTTTTTCAATCTGTGCTTGAAATCAAACATGTTTATACATGAAGGCACATGTTCATGAACTCATGCTAAGTCTATCTTTGATAATAGGGCTAAATATGCAAAAAGTGGTATTTTAGTTATAAGCTAGGACCAACCTATTAGGTTACAAATGAAACAAGGCTTACCCAGCTAACCATAGTTATTGACTATGAAATCTACAAAAAGTGCAAAAGTGAATACCAGGTACCCGTGACACCACTCACCTGTTAGTTTTGGAATGATGGCAGGAAACTCTGTTCTTTATATCAAGTTCATTGAGTTAACCCAGATTTGTTTTAATCATTTTATATTCATTCTGCCATTAAATTGGACCTAAGTGCCCCATTTTCTATTGTATCTATCCATAAAAATGTGTTAACACAAGTACATACAGAAACACACACAAACACTTTCAGATATTGTAATATGTATAATCAAGTTTATATAAACATGTCTTCAGATTGGCTTATAATTCTTGCACTCAGAAACTTTTTAAATACATACACACTCAGATACACACACACGCACACACACACACACTCACGCAAACACAAACGCAAACACAGACGCACACAATTCCTTATCTCCTTTCAGTCTTTCCTCCTCGCATCACTACTTGACACTTTCTTGCCGTGCCAAGAGATCTTTTAATCCCTTCTGGCTTCCTCACTCATAATCCCCTGGCTCAACTAGCTACCCTGCAAAGACCTCAACTTTGCTTTAACCCATCACCTACTGGAAACCCGGTTAGCTCTGTTTGACGTCTATGAGAATTTCAAAATCTAGTAGGGAACAGGTTAATTCTGGTTTACTGATACTGCTTGTGATTTCTTTGCTTTAACCCATTGCGTACAGGAACCTGTTTGGCTCTGTATGACATCTGTGAGAATTTCAAAATCGAGTAGGGATCAAGTTAATTCTGGTTACTGATACTGCTTGTGATTTCTTGGTTGTTTATAAACAAGCATAAAATGATAACCCTATATTGCCAATTGATCCTCATCTCTGAAATGTGATACAGCGTTAAATTGCTAATTTCAATTTGAAACGTGTTTATCAGATTCCATCTGTCTGTTAATTGATCGTATCTTAAGTTATTTTAAATTAATTCTGTCATTCAATTTCGCTTTCAGTCACATGAATATTACTTTCATCAAATATTAATTACTAATAAGAAAATTATATATTACTTATGCAAAAACTAGTTCATCCTTAACACTCTTGAGTCTTATTTTTCACTCTAGTGATTCAAAATTGAACATACTTTCTAGATAAGGTTTGGAATCCATTCAGGACCGCTACGTAAATACTTGGGCTCTAGTGTATGAAGAACAAATCAAATAGTTAATGATGCAGTATTTGTTGCATGTTAAAAACTAAACGTTACTTCTTCTAATCCACTTTGAAGAAAAAAAAGCACATACCGGTAATAAAATGTTGTCCATATTTTATGGTCTTCCCTTTTCTCTATTCGGGCCATAGTTGTTAACCTGTTCCCTACTAGATTCTGCAAATCCAATACAAGTTAATACAGGGACCACCAGGCTCCCTGCGCAATATCCTTTGTAAATATTGTGAGTCACCGATGAGAGCTCCTGTATTTCCTACAAATATGGACATATAAGGCAATCTTGCTTTTGACTCTTCTTCGGATAAATATATCCACCTTGTCATCCATCGGGGGTTAGCAGGAGGCTTCCCTAGATGAGGTGAATCTTCGGTCAGGAAGTGTCATGTCTTCTTTGTTTTTGTTTTTGTTTTTGCTGTTGCCTACATTTTGTTGTGGTAGTTGTGCAAGTTGTGGTTGTTGTTGTTGCCTACTTTTTTCTTAGAAGTTGTGCGAGGGGGAATGGGGAGGTTCCATGGAAGATCTCCCAGGTGTGGTGCTGTCATGTTTCTAAACTTCTATGTGCCAGAAAGTTGTGCACTGAAAGTTTGAGCCTCTTTGTTTCTGAAACCCAGCCTTCTTGAAACAAGATTTATTTTCTGTCTTGTGTGGGTGTGTGCTATATTTCCTCCCCCCCCCCCCCCCCCCCTCCGGAAAGTTGTGTGTGTGGGCGGGAGAGTGATACTTGATGAGAATCCTCTCAGCTTTGGTGCATTGTTTACTTTTGCGTTCTGTTTGTGGAAAATTGTGCATTAAAAGTTACATCAGCTATGTTTCCCAAACCAGGATTCTTGAACCAAGCTTTAATTTATCAGTCTACTCATTTTCTGGAAAGTTTTGTAAAGGGGAAAAGTATGTTCCATTGAGAGTTCCAACAGCACTACTGCTGTCATTTTTTATTATTTTGTGTAATTATTTTGTTTGCTTTTGGAAAGTTGTCAATAGCGGAAGAAGGGAACCTCTATGCAAAGGTCTACTTTGGTGAGGCAGCTTTGTTTCTGATCACAAAATTCTTGAATCAAGCTTTCATGTTTTGCTCTTTTGGTCTGGTTTTATGTCTGGAAAGTTTTCTTTAGGGAGTAGAGGGACGTTCCATGGAAAGTTCAAGCAGGTCTGGTGCTGCTGATTTCTTTCAGATAACAAGTTTGCTGGACCAAGACGATATGGGTCTACAAACAAAAATGTAAAAATAAGTTAAATTAAAAATGGTTATATCCATATTGATTTATATAAAATATAAAAGTTACGGTGACTGTTGAGCTTTATAATTTTGGAAGTCATTATGAACATACTTTTTAAACAAACTAAGACAAAAGAAGAAAAAACAGTTTATTATTTGTATATTGAAATGTAACTATTTAACTTTATCTTTTGGAAAAAACTTTGAAACAAAGAAGAAAGAACAAAAACCAAAGATTGGCAGGAAAATGTTTGCAAAGTTGGCTCCAAGCCCACCAGTTCCTGTTATTTGTATTACCTGTCTGATGTATCATGTCCCAGGTATGCTATCAGTACCAGACCCGGTGGTCCCAGGTATGCTCTCAGTACCAGACCCGGTGGTTAGTCTATCCAGCAGGGGCCGTGGTCTATCGCTTTGTGCCCAGGGTGTGTGCTTGTATGTGAAAAGATACATGTGAGAGTATATGTACGTGTTCGCACGCAAGTTGGTATGTGTGTCTTTAAGTGTGTGTGTATGGGTGTGTGTGTACGTGCATGTATGTTTGATTATGGGAGAGTGTGTATGTGTTCACATGTGAGTTTGTTTTTTGTATATGTGTGTGTATGTGTGTGTGCGTGTGTATGTGTATGTGTATCTATATTAGTCTGTGTTGAGCATCTGTGCGTGTACCTTTGTCACTTTGTGTGCAGAATGTGTGGGTGTAAGTGGGTGTTAGTGTGTGTGCGTGTCTGCGTGTGTATATGTGTGTGTGTGCATGTGCGCGTATATATGTGTACATGTGGTGTGTTACAAAAGATATCCAATGACCTCAAATATCCTTGGCCTGAGTAAAGTACCCACTCAACATTAATTCCAGCGCACAATCTTTCCTCGTCACAACCACAAAACAAAGTTTGATTGACCTTGATGTATCAAACAAACGTGGCAGCCTGATAAAAAGTAGCCATCCAGATATATGTTGATCTTCACAAAATGTACATCTAAGTTTTATTTCCTACCAACAGTAGATTTAGCTTTAAAGAGACGACTAGATTAAAAGTTCAACTAGACAAGCTGACAAAGGACAAAATAATAGGGAAATATTGTAATCAAACTAAGTTACCATCTACATTAGATAAATGGTCATAGAAAACAGGGATAAATGTTGTTAATTTTGCATGGTAATTGTTTTTTTGTTAATTGTTGTTTTATTTGTTAATTTATAAATCTGGCGTTAAATATAAAATCATGCAAGTTCAATACTGCACACATATATGACTACTTATTTGTTATAGCCAGCTCAAGAAAAATCAATCAAATGTTAAATGCCAATCATATTTTGTTTGAGAGAAAAGAAGAAAAAAAGTTGATGTAATTATGAAGCCAATCAGTTACTTCTCTTTCATATCACAACTCATTTGAGCTCCATGTGTACTGTCTCATGTCTGTCTTACATGTGATACTCCATCTACAAATGTACACATTTCCTGAATTTAGCACGTCCCTTCCTGTATAACAAGTTACATCAACAGCCGGACCCACCCGTATCACAATGTGGCTTGGCCTGAAAGCTTTAAAGCAAAGGAACAGTTTTCGGGAAACCCTCAAACAAACACTGAAATACTTTATTTCATCCACAATAATGAGAAAGAATAATATAATGAATATATAATGAAAGTGGATGCAAAGAGTTGACAAAATATGCCTTCAAATGGACTATTTTACCAATCAAATGTTTGAAATAACCTAATTTAGCTTGCATCTTTACTCATACTTTTGAACAATATAATTCAATTAGTGCAGTTGGGGCAATTAATACACAAGATTTCTGTGACACTAACAATGCTGCTATTGGGCTTTAACAATAGCATAACAAAAACATTCACTTCCTTGTCCATACAACAGCCTTTTAAAAAATCTCATCCTTTATAGCTCAATACACTAAACTAAACTAAACTAAACTAAACAATGACCTGGATTTTATAGGATTTAACAATTACAGTTGGACACATGCCTTTTACATGCATTATAACATGTCCCTAACAATAGCATAGCAGTATAGTTACTTGTGTATTAGTAACACTCGCCTTTTGAATTAATTTTCAACTACAAATAGCTGGACCCTGGATATTTTCAAGGACTTCTTATTTTTTAAATAACTGAATTTAGAACATTAACAGCCCATGCATATCACAACCACTATTTCGTGTCTCTAACAAACCATAATAATGTAACGATTGCAATTTCATATAACTGTCAACTTCATTTTAGTAACATTAACCTGCATTTGTTGAGTTCTTTCATTAGTTATCAACATGTTGTATCTACAAGAATATTCAGGATTAAAGGAGGCAGATTATTAGAAATCAGGAGGACATATCTCAATTATTAGAAATTAAGAGCGTAACCTAAAAATCGCAACTACTAGTACTATCATTTAAATTGTGTGTGCCTAGTGATACCATAACAAAACCATTCACTTCCCTAACATTACCCACTCTCCCTCATTTCCCTCAGATACAATGGGTTGGCCTGGATATTTCAAGGACCATCCATCTATTAGTTATCAACATGACAATATGGCACAACGCTTCCTGTTTTTTATGGCCCACTGCCGACACACAATCAGAGTCGATGCCTCTTGCTTTCCCTTGACTGAACAGTCATTGATTGGTAAAAAGTTTATCTCATGACAACCAAATATGATATTAGATTTTATAGACCGCAAACAGTCATTTATTATTAAAAAGTTTATTTCATGACAACCAAATATGATCTTAAATATGATAGTGGAGTATCGTAAGAAAAACAGATATAATCGTGACATCATGACATGGTGGATACAAGCACAAAATGTTCATCTTTTGTTATCAATTTTTGGTTGCAGAATCAAACTGTTCATTGACCTGACTATTTGTCAAAATCCAAGATGGCTACCATTTTGAAATGTATCCCCTCATACGGTTTTCTGGAGCTACCACTTTTCTCATCCTTATGAACAAAGTTTTGGTGAAAAGGCGGTGCTTTTATCCACCAGTGTCACAATTACTTGAATGTACTCACTCTGCCTGCTATCATGAGTGGCTATTTAATACCATGAGGAAATTAAATGTCAACAGCTGTCAAGGTGGCAGTTCAAATTTTCCATAATTTGTATAAATTCCTACAAAATAAAAAAAAATATTATGATAAGTGGTCAAAGACCAGAAGGAAGGTGTGAAATTCATGCTTTCCCATTTACCGCTCCCTATAAATGTTTCAATTCACAATGAATCACTTCTCCAAAAATCATGCTCTCAATTATAACAATCTTTGAAACAATTATGCATTTCCTTTGGATAGAAAACAATAAATAAAGAGTGTCTAAAAATCAACAGGAAATTAAATGTCAGCTACTGTCATGGTGGTGACAGGCTCACATTTCCCTCAACTTGTTTATGTTTATTTCATGTTCACAGAACCACTTCTAAAAATATGTTTGTAATCATGTAGTCTTTCCCCAACTTGTTTGTGTTTATTTCAGTTCACAAAATCACTTCTAAAAATATGTTTGTAATCATGTAGTCTTCCCCCAACTTGTTTATGTTTATTTCATGTTCACAGAAACACTTTCTAAAATATGTTCGTAATCATGTAGTCTTTCCCCAACTTGAATATCTTTATTTCATGTTCACAGAAACACTTTCTAAAAATATGTTTGTAATCATATAGTCTTTCCCCAACTTGTTTATGTTTATTTCATGTTCACAGAACCACTTTCTAAAAATATGTTTTTAATTATGTAGTCTTCCCCCAACTTGTTTATGTTTATTTCACGTTCAACAAAATCACTTCTAAAAATATGTTTGTAATCATGTAGTCTTTTCCCAACTTGTTTATGTTTATTTCATGTTCACAGAACCACTTCTAAAAATATGTTTTTAATTATGTAGTCTTCAATTGAAAAATATTCAGTATATAGCCTACAGGATGGATGACTGTATCGAACATCAAGGAAGACAGTCCGTGATTAATAAAGTGACAATACTCCATAGGATTCAGTTCTAAATGTCACACATGGAAGTATGGCAAGTACCTCGGATTCTGAAAAAAAGTTTATCTTTTTAAATTGTAACCTAGCTTTAGAACAATGTATTTTAACCTGCTCAGGACTGGGGCTAAAGTTTTCAAACTGGGGTCTATGGGGAATGCATGTTATAACAAAATCAACTAGTCCTTAATGGGTTATTACTTACTGTCAGCAGGATGGAGATCATGACTGTCACTTTAAGGAAGAGAGAATAAGAGTCTATGCAGATAATACTCGATAGGAGTCTGCTTTAAATGTCATACGGAAGTACCTCGGCTTTTAAAAATAGACTAAGTATAATATGGCTTCAAAACTTTGTGTGAATCATGCACCACAACAGAAATGGGAAATTAATCTCATTTCTTCCCTCATTTACAACATTTCTTCCCTTTGGTCATCTTCCTATCTCCTATGTTAATAACAACTTTTTATCCCTTTGAATTTGGTAACCATTTTACTTACTTCTGGTACTTTTCACTACCCCTTTCATTCCCCTTTTACCAGCCAATGACCACTATGGTTCCTAAACATCTGCTCTTTATTCATCACAACTTTGACTGACTCATAACCCAACATAAGAGAGCAGACTAAAGCATCCTTGTCTGACCTGTTATTCTACATCAGTTTCAAAACAAATGATAGTTTACAACCTGTATTAATGAACATGCATCATACAAGACTAAGTTTGTGTTAATCCACATTTCAAAAACAATGGCGAGATAAGAAAAAGACGAAAATCACAAAAGGTACATAACTGACTCTTCCCTGACTAATAAATGAGCTGAAGGCAGACAGCTTGGGGGAGAGTCAGGGTTTGTACCCCAACCTCTTTTTTGTATATCATCATCATCATATTAGTTTCAAAACAAATAGTTCAGGACCTGCTGTACAGGTCTTGGACTAACCAGCCTACATGGACCAAATTTGTACACTACAACCACACTAGTCAATACAAAAGTATTGCTTCTTTCCTGAATGATAGTCAGGAGACAGACATGTACGAATAGCACTGAATCTCGGCCTCTGCATTTATACACCCCCTCCAAAAAAGCAATCATTCAAAAAATAAGTTTCATAACAAACGATAGCTCAGAACACACTACTCAGGAAGAGACTTATTTTTAGATAACAATAGAACAATTTAAGAAAAAAGTACTGGTTCTTTTCTGACTAATGAGCTTGAGGGAGACATATAGGGGACGGACGGCCTTGGATCTAGCCATATCCTCCTTATTCATAACCAACATCAACATAAAAATTGTTAACATCAAACAATCCTCTGAGTCTGTGACAATTGCAAATCCCTAGATCATGACTCCTTCTGTTTTAAAAGAAAATGTAGATTTAGTCACTGGAAAAGTGTCAGCCAATGATCCAATACATCCTTGCTACAAAAATCTCAAAACAAGCAACAGTTCAGGGGAGTGCAATGTAATACTTTGAATTGCATTCATTTGCAACTTTGTAATTTAACACAATTGTCCATTGCATAGCGAGAATCAAACACAAATCTGCGTTTGATTTAAAATGAAACTTTGCACTAGCTCATGGATCAAATTCAACTTTTATGCCATGGATTTGCATTTAAACGCAACTCTTTATGCAACACCCCCAGAACATAGATTAACTATTTCCTTATTACCAGGGCCTGTTGCAAAAAGATTGAAATTCATTGTAAATTGTAAAGTTGCAATTAATTGCAAGTGAGGAAATGCACTTTTGAACCAATCAGATTCGTGCATTTAGATTGGACCATGATTGGACTTGCAATTGCAACTTTACAATCGATTGCAACTCTTTCTACAGATGAAATTACACATTATTTTTTAGAAAGATGAACACAATTAACAAAAGAGTTGCATAATTGCCTTTATAAACTATTACACTCAAAATACTGCTGTATCATATAGAAAATAATATGAAAAACATGCTTCCCAGATGCAATGGCTTAGTTCGGCTTATGGAAAGTTAATAAATAACTGAGAGAAGGTGTATATCACACTGACGAGTCTTCAATTAAGTCAACTGTTCAGATCAATTAGGAATGCTGACATTAAATTTGTTTCCAGGTAGGGATGTTATAAATTAAATATTGTCTACGCACATATATACAGTCCAGATGATGTGCAAACAGTGTTTTTATAGTTTGTGGAATGGGGGCTGGTTATTGCTTTAGCTGTCAGTTGTAGATCAAGGAAGATGGATGGTGTTTGGAGAGAAAAGAGATAAACAAACAGGTTGCTGCGCTAGATAGTAGATTGCCCGGATACGAGTGCGTACCTCTACCCCATTAATTGCACAAGGAGTTATTTCCAGGGGATCGCAATTAACCTCTTCGTGACACGGGTCTGGCCGATATTTCATCCTAAGATCAATTAATTACCAGGCCTGTCAAGCATCTATCAATTCTCACTACTAAATCTCTTCCAACAGCCTAGCCTAGCCCACCACCCCCCAGTGCCCACTACCTCCCCTAGCTCCTCCCTCCAGCCTTCCAGTATCACCACCACCACCTGTACCACTGTCACAGGATTAATTAATTCCCAGGCACTCAAACAGCCTATGTGACCCTCCCCACAATACACCATTACCATCCGCAATCACCACCATCTTAACCTGTTCAGGACCGAGTATTTTCAGGACCAGTCCTGAATGGGTTAATATATACCAGCCCTGTATGGCATCTACATGTATAAAACGTTTCACATTAATTAGGAACAGCAGCAAGACTACCTCCTCCCCTCCTTCTTCTAGCCACCACTACCACCAACATCCAAAAACGGCATCTATCAAATTTCACTACTAAGTCACTTCCACCAGCCTAGCCCCCTACACCTAGGTCCCACTACCTCCCCTTCACCCCCAGCCTTCCACCATCACCACCACGGGATTAATTAATTTCCAGGCATGCAAAATATCTATCATTTTGTACTAACCCTATAAATAAATAGCCATACACCCTCCGTACTACCATACACTACTATAAACACCAACTGCCACCTCAATCTTAATATACCAGCCCTGTAGCATATCTATAAACTAATACTATAACCATGTGCACCAATGTACATACCCCATCGCTCCTTCTTCTCTACCACGGCCACCACCAACACCCCCACCCTACTACCACATCCAACACCACTTCCTCCAACACCTCTACCCATTAATTCCTTTAAATAAATATCAAATCATTCATCTGAGCACCAATTGGTAATGCCCTTCCTGCGATGCCTTAATATGATGCATGCCTTTGTTGAGCACGAGCTTGTAATTATACTCCCTCCCCAAGCACCTTCTCTACCGCATCCCAACCATCGATCAACTAAGGGCACTCTAAGCCCCAGCTATCTCATGCATCAGAGCACCCATAGTATTGTAAGCGTTAAAGGGATAGTTCATGCAGCTCTGGTTTAGGGCATATATACTTCAAAAAGTGTTTGTGAGAGATAGGGGAAATACGGTGAAAAATAGATGCGTGATGATACATTTCAAATATAAGAAATGGTATTTTTGTAAAATGAAAAATCAGTTCAGAAACTGGTAAAATATTTATATTTGCCAACACCGTCTCATTTAAATAGTAACTCATGTAGCATTTACGTATGAAAGATAATTTGAGTCGAAAGTCACAACTGAGCTATACCTTTAATGAGCAAGGCTCAGCTCAGCGGTGAGCGAGTGAGGAAAAAACAGGACTGATGCAATTATCAATTTTTTTTCAACGCATATTGTGTGATGGTCGTGTATATAGGCATGGATGCTCGTTTGGGGTATTGATGATGGATCGTGCCCTCTCAACTTGTGACATTTGCATTCGATATGATGACGGTGGTGTGTAGCATTGATTGGATTGATCGGTTTTATCGCTCACTTGTGCGTTAATGTGTGTGTGGGTCGAATTCTGCCTCTTTGTTCGGTGTAAAAATCCCCACTGTGTTGATTACGACTTTGGTAGTTATTAATTAAATAATAACCGGCCTGTTATATAACCTGTTGTCCACAATACAGCACTGCTGGTTCACATAGGCAATGGGTTCAAAATCAGGGAAAGCGACATAATTTTTTTAATTTTTTTTAATATTTTAATTTGTGAAGTCCATTAATTGATTTTATGTGAACAGGATGACAAATTTGTGAGTTTTTTGTTTGTTTTACTAACTGATAGGAATTGTACTTGTTTTATTGTGAGTCCTGAGTTATCGAATGAAGAACATTTTTTAAGAATTCAAAATATGAAAACTGGGAAAATTATGATACATGTATATTACACATTTTGTTTATCCTTTAAACAAAATTGAGACATACGTATACAGTATTACATTTTATTAGTGACTTCAATATGCAGATATCATGCAAGTGTAATTTATTCCTCTAGAGGAAAAATCAATAAAACAAATCAAACTTTTACATTACAATTTCAGCTCTCCATTTCAATTAAATATACATGTGCAATAATTAAATAAAAAGGAAAGGCATTGTGGTATGTAATATTAGAAAATGATTCAACACTGTCATCAAATGCCACATGTTCACATGTTCTATAAATGACATGTAAGCGCCATGCCCTACTTCATGAAAACAAAATGTCCCTCCACCCTTCTGAGCCTCACATCTTGATCATGTTTACCGCCATGACAGGCAACTGTTTCCAAGGAGGGTTAATGTCATTTGCCTGAATAAAATCATGTCTCACACATGAAAAAGCTGTTTTTCACCCCCGAAAATAGAACTGATTTTGCTGACAGATGGGCCTGATTTGGCTTGAAAATGAGCTGATTTAATTGTTGTTTTCAAAACTCGAGGGGGGGGGGGGGCTGGTGCAGCCCCCTCTAGCTCCCCCTCCCTGCCTCATACATGTATGTATGTGCCTATGTTTACTGGTATCCACAGCTTATAATAACAAGGAGGCCCAGAAACGAGGTATGCCAAATAGACACATATAGAGATGTAAATATGCCGCATGCGCAATTAATGCATCTATGAATTACGGCCACGGGCCCCAGAGGGAAATCACGAAATTAAATTTACGTTCCGATAATTATGCCAGAGAATGTGTACGAGGTTTCCTATTAACAGAGAGAGGGGAAACGATCTATCAACCATCTATTGGATGTCAACTATCTATTGGAAAATTACATCTGGTAGGTGGAGATAGGAGGGTGATTGACATTTTGAAGAGTTGTGTTATTTACTACTGAGTTGGCACCTAAAATGTAAATCATTTTGTTATTTTGCCTATGAAATGCCAAAACAGATTTTGACTAAAATATGCAGTGAGTGTTACTGTAGAGAGGCATAATCAGGCATATCATAAATATTTCAACAACATTTTATAACATTTGATGAAATATCAATACAGGCTAACTTTTATTTTTTTATTATACCATTGAAAACCTTTTAAACTTATATCAATGTCAAATCAAGTAACGGACTAAATGATATTTATATGCGATGACAGCAAAAAAGTATGAAGGAACTATATAATTTATTAATAGCAAGTATTATAGAGATTTGCATGATATAAGCCAAGTCATATCCTAATTTTGGAAAGTCCACTTGCGCGTGACTATATAGCTCTAAGACCTTACCACCTACGTTACAGCTATAAGTGAAATTATATTTGTAAACAATCTCTATATATTTATAGAAACTGTGTTTCATGTTTGATATTAATGTACAGTATGCTTCATGCAAAATCATTTAACAGATTGTATTTCATATAGGCCAAATACATGTGTTTATACGGCGAAATAGCAAATTATTAGCTGCAAAAACAGTTTTATTATTAATTTGTCAATCTAAGTATGTTTAAATCATGTTAATTTTCTCAAATAAAAAGGAAATCATAGTTTTTGTTGATTGCAATTGCAAAATTTTTACCAAGCTTACTTCAATTTTTCCTAAAGCTTAAATAAATTGTTTGATGTAACAGAGTCAATGAAAACACCCCCTTGCTAGGCATGGATAAATCTGCACTATTAATGTATTATGACATAAACATGGTCTTAGGCCATTGGATATGAATTAATCTGGCTACAACACATATTTTCCATATATCCCATACTCAGTCATCAATGAGTTAAAGGGCAATGCAACTCAAGAATAGAGTTTATCCTACTTTATACATCGTAATATACCTGTTTATTATATGTAACATTACTCCGACTCAGATTTCTGCTTTGGAAGAAATATGTGAAAACTATTTCGGGTATACCGCTATTCACGCGAACACTGGAGGCCGCCATTATTAGGTTTGTGCGGACTCTGGTCAATGATATGCACTAATGCATTTCAATAGCACCAATTCAAACCATTGTCTGAATACTTGTACATGCTTTCAAATCAGTGAAAAGCTTTTTGTTCGGCCCGTAGCACATACGTCAGAGTTTGCAAAGCATGTCGGGCAATTACAAGAACATGGCCGCTCCCATCATCTTTTGCCGCCGTAAGAATTAGTAAAATGTGAGTATGTTCACGTAAGGATTTCATGGGATCCAGGAGGCCAAAATTGCCAAGTTATGTATCAAATAAAATGTCTGTTCACCCTCTAAACGATAATAATAACCGAAAGCTATAGTTTCATTGCCCTTTAAGCATCGACCCAGCAAGTCACTACAGGTCAGATTATTAAACTGGCACTGATCAATCTAGCAAATCATATTTCATAATTTCTTTATTGGATCTATTATCAAATTCAAGCCAATGAAATTACACCAAGTAGAATATTTTAGAACTTTCAAAGCTGAATATTAGATTTAGTCATTTTACATTTATTCCATTACACAAATCCAAAAACAGGTCAACCAATCAAATCTATGCATAACTGCCCAGAAGCAATATTCTAGTACTAAAACTGTCGACAATGAAATCCAAGTGATATTTACAACCAAAGGTTGTAAAAGATGGCATTTCGCTGCTTAATAACTGCTAAGGGCATTCATTAATAGAAATATGCCTCAGTAAAAAGGCAAGCTAAAGAAAATAAGTAAGGAAACATTACAGAAGGCCAGATAAGATTCTAGCTTCTTAAATTGGATCCTTTTGATGCAATTAGGAAGTGCAAGAAATATTTATAAAGAAGCTTCTAGAAGAGGTTCCAAAACTGCCTCGAAATCAGCGATGATAATAATAATAATGAAAAGCTTTAATTTCAAGGGTTGCAACGCGTTTGATTGAATCAGGAAACTCATGGTGGCCATGGTGAGAGGCAAATCCTGTGTGAAATGACCCTACTTTCACCCTGCACTCTGATTTTTAAACCATTCAGGACCAAGTCATGCAAATGTAATCGAGTTATTACATTCAGTATTTGTTCATGATACTGATACAGTTAAGCTGAACTGGCCATTTGTTCACCCTGCTTTCTGCCTTTTTAAACCATTCAGGACCAAGTCATGCAAATGTAATCGAGTTATTACATTCAGTATTTGTTCATGATACAGATACAGTTAAGCTGCACTGGCCATTTGATCACCCTGGTTTCTTCTCTTAACCTGTTCGGGACCAAGTCATGCAAACGTAATTGAGTTATTATGTACATTGGATATTTGTCAATGATACTGATACTGCTGGTTTGTTCACACAGAATTCCTTGATACTCTTCCCAAACTAAGCAAATGTAATGGAGTTATTACATTCAGTATTTGTCCATGGTACTGATACAGTTAAGGTGCACTGCCCAATCTTTCACCTGGATTCACTTAACCCAATCAACACATTTTCATTTTGCTGTAGCATGCATTCTCCATAGATCCCAGTCTGAATGGGTTAACACACATACTCTCAAGCCACACAAAGATAATAAGTTTATATCACATTTAATATTTGCCCATAATGAATAACAACTTGAACTTTTAAAGGAAAGATATAAAAAGCAATACTGAGAGCCGGTTGCTACTGTTTGCTAGTGAGTGATAGGACCGGTTATATTTGGTTAACTCAATTCTGGCTCGTTGAGAGAGTGGACAATTATCTGATTACGGGACTTATCTTCATGGTGGCAATAACAAGTGTGTGCCTAATCTTCATGAAGTCAAATTCCTTTTGATACTGAGATAGCTGTAATATATACCGTAAAACTCCGTGTATTAGACGCACTCGTGTATAAAATGCACCCCAACTTTCACAGCAAAAAAAAAAAAAAAAAACCTTTTGTTGTTGTTGTTTTTTTTGGGGGGTGGGGGTACACCCTGTATTTTTGTTTAAAAACCCTGAAGTGCTGTTGGAATGCTTATAACACTGGTCTAGGGCATGACAAAAGCTTAATGTTGAATGTAGCATTCATCAACATCATTTTCTCACATAAAAATAGTGGTTAGTACACAAATTGCACATTTATTTAGCAGTAACACTGGTGCTCATAAATATTCATATTCATGAATATTCATGAGCACCAATACTCACTAAATATAATGCAATTTTCTAAATTTATTACTAACTAATTTTAATTATAAGCAAAATTTATAACCACTGGTTAGAAAATTGCATATTTAATTAGTACTGCTGCTCACGAATGTATGAATATTCATTAGCAGCAGTATTACTGCTCAATAAACTTGCAATTTTTACATCTGTAACCAATATTTTTTGTGTGAGAAAAAGATATATTCAGCTGATTGCTACAACTGACAGTAAGTATTTGTCATACCCTAAACCATGTTTTATACACATTCAACATTACTACAGGGTGTCCCCCCCCCCCCAAAAAAAATATATATATATCAGCGTGTTCACACACAAACATTTTCATCCCTTAATCATGACTAAAGAATCATGACTAAAGAATCATGATTAAACCAAACGTTCACACACACCAAGCCAATATTCCAAAACAACTGACTTCCAGGTGGCTTCCAGGTGCATCGAACACCAGATCTCCCTAGGGCCCCCCTAGGGCCCTGTGTGCACGAACGTTCACGTTCACGAACGTTACGAGTCGTATAGCTAACCATGATTAAGCGAGAAATCCTTGTTCACACACGAAATGAGCGTGATTCTATAGTCAGCTCTCGTATGAAACGACGATAAAACCTGTGTTTCGTTAGTCATCACTAACGATACGTCGTTTCGTTAGTAAGCATTCAGACACACAAATTTTTAATGAGCAGCTGATTCTATAGTCAGCTGCTGATTCTTTAGTCATGATTAAGGGATGAAAAATTTGTGTGTGAACACGGGGAATATATAATTTTTTTTTTCTTTTTTTTTTTTCTTTTGGCTGTACCTGTGTATAAAACGCACCCCCACTTTGAAAATTTTCCGATGGAAAAAAAGTGCGACTTATACACGGAGTTTAACGGTACCCAATTTGAAGGTGTTTATTCCAAGATGGAAAGTCATGTAACTCATTGATACCAATAGAAGCATATATTCAACAACTAATAAACAATATTTTATCAGATAAAATGCATGTACATTACTGCATCGATATTACAAGTATGAATCTGATTAAAAAATGAATGTCAGCTGAATTTGTTTTGAATAATTATTATGATACAGTTGCAGGTTATTATAATCTGATAAACAGTAATACATGACACACTGAAACGCAATCTGTTTCTATCTATCTTGCCATTGTTTATTTTGCTCCGAATAGCGAAAACCAAGGACAATCAAATGAATGAAATCAAACTGAATGTCACATATCAAGGACCGGGTCATTACCTTCAATTAAAGCACTAATCAGTGACATCATCAGAGTAGGACACAATGGGTCAAAGCCAAATCAATCTGAAGGCTTCATTTTTATCTAATAAAAGATGATTGTATGTATCCTTTTCTTGTATGTACTATCGAAAATAAATCCACCTTTTACATTTAAAAAAATGATTTTGATATCAACATTTTGTTTACATTCTTGTAATATATGTATAACTGTTTTCCATTAGTATGTTATCTTTTATATAAAGTAAATCTTGAAAATGCATCAAATGCTTTATGTATAAATATATATATTCCATATTTTGACCTTTTTGGTAAATTCACATGATAATATGTCTGATTTGGCTGCGTCCTAGCAATTCTTATCCCCCTCTCATCAAAGGAAAAATGAAATTAAACTAGCAGCAATCAAAATTCATTAATACCATAATAATGTCTATAGATGGTTATACCGTGCGTCCCAAAAAAAACTATACACTTTTGAAATGGCTGCCGAATAAAAAAATATATGATTCTGGGGGAAAAGGTTTATATGTATGGATAGCTTATTGACTCAACTTTCATATGACACCAAAAAGTTCGAAAATAATTCATGCTTGGGTGAGCACTGCTAACTTTTGTAAAGGGTATGACAATTAGGTTGCGCAGGAATTAGCCTTCCAATGTGTGAGAGGTAAGTCCTTTGGAGCTTACAAAATTGAGGGTGATATGATAAATTCATGATCAATTGCGATCAGTTTGGGTTTGCTGAGTGAATTTTATGGTTTATTAAACCAAACTCTTATGCATGAGTGAACAGGAACTGCATTTTTTTATTGTAGCATTGTAACTTTCCCTGGTAGTCTCAGTGGTGTGTTCATGGGAGTCAGGATGGGGTGATGGTACATGTACATGTACCGATTGACTGATACATTGTTGATTAAGTGATTGATAGCTGAATGTTGATTGTCTAATTCACGGTATTGATTGATTGACTGATAGATTGTGATTGATTTCAGGTGTCAATGGATAATAGCAACCAGTCCAATTTGGGAAATGTAGGTAGAATTCGGGATAAGGGAAGGTGGTCTGGATATTTTGGAGTGGAGACCAACGAATATGAATTGTCGAGATATGCACTTGTAAGCACACCCAGGAAGAGAGAGAGAAAGAGAGAGAGGGGGGGGGGGGGCATACATGTCCTCTTGACCCTTATCCCATCTACCCAACAAAGTCCTACCCTACATTTCACCTCCCCTGCACCATGTACCATCACCCCATCCTGACTCCCATGAAAACACCACTGAGTCTACCAGGGAAAGTTACAATGCTACAATAATAAATGCAATTCCTGTTCACTCGAATGCATAAAATGTTAATCCCATAAACCACAAATTTCACAGCAAACCCAAACTCATCACAATTGATCATAAATTGGTCATATCATCCTCAATTCAGTAAGCTCCAAAGGGTTTACCTCTCACAAATTGGAAGGCTAATTCCTGCGCAACCTAATTTTCATACCCTTTACAAAAGTGAGCATGTGCTCATCCAAGCATGAATTATTTTCAGACTTTTTGGTGTCATATGAAAGTTGAGGTTATGAGCTTTCCAAACATATACAACTTTTCCCCCAGAATCATATATTTTGTATTCGGCAGCCATTTCAAAAGTGTATAGTTTTTTGGGGGACGCACGGTATATAACCCTTGCAATTCAATTGATCAACCATATATCTATTTTTATTTGCATGTATAGAAAGTTCTATTCCTGGACTCCGAGTACCATTTGAATTCAGCAATCTTTCACGCTTTCTACTATCAGCACTTGGCATTTTGCCAGAGAGTGCCCGGCAGTGTAGCAAGAAGGAAGGGCTGATTAGGGGGCTTCCTATTCATCGTTCCTTCGTAGACTTCTTAAAGGGGCACTTTGGTTCTGCTGGTGTTAAACTACAAAATATATATTAAAAACCATTGGTCCTGTCATAGCCAGAATACTAAATAAGAGCTAATTAAATTTGTAGAAAGTAAGCAGTGCAATTTGACAAATTTTTGTTATGTAACACATTACCAAAACTACTTGTATCTTTATAGTAAACATAATAATGCATTTATTTTATGTGGATCCCTTTAAAATGCAAGTTCAGTCAGTTAAATTTCATATTTGTTATAATATTTTAGCTATTTTTAAAGTTCTGAAAGCACTAGTTACTCTTTCTAAAAGAAACATAGTTCTTGAATAATTGTTGTTACTGATATATATTTTCAAGCTTCTTACTCTTCGTCCTCATGAAATATAGAAAAAAGGATATATCTATTGAAGCGCACTCTTAAGATCAATGGTAATACTCCTTTAAATGTGAGGCTGAGGACAGGTGAATTTATTTTACAGCATTATCAAAGCACGCAGGCGTACACGCATTTGTAGTTTTATCTCTGTTTGGCCGGAACACGGACCAAGCACATATTGTGGTCAGAAGGAACTGAAGAGAAATTATACGTCTCTGAAACGACCTCGCTCGCGTATATCGCATTTTGCCGGGTTCAAGAAAAAGTTCACCGGGCCGTTGAATTATGACCGAGGAAGGATCGGGAAGCAATATATACGCTTGTTTATTTCAGGATATATTATATATGCCTCCTACATGCATGAACGTCAACGGCAAATGAAAATCACTTGTTCTATGATGCAATGACCTTGCCTCTTTCCAAAAACAATCTCAATTGAAATAAGAACAGATCCATTTGAAATAAATTGCCATGCCCATTTTCAGCTTGAATGATCAAAATTATGACTTACATGAATTCATTCTTTCATTTCGTGTATTGTAATGTTACAAACTTACTTTTGCAAAACAAACCACATTCAGCATAATAAAATATGATTATACACAAAAAAGGTTTACATTTGTTGAAAATCAAAGAATACTGAGTGACGACAGTAACATTGATTTCAACATACTGTACATGTCACGGTTAATATAATGCGGTTTTAGAAGTTTTGGCAACAGAACATGAGTTCTATAAAAATTCACAGCCTAAAAAAGGAAAACAAGATTTCACCACCCAAGGTTCCAGATAATTATACTGAACTTTGATAGATCTCCAAACCCACAGGAAAGGGTTGATTTGATGGTCCATGAAACTATAAGCCAAGTAGAGTGCAGCGGCAAATGATTCAGGTTATGGTCGGCATGGTAACAACGTAAATACTGACAGTTGCTTGGGAGCTAAACATAGCTCTGTGTCTCACTAGTATTTTGTGTTTTAATTAACAAAAGATTTTGAAATACGGTACGGAAATTCAAATTAAACTTTCTGCAAACATCTTGGAAGTTGAAATGTTTACATTCATGTTAAAGGTCAATTACAAGTGTGAAATATTCAACTGTCAAAAACAATGAATTGTATACTTTTTTTTCTTTCGGTATCAAGAGCGTTCATTATTATTCCGACATAATTCCTCTTTCATACACACTGATTCACTCATCACGTTGACATGAAAATTCAATCAAGTCACGATCAAAAATGCACTAGTCTTTATTATTTTGTTTTTAAAAATCGGGATCCATGTTTATGCAACAGTTTTATGCATAAACATACAGCATCTGCTTCCCCAGGGTAACGAACGAGGCGGTATAGTTATATAAGGAAAAGGAGATTAAAGGATGTAAAAGAGTTTTAAGCAGTATTGGAAATGGGGTTAAAGGAAGGGTGTGAAATGGGTTAACCCATTAAAGACTTCTTGACGTTGGTATATCATGCATCTTCCATAGACCTCTGCCCAAGTAATTTCTCGAGCAGTCCTTACTGGCTTAAAGTATTTGTGGGAAATTTAAGTAAGGATGTAACAGAGGTTGAAGTAAGGAAGATACGATTGAGAAGATATATGAAGGGAATTAAGCTGATGAGAGAAAGGATTCAATGTTTATATGAGAAGGAATGCATTAATCTTTTCATGTCAGGGAAGTCTCTGGCTCTATTTTCATGAAATATGAAGACTACAAGATTGAGTGAAAATAACATGTTTTGAAATACTACAAGATCTACTTGCGAATCTAGGTACAATACATCAACACATTCAAGTCAATTTGATTTCGGTATGACATACAATCTCCATAGGCCCCAGCCCAAGTAATTTTGGGACTAGTTCCGAATCGGTTAACCCGCTCAGGGCCGGTCCCAAACATACTTGGGCTGGGGTCTATAAAGAACTTCATCTGTTAAAACAAAATCAAATAGTCTTGAACAATCCCACATGCTAAAAATGATACACATATATATATATATATGTGCCATCATGAAACAGCAAATCCCTTGACACCTGTTCCACATACCCTGGTAGGAAGATCAGGGGCTCGAAATGACAGAATGAGGGGTAAAGAAGCTTCTAAAAGGACTAAGGGGGTTAACTCATTCAGAACTGGTCCCGAATATATAAATTAGGAAAATGCATGTTACAAAAGTCAAAATATTTTGAAAGGGTTAATGAAAAAAAAGCTCTAGGGGGTTAATGGCAAAAAGGGAGGGGGGGTGAGCAATTTATAATGAAGGAGGATTCCAGTGGGATCAGAAATGTTGGTTGTGAACTTCCAACAAGTTTATGAAAAAAATGATAATACTGTAAAAACATCTTACCACCTGTTGTACTAAACATGATCCGAGGAGGGGCCTCAACGTGACAGAATAAGGAGTAAAGCATCTTAGCGATATTAAGATGGTTAGGACTAGGAGTAAGCACTTGAAAATGAAGGGGGATTTCAATGGAGATCATAAATGTTGGTTGTGAACTTACTAATAATATTACAGCAACAAACAAAAAAGGTAATAATGAAAACATCTCTACACCTGTTTGAGTAACCATGATCCTGGGAAGGGGTTCAAAGTGGCAGAATAAGGGATAACATGACAATGTGGTTAGGGCCCTGGTAAAGCAGTTTATAGTAAAGGGGAATTTTTAGTAGGGATCAGAAACTTTGGGATATACAGTACTGTCTAGGAATACTGTAAACATCTTACCACCTGTCCTACTAAATAAAGATACGAGGAGGGGGCCCAAAGTGACAGAATAAAATAAGGAGTATAGAATCTTAGCGATAAGATGGTTAGGGGTTAAAGTAGTGAAGTCAAGTGGAATTTTTAGGGGATCAACAAATTTTGGTTGTGAACTTTCCAACAAGTTTATGAAAACAATTATAACATGAACATCTTTCCACCTGTCTTGCTGAACATGATTCGAGGAGAGAATTCGAACGTGACAGGAAAAGCATCTTAGCATCTTAGCGATAAGACAGCAAGGGGGGTAAGAAGGTGATAGCAAATAAGGGTTTATAGTGAAGGGGAATTTTAATAGGGATTAGAAACTTTGGAGAAACATCTTTCCACCTGTCCTACTAAACATGATTCGAAGGAGGGGGCTCAAAGTGACAGAATAAGGAGTAAAGCATCTTGGCGATAAGACAGCAAGGGGGGGGGGGGGTAAGAAGTTGATAGCAAAGAAGGGTAAGAAACTGATAGTGAGTGAAGAAGGGTAAGGGCAAAAAGGAGTTGATCGGAAGACCCACCTTTTCCTCTGGCATTCCTGATTTAGCTTTAGCAAAGTGAGCCAAGAGCTGATCCACGGCTGCATTCACTCCGGCAACCAGGGCTGTTTGGGATGAAAATATGTAAGGGAAAAAAAAAACAGGTTTAATGAGAGGTCATATTATCTATATATATATTGAGAAATTACAAGGTTATCAGAAATAACTATCATGAATGCATTTTATCCTGACATTCAATGAAATGGAAATGTACATATATATGCTTCATGCACTATCAAGATCCTTATTTATTATGAAATAGTCAAACCCATGTCAATAAAATAGTTGTCTTGTTTCTAGATATACATATAGACGGTAAACTTCATTTTCACTTTTTAAAAATTGCTTTAAAAAGCTTCTGCATTATGTATTACAATGTGAAAAGTTTTGAAAGCACATTACCAAATGTAATTAATTTTCATTAGGCTAATTCAAGTTTTTTTAAAAATGTATGTATCATCTTTACTTAGTCATCACATTCACTGCCAGCCAGAATAAGTCAAGACAAAGTAATCGTAACATCCTCATCACCATTACCCCCTAAGGGAAAGTTTGTTTCCAATTTCACAGTTTCACTGTCCTAGCCTATTTCGGTACGCCCTGATACGAGGGGACGATTAGCGATGAAAGCTTCAGCAAAAATTGAGATTGCAATCTTTCCTCTCACTTTAGAGTTAGACCCAATTATGGCTCTCTTGATTTGATGTACAAGATGAAGAAATATTAACCAGTTTAGGATTTGTAAATCGGTTTTGGCATAACAAGCATTCTCCACGGACCTCAGCTCAAAATATCCGGGGCACAAATCTCAATCGAGAAGTCAAAGGAAAATCTGCTAAAGTAGTGAAATGATGCAGCAATTCTAATCACAATGATAGAGCTATAATTGAAGTCTTAACCCGTTGAGGTCTGGTCCACCAAATCACTTGGGACTGGGGTCTATGGCAAATGCATGTTATATTGAAATCAAACTAGTCTTGAATGGGTTGAAGATGGTCTCGGAGGAAAATGTTCTCAAATTCTGGATGTTTCCCTTTCATAGTGAATTTGCACATTCAGTCACATTTACTAAGCAGAGATGAAAACACAAATTTGTTACCTAAATATTTTTTAACCTGTTGCTTACCGGGACCTGGTGGGTTTTGGATGAAGTCCGGGGGGATTTAAGAATCCTATGGTTTAATGGGTTAAATGTTGGGAAATGACTTGATCAAAACTTGTCCCAGATAACTCATGCTCGGTCTTCAAAGAGTTATCATATCAGGGTTCCATTGCAGACAGAGATACAATCCATTGTAAGTCACAATTGATTGTAAGTCACATCATGTGTTCTAAATGCACAAATCTGATTGGTTGAAACACGCACATTTCTGACTTACAATTTATTGTAACCTACAATCGATTATATCTCTTTCTGCAACAGGGCCCAGATGTGAAAACCAGATGTGAAAACACATTTATTTTCTAAACATGTGAGTTTAACTAGAATACAACAATCTGTTGATCATCTCAGTAGCGTGGCAATATTTTCAGTAATGAAAATTGACATTTCTGATGCACATTTATAGTTGGTTCTGGGGGAATATCTGTGTTTAGACAGCTCAGATCATTTACTGCCAGACTCAACAGGGAAATACTTTTTTGTCTCTCTAAATTTCTATTTTAAGGCAAGATTGATTTATTTTATTTTGATTGACAGAATAAGATATAAGTTCCACATTTAAACATGACTGTAAATGATATTTTACATGTGCAGAAATATATTTCATTAGATTTGTTTAACTACCAAATGTCACTTACGAGTATATATACCACCAAATAATATGACCCCCTAGAAATCCCCCCAAATGATTTGAAATAACTAAAAACCAATTGTAAGAACTAAATAAGTTGATCGAGAGTCAATATCGGGCCTAAATTTTAAGATTCTTTACAAAGTCATAAACATAATCTGAGTAAATTAGCCCATCTTTCTTTCCATAGAGTGTAATACATGATGCACCAGCTAGGTTCTCATCTAGATAATATCCCCTGATCTTTTCAGGCAATACAATCTGGACTATGATAAAAACATCATACCCGCATGATTTTGGTTTGGCACAAGTGACATAGTTGCACGAGGCGGGGGAAGGGGGATAAAGGGCAACACCCCCCTGCCCCCCTCACCTGACAGTCTTAAAAATACTATTGGTATAACAAAATTCACCTTGTATTCGGGAAAAACTATCACACTTCGAGAACTAATCAGCTAATTTATGTTGAAGATTGGAAATATGCAATTCAGGAAAACTACTTCAGCCCCCAGAGAAAAAAAAAGTTTTGCCAGTTCGCCCATGAATAAAGCCAGAGCTTAAATATAGGATGGGAGATAATGTCAACACTGCCTCCCTCTTTCAACATTGACACGCCTTCCTTGATCTGCTAAATGGGGATCAAGGGGCTTGTCTAAACCCCCACATGATTCTACGTCAGCGCATTAAAGGACGTCAGTGACCAAAATACATGCATATCTTAACTCATTGCCTACAGGACCCTGATGTAGTAGCGTAGAGGTAGGGAAACTCGGCCACCTTCATCCGAATGCTGTCATGTACTTTGTACATTAATTGCTATCATTTTTTAAAATTCACAAATGATGACATGTACATATATCAAAAATGTAATTGTGGTGATTTATGTATAGAGTATATGCTTACTTGTTTACAAATGTTCTTGTAAACTGTAATAACATACATTTACATGAGAGAGACCTCAACTCAAATACAAGCCTGAAATGCTGTTAAATCAACACAAAGACTTTTAAGAACAGCTATACTGCTAAACTCGGTAATACATGTATCAACAATCTAATTGTGGTGGTTGTTTATGTACTCGTAAACTGTAATAACTGTAACATTAACATGAGAGAGTACTCAAATCAAATACAAGCTTGAAATGCTGTTAAATCAATGGAAAGACCCCTTAGAACATCTACTACAACATTCAGTAAACTGTAAACATGACCCAAAACAAGAAAAGTGTAGGGACGAAAAGGGGAAATGGGAATTGTCCCGGCGCCAGCATGATACCCCTAAGGAGTACGGGGTCCCACAACCCAATTTTGGCTTGCTCGCTGGCAGGTGTTGACACGAGCAAATGGAATTACTAGTGCGCTAAACAATCCAAGCGCTCTGGGGTATATTGTCCAATCACACGACACCTGACTACTGCACGGAGCCAAGAAAACTTGATTTTGTTCCCTTTCTGTTTATTTTGGCATGTCCAGAACAACATGCAATCAAGAAACGGGCAGAATTCTCATTTAGGTTGAATTTTAACTGGGTTAAATTTCAAATTAAAATGTGTCATGACATCATCCTTTGTAATCCATGGTCAAATTTCAAAAAATATACAACATACTAAATTTGGTTTTACAATCTGAGTATTATTAAATTTCCACACATGGAACTAAATAATCTAGGAGAAAATTGTATCGAAAATCCACCTCAACAAGATTTTGGTCCTAAATACCAAAAGAAGGGAGCAGCTGTAAGTTTAAATACAACCGTAAATAGTTGTTATCAAGGGCAATTCTAGTCAGAATAAATAAAAGAGATGTATATTCCCATGTTGCTTGGCCTCTAAAAACTAAAAAGTGGATTATCAACGACCTGACCACTTTGTTATCCTGCGTACTTCACACTGGCTAACTCAAACCCATGGAGACTTTTTGACAATGATATGAATTTTTCACAGACCCTAGTCCAAGGTATAACTCAAGCTCAGCTCCAAATGAGTTAAAAAAAGTTTATGCCTAATTCCCTTGATCGGCATGAACGTGTACAGTAAAGTAGCCTGGCAAGGTTCTTTACACTAATGAGATAATTAGCCACTGATTTAAAAGTTGAGCAAAGTTGCTGAAAATAGAACACAACCCATCCTGGATGGAGCCTATCCAAAACTGATGAAGTCTGTTAACCGTTTCCCTTCAAGATTTTGAAATCCCCATAGACTTTGTACATAGCCTACCCGTTTCCCGTAGTCAAGGGGTCAACATGTGGTTTTGACTTTAATTAAGAAAAATGCTGCTAAATAAAGGAATTACAACATGTTTGTTCATACTTTCAGATTTCCTTTAAAATCCATGATGTAGTTGATCTAGATACATGAAGACTTTTGTGCAAAATGCAATTAATGCCAGTTTTGAGCATTCTAAGGGCCAATATTGACTTTCAAATGATACTGCACCTATTATGTGTGTGTGTGTGTGTGTTTGATATGTTTCGTTATATTGTTCATGGTTCATTGCTAATGTTTACAAGCATTTTGTGAATTTGTAATGTTGATAATTAACATGTTGTAGGAATAATTAAATATCAGATGCAAAGCAAATAGAGAAATTGCAACAAATTATATGCCCAATATATGTGAATTGATTTTGTTATTCTTATTACTATTATATTTTTGAAGTAATTTTTCCAGAAATAGTATGATAATAATAATGGTTATTTATATAGCGCTATTCACTGGAGTATCATATCGCTTTACATTATTTCTATTACCCCAGTCAACACACTGCAATAATTCCTGCACATTAAGTGCACATTTTGCACTCCCTAGGGAGTATTCCAGCCAGTTGCCTGTTGTATCACATTTTTTAAAATTGCCTTTCAGCAACTGGTTCAGCTTTAATTGGAGCCAAGTTCTCCAAGATCCCCAAAGTCTAGGTCTATGCAAGTACCTCCTTGGTCTATGTAACATGACCAAGCCCAACGGTTGTAATGAGATAATCAGCTGGTAATTGGAAGCATACCATCTCAATGCGGTTGCTAAAAATAGGCAACGCAAAAGGGGAAAAGAACAAAAATTCATAAAAAAGCAAAAGTGTTAACTAGGGCTGAGAGCATTAGACATTTAACTCCTTTCTCTAAAACTTCTTGGATAGCCTTGGTCAAGAAGAAACTGAAATAGTTGTTTTTTTCTTGTTTTATTTTGAAAACCCTGGGATAAGCAGAGAAGTTTTCTAAGGGTTTTTATGTCTGGGTATAAAATGATAATTGTTGATAAATGATTTATGAACCCCAGTCTCCGTTTTAAATAGAACAATTAAAACTTATCCCATATGGCAACAAATGAGAACAAAACTTTGTCCACATGGAACCACTAACAGATGAGAACCAAACTTATACCAAATGGCAACAGATGAGGCTGAGGTTATAGCTGCAGTAATCTATGAAATATGATATTTCAAAAAGTATAATTGTGCAACGGATGAAGCGGGTAATGGGTGTAATTACTGGCCCGCGCACCAAGCGCAGCAAACGTGCACAGATTTGGGTGTGGTGCACGCATCAGGAGACAGAGCCGTAATCCTGAGGCCACGAGTCAACACCTGTTAATCATCGATGAAAGGTGTGTGGGCTGCAAGCCTGGCCTACAGCGGGCATTAACTCTTCCGATTCTGAATGTCGCATTGGCAAAATATATAATACACAAAACCTACAGCGCTGTAATACATATAACTTTAGTATATTACGAGTTAATCATCAGAGAGAAGTGTTGGGTTGAAAGCCTGGACTGCAGCGGCCGTTAACACTTACACTACCGAATTACACATTGGCAACAAATACAATACACATAAAGCCTACAGCGCTGCAATAGTCTCTAGTAAATAACGAGTTAATCATCAGTGAAAAGAGTTTGGTTACATGCCTGGACTGCATTGGCCGTTTTAAAACACCTACACTACTCTACTGCAGATTTGCAACAAACATACATGTATATAACATACATAAAGACTACATAGCTGCTATACATGTATAGCTCTAGTATTCTAAGGGTTAATCATCAGTATAAGGTGTTTGGTTGTGACTGTGTGTGGCCCTGCATCGGCTGCTTTTCATCTGCACCCATAACTTGATTAGTGGGATGGTAACAGCAGATACCACCAGCGCTAATCAAATACACATTCACGCTGCGATGTCCATTAGCTTCTTCCATGCTGTATGTTTTCTTTTTGTTCTTTATTATGTTGTGTGTTTGTTTGTTTGCTTCTTTCTCTATTTCTTTGCTTGTTTATTTGTTTGTTTGTATGTTTGTTTGTTTGTTTGCTTGTTTTGATGTTTGTCTGTTTGTTGGTGCTTTTACTTTTAGTAATAGAAAAGCATGACGAACATGGCCTTCTAACCCACACAGTGACACAGGACTGGTTCCTAAAATACTCGGTACATGTTTGATAAAGAATGCATTTTAGACCCAAAGCAAAATACTGAACAGGTTTAATAACAAATTTACTACCCAAACCATAAAGGAACCAAAAGTATGTACCCATGTAACATTGGTGAGTTACCCCTTTGACATACATGTACATGTATCAATCTACGCCTTGGGTCATTAGAGAATGTGTGTCAAACCAACCCTAGCTGTTGCCAATGGGTTAACAAGTTCCAAGGCTGCACTTAGTAACATTCAAAATGCAAAGAGGGATGTCTAATACATTAACACAAGTCACACTTTTGTTCTGTTGAATAATGCATTTCCCCTCCAGGCAGCTGATCAGAGGATCTGACTAATTGATGTTACACCCACAATTAGATGACAAGTTATCAATTTTAACATTAATTGATGTTACGCCCATAAATAGACTACAAGTTATCACTGTTAACATTAATTTTTAACATTAATTGATTTACACCCATAATTAGATTTCAAGTTATCGATTTTAACATTTAGTCTTTCCAACAAAATGCTCAGATTTGGTCTCCAGTTAACCCATTTGTATATTGGAACCTGGTGGGCTATGTACAAATATAGGGATTTCGGATTCTCGAAGGAAACAGATTAATGTGGAGCACATAATACTTATTAATTGTCTGTCCTTGCTTGTATTAATGAGGATTGTATGTTCATACAAATAGAGAAAGAGGAGGGATCTGAAAGATTTCCCCAACTAACTTTTATTATTAAAGCAAAATAGAGTCAACCTTGAATTGAGATTGAAATGTACTTCTGTAATTTAATAATGATTTTGTTAATTAAAGGTAGTTATCATTTGTAAATTAGTTTTAATTTTTGTTTCTAATGCAAGGACAGTTAATATCTCCATCTCTTAAAATGTCTTGACACAAGTTTGATATGCAGATACTGATAAAATGCTCAAACTATGATTATTAAAGTGACAAGTATTTTCAAGACTGAAGCTGCATAGTTGTGAACTCGTGCTACAACATGCTATTGGCAATTAAATTATTTTCTATATTAAATGATCATATCACTTGCTTGATGTGTTCTAGCAACAACTTCACAACTTCACAAGTTATCTAGACTCTCCAAACCACTAGTCACTTACAACTGTATGTATTATTATTATTATTCATGGTATTTATTTTGAACATACATGTATATATGGCAGCAAACAAGCTGAATTGCATGTGCTAAACAGGTTTTATTATATCATCAGACATTTCCTATCAAATTAAAAACAGGAAATAAAGCACAAGATGTTGATTTCAACTCTCCTCTCATCTAGGCGACACTGATCATAGCACTTGCTTGATGGGTTTTATAGTACACATACCTCAACAATATCTAGACTTACCAACAACTAGTCACGAGTCTTTTTAATTATATCCTCGCAGATTTCACATAAATATACAGACAGACATTGAAAAAGGAGATATTTGTGACCGGATATAGCAGAACCCTGCACTTGTCGGTAAAAATCAAAATTGAGATTTCCAAGCAATGAGAAAGGCCTCATAACAAGCTTTAATTTGATGCATTTTTCTAAAAAATCGGACAATAATTGGCAAAGATATATTACTGCTTCAATTCTACAAACATAAGACTTTTACATCATTATGTGAACTTATTAAAATGCCCATTCCTTCAAAACATGAATACCGACAAGTGCAGGGTTTTGCTATAGCCGGTCACATTTGGTGGCAGCGGTGGGATGTGTTGATTTCAACTCACCTCTCTTTTGTGCGACACTGATGGCAACAGTCTCTTCTTGGGTTCTTGGAGATACCTCCATCACCTGAGGTGGCATGGCATCAAGAGTATCCCAGTCGTCATGGGCAACATTCAGAGCAAGTGGTCTGAAAAAAGATAACATTTGTTTTAAAATCATGTTTTTGCTTTGACTTCAATTCAAAATTTTAAAGCAAGAAAAAGATAATATCAGTGTAAAAAAAAATGATGTTTCTGCTTTGAATAACATTGCTAAGATTTGTTTTCAGTCCTTAATTTTTCTTGTGAAAATAAGGTTGGTTGTATTGTTCATGGGGAAAAGTCTTTAATAAGTAGTGTTGTCGTTTTCGGGAGTATTTACTACCCGGGACTTGCGATAATTTTTCGGGCAAGTCCCGGGTACCCGAAATTTACCCATTTGTTTATTACACGATCGGCATGTCACGCCATCTGGGAAAACATGTTCATTCAAGTGACAAACATTGAGCGCATTTATGACAATAAATCATCTTCTTGAATGAACATGAAAGCTCTGGCGTTCAATGAGGGGACTTCCCCTTTTTTCGGGAAATCGAGTATCGATTTTTGTGCCCGGGACTCAACATTTTTCGGCGGGACCCGGGTACCCGGGACTCAGCGACAACACTATTAATAAGGTTACCGGGCTTACCCCATCAACTACTGGAACCTGGTGGCTCTTGTATTAACTCAATGGGAATATCTAGTAGGAATAGTTCCAGCCGTAATGCAAACATTGAGATAAAGGGGTCTACATGGTCTACGAAAAGGACAACATCAGTATGTTTTTAAAAATGTATGCTTTTGCTTTGACTTCAATAATGCATTAATTCCTTTAGTATTTTCAATAATATTTGTATTATACTATTTGAATAAGATTTCATTTGTCAGGGTGGAAAAAACTTTAACAATTTCAAAGATTGTAAGTTTTATTTTGTCTTACCTAATTTGGCTCCTCAGTCCAGCCAGCCGGCTAGCTTGCTGGGCCGAGGTCAGAGTGGAGTCTTCCATCGCACTGGTCATCCTTCTGCCTCTGCCTGGCTGCTGCCGGCCGATAGCCCAGGTCCAGAAGCTCTCGGACCTGATCAGCGATTGGCTGACCGATGCTGAGGCATCAGACTTCTGTCTGCGGTGCCCTCTGGTGGCAGTGGCTTGGGAGGTGGTCGCCCCTGTTTTGGTGGCAGCGGTGGGATGAGGGTAATTCTTCCAGTCTAGAGCCTTGATGCCTGTTGGAGGTGCGCTACAAGGTGGCTGCAGCACGGACAGTCTCTCCAAAACTACAAGAAACAAATAGTAATACATGTATCATGTATCATTACATTGTAATTCATTTATATTGGTTGATATGCATTTTTAACAAGATTTTGAAAGAAACACCAGTGAAATCTGTACAACGCAATCAATTCTTAATTTTAGCCAACTACTTAATTAGCTTGCAAACAGAAATTCTGCACACTACAGATATGCAAACAAATACAAAACAACAATAAAGTAAACAGAAAATATTAAGGAAGATGCAAAATATACAGGCACATCTAATAATGGAAATACATTGTACATCGTGATTAAAAATGCACACCCAAAATGAAGAGGCAGAAGCTAGCTAGGAGCCCAGTAATTTACTACCCTGCCCAACCCTACCGTGCTGAAAGACTGAACATTGTTTAGTCTCATTTGAGAAACGAAAGCAGTAAATCTTCTCCGTAAGCGAGCTTTCCCCGGGAATAAACAGGCTCATTTCCTGAACAGTCGTCTGGGTTATCCCTCCCTTTCTAAGTACCACACCCTTGCATGTGTCTCGGCTCTTTAATCTGTTCAGGATTGGTCCTGAAGTACTTGGGCTTGGGTCTATGGAGAATGCTTGTTATAGCAAAATCAGTCAGTCCTGAATGGGTTAATTCACATACATGTATGCTTGGTGTCTTATGGTAAAAATTGTAACAATTTGACAAAATCCTACATCATTTCAATCTTTACAAAAACGCCTAAAGTTATAATTATTGAGTTGATTTCATACATGATTGAATGATTATTTATTCAGCTGCACCTCAATTACAAAAAGGCATTGAACTCATTTAAATGTGGCTCACTTTCATACATCATAGCATCACTTTCCATTATGTGTATAATTTACAGCCATAGCAAGCCTATGATCAAGAAACAATGTTACGCAAACAAAATTGCTGATTTGCATTCCCTTTCCTCTGTTCCTCTATTTTCACTTTGTGGCTTACGTACATAATATATTTATCAATTTTGCAAACGATTTTGCAGTTCTAAGTTTCCAAATAAAATTGTCAATTTAGAATTGCATGTGCTCTGAAAGTCATTGAACCTGCATGGCAATAACCATTTTCTAGAAAGCCCCTTGCAGGCAAATATCTCATAAATGTGCACCACATTCATCCATATATGTGATTACATTTTTCAGGAGAAAACAAATTTATCTCCAGCTAGCTAGTACATTAAACTTCCAGAAGCACTACCCACGAGCGCTATGTACTTATGGAGGCTCCAACAATAGAGAATGTGGTCTCTTTATTGAAGCATATCCTAAGGGGGGCTCCGTTGCTCCTAAATGATTGTGAATATGACACCACAAGTGCTTGTAGCATTAATATCACGCTCGTATCACAACATGAAAAACTCAGGCTTCTTTGTTATTACGAATTCGTTTCAAGTGGATGAGATCTGTTAGTACAAAGGAGCTAGATTTCATGAAATTTGAGACATTTGGTGAGGCTGAGATGTATCAACATATCCATTCATCTCTTTCATCCTTTCCTTTTCCTAAAGCACCAGCCTTTATTTCAACAGTACATTTTACAAATCAGGTGAGAGTGAGAGAGATAAGGGTGTTTTTTAGTAATTTTTTTGCTGAATTGGGTTGTGCATACCATGTTGTAGGTCAGAGCCTTCTCTGTGCCATGCCAAATTTTCAGATAATTATTATTTCTAATTCTGGGAATATTTACAGAGCTAAAATGGGTTTCTACAAGGCTCCCTTATCACATGATCATCTTCAAGAATCAAGGTACACAATTAGAGTTTGCACCCTTCTCTTTCTCAACCAACATAAATATTCTCTCTATTTCCCTTTCTCACTAATTCAGTTTCTCCTAGGCTCTTAAAAGTTATTTACCCCGCTAATTGATGCTATTTGTCTCATCTACCATAACTTACTCTAAATTCCCCCTCTCTCTCCCTCCCACTCCCTGCTCTTTCTACATTTGCCTCTCTATTATCTTTGTATAATCTCCGCCAGAATTTAACTTCAAGATTTTCCTCATTCTAATGGAATAATAATAAAACATTCAGGGCTTTGACCCACTACTATTGCCAACAGTGCAAATATTTCTCTTGTACATTTAGTATGACATCATCTTCTTTACAGGGAATGCATCATCCAATTCAGCTCTATAAAAGAAAAAGAAAAAAAACCTGGGAAATCCATCATTCAATCAAGTTTCAGCAGCACTAAAGTTTTTGTATATTTAATATGTAAAAGTGTTGCTTTCTTTTATTGTGTCGTCTCCTTTTTTGCCAGGCCTCAAATTCATGACTAGATATAGGGTGAGTCACAGACCATCATCAGTCAATGTGTTCAAACATTCAGGTTTCATCAACCACAATGTGGCATCCAAGGTTCTTTTAATCCGTTCCAAGTCTGTCTGATTTTGATATAACATGCATTCTCCATTAAAGACCCCAGCAGGAGTAATTTTGAGACCAGTCCTAAATGGGTTAAAATACAATTAAAATGCAGTCATACTAAAGCTAAATGTTTCAAGGGTAACTGAGATATCAAAAATTAATGTTTTGCCATGTAGATGTAAATATCCAAAATTAGCACAAGGGAAATTGACTCTCAGAATAGAAATCCAGTAGACGCTTGTGTATATCCTTCGTCAAGAAGAAATTAGACCAACTCCCAAGTAGAAATAAAGCACTACAGATCCATAGTTGATTTCTTCATAATCACCCCTCACTGAAGAGGATAAAATAAGAAATCTTAAAAGCAGGGAATTAACATTTATTTTTTTCAGGGGCTACTTTTCAAGCTTGCCTGCATGAAAATAACACTCTAAAATTTGTTTTGCATTGAACTCTATGCAAATTTACAAGGGCTCTTTTATCATTTTCGAGGGCTCTTTTTGGCATTTCAGGGGCGAATTCGCCCCAAGCCCTCATGTATTTTTTGTCACTGCTTAAAAGGATAAAGAAGCGCAGCAAGTAATGCCATGACTCTACCCTTGATCTGTATTTTCTTCTTTGTGCGCTTAATATCATTCACATCTGCGTTTCTGATGCCCATATCTATAGTTTCAATTAAAGCTTCAAGTAAGCACGTATTATCTCATGTATTGAAGACCTGCAAATGGCATCAAGGCATTAATCTGTAGATACATAAGCTGAATTAAGTAACACCTGCATTCCTGGACTTGAAAAGTGGACACAATTTGTCTCTTAATGGGAGAGTAATGACTGGATAATTAACCACTCATCGGATGACTAATCTCAGGCTACTATACAAATGCACATAGACTTGTCTATAGCCCAGAATCAGACTTCTGAAACATACAGTCAAACCTGTGTATAGTGACCATTTGAGAGAATCAAGAAAAGTAGCCACTGTAGACAGGTGACCTCTTTCTAGACAGGTTCTATCAAACTTTAGTTCTCTGCAGAGGATATCTTCATGTGGCCACTACATGCAGGTTGTCTGCTATAGACAGGTGAACACTGAGACAGGTTTGACAGTATTCCAGGCTGATCTTTTACAAAATATATGAACATTAACCTGAACATGTTTTAAATTTCCAATTACAAACGAGGCATTTCTATTTGAATGCAACCCTAGCTTAATACTGATAAACATATTACTTTCAAAGGATAGCAGCCTATTATATCCTTTAAAAACACATTCCTTTACTTAATCTTCCCTAGCTTTATTTTTTGTAAAACAGGTAGCATGACTCACTAGCAGAATGAGTGAAACATATGGACCTAACTGCACAAATACTTACTCTTGATCAGACTGCCATGTGAAACATTTTATACATTCACATGACGACATTGCCCTATATATTATTTTGAAGTAAGCTAAAGGTAACATTATGAAGTTGATCATCCCGGCTTATTTGAATCTCTTCTTCAGAAATCCTAACATGAATCATAAAATGACTGAAACACATGGGCCTCCCAGCACAAAGAGTTACACATAATCAAATGTTGTGCTCATGTTTCTTTTAGACCAATCAGCATAGAGAAGTATTATACATTATGCTTCATTCAATGAGCTATACAATGGGGTGCAAATGACCCCAGCTTCCCTTTCAAATCCAGACATTAGTCTCTCGCATCTTGATACATGGGTTTTATTGCAAAAAGTTATGTTTGATCAAATAAAATGTAAGGTGCTTTAAAGACCAATCAGCAAACAGATGCTGAAGTGTTTTTTTCAAGCAAATTTCTTTCCCACAGCCTCTTCCTGATAAATCTCATCCCAAATCCCTCATAAATGTGCCTCTTTCACTACAGTACCTATCAGTCAAAATGCCTTATTGTGCCTCCCGAATCCTTTACCATAACTTTATTCCAAGTTTCTAAAGATGCTTTATAACAAGAGCGTTCCTATCCTGTACCCCTCCTTTTTATCCATATCTGTCTAAATCCCTTATAACTGCATGTACCCCCTCGATTACCGTATCAGATCTTTGTTCCAAGTTCTCATGATGGGTAACATCTTTTAACAAGTTATTTTGAGATGCCAAAGTACCATTCCTTCCTTGTTTTCTAAGCTGCTGGTTTGTATCTAAAATAGACACAATTTCCTGGTAAACAGCTTTCTGTGTTTAAGGAGATGCATTAACAGATGACTATAGTTTGGAGATCAACAAACCCAAACTGATGATGCCCTCTTTTATGGATAAGAGTGATTTTATGAAATGCAAGTATTATGTCACCAGGGGGGTGTTTCACAAAGATCCTAAGTTGAAATTAAGTCTAAGTTGGACCTAACTATTATGGAAAACCATGTATAGCCTTGGAATACAATTCAAAAGCAAAATAATAAGAAGTTTAGACATTTCATAAATGTTGCATCAAGAACATGAAATCTCCTTGATAATAGAAAATAATAATCATTTGAATCAACATCTTATTGCCTTTGATAAAGGACTTTTACAACTATTTTTCTAAGAAGCTAGTGGCTTTCCATACTGTTTAAGTTCAACTTAGAATCTTTGTGAAACACCCCCTAGAAGGTTTAACCACTTTAAGACTGGGATCTCTAGAAAATGTGTGTTAGATATGATCTAAATTAAAGTGTCTCCAATATTTTATTGCCAATCTACAAATTAAGGTTAGTTGAAGCTTAAACTGTTATGTAAATATTTTAACCATTTGAAGTACAATTAGTCATCATATTTGTGATATTTGTAGTAAAACCTTGAGATAGAATTGGTTTCTCTAGATCCCATATGTTCTGAATGTAGAAAACAAAATTAATTTAGAAGAATAACAACAATGTGTTTAAATACCAAATATAAATAATGAAATACTACAAATTCAAAATCTTGCATTGACCCATTCAAGACAACTTGTTTGTGATATGGCATATATTGTACATAAAACCCATATATTTTGGGTTCAATGCGTTAAAAAGGAGGGACAATGCTTCGCATTATGACACAAAATTATTAATGTACTCCTGTTGTGCCATGTTTGATTACAAAATAGTGTATAATTATTTGTAAAAACAACAAACTGCCCATTTGTTTAATCATCTTCGTAATTATGACTTCCAATTATCAATCGGTCATTAAGCAATGCAGGCCATAGGCACGTACTGCTACCGCTACCAATTCTCAGAACAGCCCATCCATCTAAGTGATTGCGTACATGTTTGTATGCACATACATGCCTGCAAGTCATTTCCAATATCACATGCACAAGTTATTTCTAAATAGTATATCACATGGACGCGCTAACGAGTCATTTCCCATTCCCCCAACAATGCCTCGTTTAATTGATTCTTTCATTAAGACGTGACGCTACGTCTCTACATTGAAGAGGTACCCGTTGGTTATTTTCTCTGCGCGCAAATATTTGCCCATTATTTGCAATCATCATACAGACGAGAAGGCGACAAGCTAATGTCCCACCTCTCTCTCGGATCCACAGCTAATGATTCCAGGGGGCAAAAAAGGGGGGCATAGTCTAGTTATTTTGTCAGAAACAAAATGTAGCAACATTCTGTAATACCTGTATAATTAACTTTACAGATTTTACACTTTTTTTAACAATTTGTAAAATTACTTCCCAATTCTCTTTTTGATATTTAAGTTTATTGGAAAAGGGGGCTGAGGGGGCATACAGAGTCTGCAAAACGATTGCTGAAACAGCTAGCTGAGAGCAAATGCCGAAGAAATCATGTGAGATATGTTTGCAGAAAATAATGTATTGAAAATATTAGCTAACTCTGCCCAAGATCAGTGAGATTAATGCTAGGAGGGTGTGGAAAAGGTTACGCTGTGTGAAAAAACAGGCAACAAAAGTGGAACAAAACTGTGATAGCAGTACTTACTATTTATTACTTAATATCAATCAATTAAACAACATTATAATTATTATGTTATAATTTGTAAAGTGTAAAGTAAAAAGTGAATCTACTGCAGTTAAGTTAGCTACATGTTAATGGTGTAATTCATTTTACTACCCATTCGGGAAAATATATTATTACTAATTACAATATCCATTTACTTGAATAAATTTAGAGGACTAATAGTACGTTATCTGAATGCCATGGTGCTTACTCCCTTTAAAATATGATTTTGTTGTCATGAATCATAAACATGTCAGTGAAACATTGTAATTATTGTTGCGTTATCATTACTTTCTGTTCCCCTTCATTATTTAAGAATTATTTGAGGGAAAATGTTTCATTCATATTTATTTTAATGAATTATCATTTTATGACTGAAAAAATGCTAATATAAGCCAATCAATTCAACAAAGTTGTAATATGTTGTTTTCACCATTACGCTTTCAGTCTTTCAGAGCATATTTTTACGCTGGAAAAAAGGGCTATGACACTGTCAAGTTTACCACATTAAAATGTCTAACAAAGTCTGCAGAAATAGCATATTTTTCTTATAGCTTACAGATGAAACCCTCTTTTCTAAAACTGGTATTACATATTCTATCTCTGCTTCTCCCGGCTCCATTTTTGTTTTAATACAAAATCAAACACAAGTCTCCAGTTTCCTATAATCCAATAAGTATTCATGAATAAAATATGAAATCTGAGATAAATGCTCAATTGGGTTGACAAAAGAATTCACAGTATTCTCCGAGTGATGACGGGATGACTCACTGTACAACAAACACACTATGAGGCCCCATCCCTCCAAATGTTGGCGACCTGTCCATTCTGTGTTAAAGGTATTCCGAGTACAAGTTTTTATCACGATTTTAGCCAATTGGTTACTTTACAAAACGTAAATTTAAGCATGTAAAATGTCAAAGCTGTTTGGATATATACATGTATTTTGTGGCATTCATAACATTTTTTCTACCAAGATAACAATATGATTATGAATAGTCTTGAAGAGGTTTAAAGATGCATGAAAGTGCCATGATAACTAGATAACTAGTTAATTTAATGTAGTAGAGAATGAGACATTATGAAACAAACATGGTGTCACATGGTGTGCATATTATTGTAAAAATCATACAATTTCTTTAAAAATGCGGTTGTGATTTTGATAAGGTGTGAATAGTTAGATGACACCATCTTACATCAACACAACCTTTAATGCTGGGCAGGTGTAACACAAGACCCCCTATTCTGAACCAATAAATAAATGCCAGTTATGATGTGTTGTTGCACACACAGCAAACAAAGAGCTCTCGGAGATACCGCATACTCGTAACCCGATCGGATGATTTGTTCTGGAGGCCCTCGTAAGACGTACATGTAAGACGACACACAGAGGTGGAATTTCCGGGGTGAGAGAATGGACGGGGAGTTGAATGACTAGCCTTGAGGCTTAGGATTTTTACATCAAACAGGGAAAAATTCCTCCTATCTGGCGTCTTCTTTCACCACGGTTGCATTCTTTGTTTGGAGAGCCACTTTATATATCACTCGAAATCTACCTTAGATTTGAAGATATACACATAGTACAGTATATCATAGTATATCATAGTATATCATAGTATATCATAGTATATCATAGTATATCATAGTATATTATATACACATCTAGTATATTATGTGTTTATTATGTGTTATGTGTTTATTTGAAGATATACACATAGTATACACATAGTATATACACATAGTATGTACTTTCAGGGCTGGTCCTGAAAATACATCTTCTCTCGCTAGGGTCTATGAAATATTGCATGTTTTACCAATATCCAAGTCTGGAATGGGCTTATAATTGTATAATTAGTTAGAACAAAAGAGATGTTCTACATGTTTTTCTCCATCAATTAGTTTGTTTTGAATTAATTTTCAAATATCATGTAGCTGACTGAAAGTAATCAACTAATGCTGAAACAAAAGTATTGCCTTGTCTTAACAATGTCAAAATAAAATTATACAATGTCAAAATAAAATTAGATTGACCATTATTTCCCAGCAGAATATACATGTACATACAAATATTTTTGTTTGCATTTTGACCTGCTCACAAAGCGAAAGAAACTTATTTGAGGATAACTGTTTTTATTATTCCTATCGATGTAAAGTACTAATATTCTATTGAATACATTTTTGTGTTATTAATGTTTCCTTTTCAAAAACAAAAAAAAGTAATAATGCAAACTCATATCCTCTTCAACACTTCTCGTGAGTAATAAATGCAACCATTTTGTCAAATTTTGGGGAATGTTAGTCTGTGTTATCATATATATATTTTTCCTTTGTTTATAAAGGACCTTATAGCTGATATTTACAAAAATAATAATAATAATAAATATTTACAAAATAAAGTTAACAGTCAGCAAATTATATAAAATGCAAATTCGCCTGGGGATCAACACGTATGCAATACTATACTGAAGGAATCATTTGCTAATGCACACATCTTGACTCATATCCTTAGACAAAGAGGCTCAAATTTACACTCTCAATTAAGTTTTCCTGTTCGGGCTCTACTCTGCCCCAGAGTGTGTGCGCTACCTGAATACTACACTACGCAATACACTGGGGGCCTACTGCATATAAGTAATTGAGTTAAATACAAGATATTCTACATTTAAGGGTGCCACTAGGGCTAATTGGCATATAAGTTTGTACACAAAACTTTGCTGTACATTCTAACATTATAATAAAATATTAAGTGTCAATTTTAGGGGGGAAATCGCATATAGATGTAGTTATTTTGCGCTGGGAATGGCAAAATGTTGCATTTTGGGGCAAATAAAACAGCCTTTCCTGTAAAATTGGAATAGTAAGTTCTTGTGTGTGAAGATAATCAATGGAAACCTGGGATAACAAGTCCCTGAAGTCAATATGAGTTAAGTATCAATAGGTTGAATGTGTCTTGAGCTAAGACTACTAAGAATTAAGTGATCAAGTAATTGAATGTGTCTTGACTTGAGACTACTTATAATTAAAGTGATGAAGAGGTTGAATCAAGGGGCAGTGTGAGAAGGGAGAATGCAGGTCAGTCATTCTACCCCCACCTATCCTGTTTCCTTGGTCCCAGACATGCATTGTTACTTAATATAGATGCTACAGTCTTACAGAATGGAAGGAGATACAGGCAATCAATGCTTAACCCGTTTCTCAATAGATTATGGCTTTGCCATAGAGTTAGACACATTAAATCACATTTTAAAAATTAAGCGTTGTGTTGTCTTGTCTGAGTTAGTCCTAAGCTGGGTCAAATCCAAGTGCTATAAATCTTTTTGAAGGTTTTTTGATTTAGCATAGTCTGGAAAACAGTAAGTGATAAGACATTTAACTTTGCTTGTTAGTAATTTGGTAAAGAAACTAAACAAATTTATATTTTTTATTCACGCAGTAATACATTGAAGGAAATTAGCAACTCTTTGTCTTAATAAAACAATAGTTAAGATAAATGATAAGTGAGTTTATTAATATATTCCTCTCTGCACGTCCATCCAAAGGGAATTTGTCAAAACTTGTGAGAGAAAAAGAAGGATGTCTCATATTTTGGTTTGAATACTATCAAAATGTGTTTTCTATTAGGCCAACAGTTCCATGAATCAAAACATCACCTATTCCAAGATTAACTTTGTTTATGACTTTAAAATTCAACAAAGCTAGATAGTGGTTATAATTAACCCATGGCTAAATTTACCTCAAAAACCTCCGCATTTAACCCAGAAACACAGAAACACAACCTTGTGGAATTCTATTCATACCACAGTGACAAATCCCTACAAAGCACACAATCATTTCCTTGATCCTGTAAAGTGAATTTGAATTACACAGCAATTTACATAACTTCCTATTCTCAGAAATTAGGATATAGTTAACATTTAGTCATCTTCAAAGCCATTGCCACATCCTTGCGAATGTCACAAATGAAGAAGGACTTTGGGGTTTTGACAAAGACATTGACATTTTGCCAAGAAAAAGATAGATCCATGTATTGAAAGACGCTTGCACTGAGATCTTGGCAATCTAAAGGTCATCACAATATCCTACTTCCTGCAGACCTGAACTTGTTCCTTTGACTCATACAGGTCCTGGAACCCACAAGGAAGGCACAGAGGACAAGTACACTATAAGACATAAAGTATACTCATCTTTTGTGCTCAAATGTGGGTGGAAGGTGGGGTGTTTAAAGATAAACTAAAACAATTATCATTGGACCCAAGAAAGAACACTTGGTTTTCTTAAAATCCTGCCGAAATTGGCCAATCCACTGTGCACTATACTAAGTAATTTTGGACATAAAAACAAACAAACCGAGCATGAATTATATAAATATAAAAAGAACTGTATTCTTGTACTAACAAGAGCACTCTCCAGTATTGCCGCATCAGAAACAAAACTAGACAAAATAATTTGTGAATTGTATGTTAATATTGCATGTTTCTGGCTTCATCAAGAAAAGGGATAGTAATTATTATAATTATGGAAAATTATTACTGAAAAAATATAATTTGAATTTATGAAGAAAAAAAAATGCATGAGACCCTTTTCACGCAGTGCGGGAGCAAGAATGTTGTTCTGTAGGACAAGAATAATTTTCAATGTTATAGTTCTTTTTACAACTACAACAATCCTCTCAGTGGATAAATCATACACATGTACAACATTAGGACGTCCTCAAAAAGATCTACTTTTTTTCCTAAGGCCATGAGTAATTTCAAAATGTTGGTGGGAAGTTGAATCCGGAATAAGGATGAGGAAATTATTTTCTTCTGGTTGTAAATGTCGCACATCTGTGACCAAAGCTAAGCACAGGAAGGTACAGAGTCTGGACAGCACAACTTGAGTTTCGATCATAGGGACTACTCATTTAAAACAAGTTTTATATTTCAATTTTCTCACTTACACATAGTCGTAATGTGGAACATTTGAACAGTAGGAACAATTAAGAAACATGTATTGAAAGAGACTAAAAGCTATCTAAACTTTCATTGTAATTACCTCATTTTTACATTGTTAGCAGTGCTCTGGTTTTGTATTAAATTAGTCTTAATTGTTTTATTAAACAGCCTTAATTAATGATGTGCAGATTGAATCATTTTCCTTTTTTGTAAAACACTATTCCTTATATTTCTTTCCCATTTAACTTTCAACTTATCATTTTTGCTTTATACACAGGCATATAGGGGGCTAAGGTCAAGTTCATATGATATTAAACAGTGTAAACTCACACATGTGTATGATCAATCATATCATGCGCTTCATAAATCAAGTATTCTCAATCTACCTCTCTCTCTCTCTCTTTCTCCTCATCATATGCTTTATTTATATACATACATTACAACTAATCATTTCTCCTTCTCTTTCTCTCTCTCTCTTTCTCTCTCTCTCTGTCTGTCTTTGCTTAAATCCATCATTTTGTTTTCTTTTCTTTCTTTCGCCCCCAGGTTTGAAGACGCCATAGAATACACGTGGGACAACACTTTGCACAGCGAATTGACGTCAAAGGTGCACATGCAAGTTGGGAAAAGATATTTTTAACTGTTGCCTTTGAGATGTGTGATTTCTATTTTATTCACGCTTGAAACACCAGTTCCCTGTAGGCAATGTTAACCCCTTGACTACGGGAACTGAGTGGGTTGTGTACAAAGTCTATGGTGATTTCACCATCTCGAAGGGAAAGGGTTAACCCATTGCTGATGGGAACCTGGTTCACTAAGTGTAATAACTGTATGAGATTTTCACTTTCAGTAGTCAACAGGTTAAGGGGAAATCATTACAGGAAAACAAATACACATATTCTGAGGAATAAAGTGCAACACAAGCGTAAAACAAGCATTACAAGTAGTTCTAGCTATTATAAACATCCACAGGAAGCTATTCTACAAATACGACATCGACTGTCACATCAATTATGATGGGGGCGTTTGAAGAATCGAATGCACATTACACTGTCATAAAGCCTTGTCATTATACTTTGTACTGGACAATTATATCTGTTACAATAAAGGTTGCAATTTATGTGACATGAACACGATGTGCATCTAAATAATGTTCATTTGCCACATAACTCATCACTGTTCAGATCAATACATTGTTTCATAACTTCAATTTATGTTGGCTTAAGTGCGTCTGTTGAATGATTTTTTGTTTTTACTTTAAAATATAGTGTATTGGTTCACATTTGTACAAAAATTCTAATGTCAGTGGTGCAATATGTGCATCCAAAATAATTTGCTACACCACTCAACACTGTTCAGATTTTTAAATGCATTTCACACTTGAATTGTGTGTGTATATATTGTTGGTGTTGGTATGCATGTTACATTGGACGTTTGTCACGTATGGTTGCAATGCGTGTGTGTTTGTTCAGAATGAGTTGTAGCCTTCAAATTAATTTGTCTTTTATTAAAGCTTGTTCATCACCAATCAAGGAATAATTCAACATTTAAATGCTAACTTTAAAATCATCACTAGTTTGGTAAAACACTACTAGCGAAGCAACAATCACAACAGCATCACAAATCAACTATTTTTTATTTATTTTTTTACAAATCAAAGAGTGCACGAACCATACACTCAGCATTTTCATACAGTACCATATATGTTGCTGTAGGTAAATGTGAAATTAATAACTCCCCATTATACCAACTGAATAGCTTTTTGTCCCTTAATTGTCAATGACCTTCCATCTATTTTGCAATGATTAGATGAGAGATATGCAATCTATTGATAAAGGTCAGCGTTAAATGGAAAACAATCCCAACTCAGAACGGGAAATAAGCTTTGGTAATAAAAGAAGGAAATTCAAATGGGGCATGCAGAAATATTAATATCAAAATGGAATTTGAATTTTGGGAGAGTGACTCAATCATTACAGTTTAAGCAAACTGGGATGAGATTCTGTTTCATGTACCGCCTTGATTTCCTTGAAATTATTTCCTACTAATATACCGTAAACAATCCTAAAATGTCATGATATTCTAGATTATTTTGGATTTAAGTATCAAATTGCTTCACTCATTTCAAAAGGTATAAATTAATAATACATTTTTCAGAATTCAAAAATCATCCATTTCATATAATTACTTCAATTGCCATTAAGTGTTCTCATCTGGTGATGAAAAAACAAGACTTGCTACATATAAAAGGAAATGTACTAGCAAATAAAAAAAAATATGCATAAAAAATCTTGTAATTTAATTGGCTCAATATCTATTCCCATTTTACTGAGCCTCACATTTATGTATGTAAGTGTTCCTGTGTTATAAAAAGGAAGACACATAAAAGGGTTTGCTCCTATGAAAGGAAACGTGACCGTCCCAAAAAGTATGCATACAAAATCTAGTCGTCAAATTGGCATCTTTGCATTTTTTATTCCCGTTTACTTGGCCTTGCATATAATTATGCAAATGTTTTGCATTGCATTGAAGGGAAGACAGATAATATAGAAAGGGTTTGCAACCAATGAAAGGAAATAAACTGGCAAAAACATGCATAAACTAAAGCGGTGATCATCAAATTGGCAGCTATTTGCTATTCCCCCCTTGATGGGGCCTCTCACGCACGTGAGTGAGTAAGCGAGTCGTGTCCTCTCCGTGTTATCCTGCTGCGAATCAGCATGCAGTCCGCCCCTCACCTCCCCCACCCCGAACGGTTGACAGATCACCCCTGATGGGCCTTAATGGTGCAAATTATGAGTGCGCCAATCACTGAGCAACAGTTTGTGTGTCATGTAATCGTGGGTGAGTTAACTTTCCTTTTGCGGACATTCATAAAGCCCTTTCCGTACTTCCCCCCTCCTAGATAAATGTCACTTCCACATAGACAACACAGGATACACAGTGTTCACATAGGCAATCGGTTAACTGGAAATTAAAATGTTGATAGCTTGTGGTCTGTACGCATTGAAGTATCTGGCATGTTTCATACGCTTGTGGTTTGCGCATTAAACCTTGTCTGTCAAAATTTGAAATGTGTTTTGAATTCCTTTTTATGGCATCATGATTAGTATGCTAAATTGGATCTAATGTCAGTCAAACATATTATGTTGCTTATAATTTCATTATAATCTTTATCATATTTCAGTATCAGATAGTGTTGTTATATATAACGAACAATAAAAATTAATGGCATTGTTCCAGGAAAACAGATGAATGTAGGGATTTTGTTTCATTAATCCATTAATCCATTAATCCATTAATCGAACAACACAATTTGAACTGTTATCAAATCTAGATCAGAGCCCATGGGGGGGGGGGGGGGGGGGGAGGGGGAGTTGACATATAAAATGCATATATTTCAAATAGGAGAAAATAGCTTAACAGAAACAAAGGCAAAACATTGGACAATTCAATAATAGAACAACATTTATTACACATGCTTGTCATCAAAAACAAAAATATGATTTTAAAAGACATCAAAGCACAAAATATTAAAACACAAAACTGAAAATGTATGGCAGAAAATATTCAGCAAAATATAAACAATAAATGGATACATTGATGAATTGGAATTCACAATAAACACTTAGACAAATTATGTAAAATGCATTCAAACAGATAAAGCTAATGACAAATAATATCAAAACAAAAACGTAGCAAGTCAAAGAACAAAAGATAACTGAACTGATGAAACATGCATAAAACTTGCACAACACAAGCGACATATATTCTGAATGAATTAACATAATCTTGAAAGTCATTACAACTACAAAAACAAAAATAAATCATTATAATGAACCAACATAATATGACACAGACAGTATGAAACATGCACAAACTTAAAATTTCAATCATGCAACAATTACAACATCTAGAGGTCCAACCTTTCTTCCTGTGGTGCTCCGCATCAACAACGTGGATAGGCTTCAGGGGTCGATGCTTGATGTACTTGACCTCCGCATCCTTAGCAACATTATCAATCCTAATGATACGTGATGTGGATGATGCGGATGCTGGGAGGATGCTGCACTGCTCACTGGAAGGGACACTGGGGATGACACTGGAGGCCTTCGTCTCCTCACATCGCACAAGCTGCGCTGCAGAGATTGGCGGTGGGGAGCTACAAGTCAGTGAGCTCCGCAAGAGAGAGGAGTTGAGGGACGCATAATCCGCTGCATCAGCCTCGTTCCACCGCTGCTGCGCTGCCGAAACACCTGGAACAACCTCTGCTGATGCTGAGGTATCCACAACCTGGTCCTCAGGCTTCCCGCAGAAGGTATCCACCAGGGGCTCATCTTCCGACTTGGACCTGCCAAGCGTGGCCAAATTCTGCATCCAAGGTGGCTGATCCCCGACTTCGAAGAATCCAGAGGAGAAGGTGGAGAGGCCTTCCATGCTCTTTGGACGACTCTTCCCTCCATCTCTTCCCCCAGAGGTAACGCTTCGCCTCCGAGTCACACCCATATTCCTCGGGAGGCTGTGCGTCTTGGAAGCAAGTGAGGCAACACCTGCTTTGTCCTTTGAGTCAATATTTTGAAGTAGGAAAGGTTTGTTCTCCGTCCCATTGATGAACACCCCTCCGTGCTGCAACATGCGCTCGGCGTACGTGTCCTTGCAGAAGTGCCTCTTCCGCGTTCTCTGTACACTTTCGCGACTCGAAGAGGAACAGTCATTTCCCGCAACAGACGCATCTAGCGATATGCTCCTGGCATTGTACAATGCCGACACATTGCGAGCATTGTCCTTAGGTCGCGATCGGCTGCTTGAGGGGAGGTTTGCGTTGATGTCTTTAGGGCGAGAGGGCTGCCACGAGTCCAGGCTATCGGTGTCGGACAGGTGCTCCCTGCTACTAAGCAAGGAGCGCCTTGCGGCACCGAATGACCCACACCACGTGGTGGTCCGGTGTCTGCGTGGTGGGAGGCCAGCAAACTCTATCTCGTCCTGACGGAGAAGTGGGGAGAGGGACTGGATGGGTGCCTGGAGTGGGGAAGGCAGGGTTACTGGGTCTGGAGTCAGATCCTCCACCTCGGATTCAGACAGTTCACCAATTCCTAGGAAGAAAAGTGGCAAAATCAGGAAATTATAATCTTAAAATATAAGAGACGTTTAATGCAAAAAATGTTCTTGTGATGTTAGCTGTGACGTTTTGAACGTTGAATTCGCAACAATAGCTTGTTCTAAAACTGTCCCATTACCTTACATTTTGTTTAATAGGAGTAATTTTGTGTGCATACTTGTAACCAAATGTATTACATAATATCCCAGAAAACTAAAAAGACTTGAGTATTTTCTATTGCATGGTAAATGTCCTCATCACAATAAACATTGGCAGGACATGTCATGACATTAGACTGTCATTAGAGAGGAAACTGGTCCGGGAAGTTGGCTCAGAAAGATAACAGTTAAAACAATTTGCTCACTTCCTTTTTAGCATGATAGTAAAAACATTAGATCCTGATTTTTGTCCCTCTCTGTTTTAAAAGAATAATAAACACTGAATAACAAAATGAAACTAGGGGGAAAAGGGAGGTTCAAACAAAAATATTTATGGAAAAAGATGTTGGTTTGATTGAAAGTACATGAATGCAGGTCACCTTGTACTTTCATGTTATGAAATATAAAACAATTTAGGTTCAGTAACTAAAAAACATGGTAATATGAGAATGACACTTTACATTAAAATGTCGATTATGTCAAAAACTAACCTTAAATGTTAGTAAATGTTATTAAAATTATTGGCATGGAATGGTGAGATAGTCATTGATATTTTAAGTGAAAACAACAACAATTACAAAGCAGCATGGTGTTCATGTTACAAGTGAAGAATATAATCTGTGTAAGAGAAGTTATGTTTCCTCCAACATTTTGAAATATTATGAAAGAATATTTTGATATTCATAAATACCAATTTGCATTTTGTTTGCCACTGTAATTCATCTTGTAGCTCTGCAAATGTGACATTTTGTTAGTTGAATAAATACCATTATTATTATTCCCATATTAGAGTTAATGCACAGTATACCAGGTTCCTAGTAGATACTAACCTTCATCATGTTCACCCCAGGTGCGCCTTCTCCTCTGCGATGTGCTGACACCCTCTGGAGCACTGAGTGTCCTGGTGATTAAGAGAGGTAGCCTTGGAGGGGTGGCATGGAGGCGGATGAGAGGCTTCTGCAGGTGTCTGAGCTGGATTGGCAGGGACTGGGGTCTCCGAGGGGCATCAGGTAGTCCCTCCTGGCTCTCACACTGGGCTCCTGCTCCTGGGATATCTTGCGAGCAAGGGGTGGAGGACGCGGACGAGCTCTTGTTAGACAGAAGCTCCGTCCAGTGAAGCTGGTTCTCCTGGACGCTTTCATCCCGCCTCTTGGGTTCCCTGGGAGCAGGTCGCTTCCTCTGCTGAGCGATCTGGGCAAATGTGATAACCTTTGAAGAGCTCAAGTCATCGGGCAGTTGTGATTTGGCAGATGGGAAGTCCAAAGTGAATGATGGTTGTTCAGTGAATGATGCTTCATTCTGTGCAGCACGAGCTTCATCACTATCAGGAGTTCTCAAGAGGGAAGGACTAGACTCTCCTGAGTTAGTCTCGTCGCTTTCCTCTTTGATTCCTCTGTGGTAGCTCATCCTCTGCAGTTTGGGTGACGTCTTGTTCAGGGCGTCCAGAGGGGATTCCTCATCGGAATCACTTATATCCACTCCGTTCTTCTTCCTCTCATTATCTATCATCGATGCAACCTCAAAACTGCGATAGAGCATGTCATAGCTCTCTGGGCTGGATGACAATGCTGGTGTCTGCAAGGAGTAGGCAGACCTCAGACTCCCTGATGATGCAGTACTTGTTGCATCATGCGACGAGCAACTCCTCGTTTCCTCGACTGAATCCTCGTCAATCTCATTGTCCTCATCAAATCGCTGTGTCACCACTCCAATGTTGTGTAACTCCTTCTCAATATCCTGATCACATGTTACGAGATAGTCATTGATATTTGAAGGTGTGAGTAACCTTCCAAAGGTATTGGATGGAAGGTTGTAGCTGTCTGAATTGGTATCATCAAAATAGCAAGAATCTCCTTCTACCACAGGGCTGTCGTCATCCGATTCCGACCAAAAGCTCTTGTCGACGGTTGGCGTTTGATCGCTGTCATAGTTGATCCTGAAGCTCTCCTGTGGCCTTCTGCAGGACACTTCAATGTTGTTGTCATTGAGACTGTCCAGACTGATGGAGAAGTTATTCTTGATCTGCTCAATGGATGCATGTCTGACGTTCCCCTCCAGGTCTTCTGGAGACGAGGGGGAATCCACATCATCGCTGAGCCTCCTCTTCCTGTCCAGCAACCGCGTCGGCGACGGGATGAGACTCCCTTCGTCCTCAACCTCTTTCAAGACTCGTGAGAGATCCATGAAGTGGTGAGACTCCAGGGAGAACCCATCCCGAAGCTGCTGCTGCTGCTCCTGGTTACTGTGATGATGGTTCTGATGCTGGTTCTGGTACGTTCCCTGGACGGGCTGGTACAGGGACTGGTAGGCGTATCCAGGATCCGTGAGCTCCGAGCTCTGGATGCTGACACCCTTGCTGCTCCATGATCCGGAAGGCATCTCGCTGGTGGATGATGGAGCGCCTGGAGGCTGCTCTTCTATTGACCAGAGTACCACCAGGCAGATGACGATGATAATAAAAAAGCTGCAGTGAAAGAAAAAAAATAACATGTTGAAAATAATCATGTAGAAAAGGATATCAAATAAACTGGTATTGGAAAGTATCAGACATATAAAAGGTGAACACAGTGAAGAAATAACTCTTACAGGAATACAAAACTGCTGCACAAAAATATGCAAAGGGTCTCACAGCATATGAGACATATATTTGTTAAATCTCAGTGATACATTTTACTTGACTAATATCATGAATAAATAACCTAGATAAATACATTTTCTATTCATATCTTTAATAAACATGATCAAACAAGAAAGTAATTAATTGTAAATAACTCGAGCAGTGATTGTAACAACTGATTTCCATTTTCTAGTTACACATGTTCCAATAATATGTGCATTACTATGTATATTTAGAAGGGTAATACTGGAAATGAAGTTAAATCTATCTAGATACATTATTTATTTATGTATTCAACCTAGAGGGGATTTAGCAAGCCCCTTTCAGTGTGCCTCTCACTGCATGTCTGCGTTGTCTATCTTATTGAGCAAGACAGAGGACAAGCATATTCCGCATACCAAGCGTGTCATCCGTGTCTATAAATATACATTGACATGTACGGGTAGTACAGAAAGGGGTCGACTATTGTTTTTATACATGTCTTGAAGAAGGCAGACAAGGAAATGTGACACTCTGACAAGACTGCTAAGCTCATAATGTACACGTGTATGTATTCTTAACCCCTTCGAGCTGGTTTAGTTTTTAAAGTGATCTAGTAACTTTGTTGATGCACGTGCAAAAAGTGATGAATGGTTGATAAAATGTGTATTGTTGGGATCTGATACGTCCACTGGGTAATGTGTCGAAATTTCATGATGGATGTATTATGGCCGAGTAATGAGCGAAAATGCAAAGTGATATTCCCTAACTTATTGCATTGATTTTGTATACAGTTATAACTTTCCAGTGGATAATTCAAAATCTGAACAATTTGATTGTAAATATCTTTTTAAAGAAAGGGAAATAACAAAAAACAAAAAACCTGTTCCATGCTTCTATAGGTAATAGGAATACATTCATAAGATACATTATACATTATTATTATTATTATACATTTTGATATGTGATTAAATTGATTATAATTTATTACTACTTAAATATTGTAATTTAATTAATTTGATTATTTAAGAAGAAATCTGATGTTAAACCTTTCATCACAATTCAAATATTTACCTATGAAATGTCTGGCTGGTATTATTCATTCACTGATTATTTTATTAAATGAATCATTTAAATACTAAATTATGTATTTATCTTTATTAACTAACTATGAACTAATTACCATTTGGCAATAACTTTACTTACAGAACACCCTTGAAAAAGAATAAAACACATAAAATAATACATACTAAGAAAACGAAATGTATACGTACATTTGACTGATTTGTGAATCAGTTTTGAAAGTGACAATTTTGAGACATCTTTTCACTATGTAAGATTTCTGTACTTAGGCACGTATATGATTATAAAAATGTTTATATCAAAACATTAATTTATTCTCATTGTTATTATCACGAAGTCTGTTTTTAACATAATGAGTTAAGAATTTATTTACAAACTTGTTTTGTAATGTTGCCATGGTACCCCTATCAGAAAACGTTTCGATTCTATAAATGTATCAGCACATATCACAAATAGTTGGCACCATTTTTTAATCGAGTGATACGAGTTGCCAATACATGCATATAACCATTGCCAAAAGTTAACAATGAAAATGATATAATCTATGTTATGATATTATCTAAACATCATTTCCTGTAACAATATATTATGTATCAAGTTATTCTAAAAATGAACATAATAGTTTTAATCAATTTTCATACAAATTAAAGAGCCTTTTGATTACACTGTGATAATAATGCTAAAATGTGAATTGTAGGCATCTGTATTGTAACATAAATGCATGAACACACAAAGTCTGGATGTATATTATGTACATACTACAATTTTTATATCACCTTTGTATGTATTATCATGATTTATTTCATTAAAAATGGTATGTTACCCATTATATAACTAATCACTAGAATAATCAATATACCATTATGTACTGTAATTAATACGTAAATCGTTTGTACTATATTGTTACACAGAAAATGGGTTGAATGTTTAAACTTTCCGTAACAAACAAAAATCATAAAGTCAGTATATGATATTGATACTTTATAATCATTCTATGGCCAAATATATAAGCATTGAACATACATTATATAATATAATTAATATAAATCAAAATAATTGTTGAAATCAATGTAAGATATGAATATATTTGCTGAGATTAATACTTACACATATATAAACAAAGAGACGAGGACAGAACACGACCGAACAACAAGCGGCTTTCCCACTCGGGCGACATCTGTGTAGTCAAAAAATGATTATTCCATCTGACAAAACTGCGGCATTATATTCCAAATCATCGCTCTTGTCTCGTCTTCAACAATCCAGGAAAAATTGAGAAAATTAATCACAAACGTTAGCAGTAAAATCCAAATCTACTTTTATGTATACTCGCATGCATAGATCTATATACAAAGTCCACTGGACATGTAGATGTGAGTGTGTGCGTGTTGAGGCTACATTGGTATGGCAAGCCTATCGCACACAATATGGCGGCGAGGAGATTTAGCGAGCAAAATTGGCTTCCGCAAAGCCTCCCGAGCTCCTCTAGTTCTACTCATGCGCGTGTGTGTGCGAGAGAGAGAGATTGAGGGAATAGATAGGAGGCCCGCTGTGTTGTGTGTGCAAACAGCGATGATGAGACTTCTTCCTGCGCAGCGCAGTGCAGCTTACCCACAATGCACCGCTTCCCTCAGCCGCTAATTGATTGCTCATGGGCGCACTGCTACTGCATATATGCCCCTACTATACGTATGCGCAGATCCGATCAGCGCACAGCCAAGTCAGTAGCATGCAGGCAGTGTTCATTAGCATAATTGTCGTTCAGTGCTCATATAACGTACCCACACAGCTAGCAGCTAGCAGCAGTAGAAGTAGTAGTAGTATGGAGTGGGGAATCAGGAAACAGGGACCATCTCAACAAACTTCCCGTTTGGCTAGCTGACAGGAAGCTTGCCGATTATAAATAGCAATTCTGAGCGTAATACTCATGTGTATAGTCTGATCACTAGTAAGGAATGTTATACAAACTATAAATCAACCCTCGAAATTAGCATAGGCCCGATGGCCCTGGGCCACTAAAAATTGCCGCCGGGCCAGTAAAAAAAATATTTGGTGGCCCGACTGGGCCAGCAAAAAAAAATTAATTAATAAAAAAAAAAAATTTAAAATGTTTTGTTTTTTTTTGTTTGTTTTTTTTTGCAGATACCCAGTAGTCATGTTTAGTCCTGTCTATGGCATGACAAGAGCTTGCTTTTAAATGTAGCATTCAGCAAGTTATACACTTTTCTCACATACAAAATATTGGTTAGTTAAAAAGTTGCAAGTAAATTGAGCAAGTAATACTGCTGCTAATATATATTCATACATTCTTGAGCAGCCATACTCATTTTCTAACCAGTTGTTGTAAACAAAAATTTCATAATTATTAAAAATCGTTATTAGTCTAATGAGCATCATAAATATTCATAATATGCTGCTCATGAATTTTCATATATTAATTACTACTCAATGTACAACTACCCAATAAATATGCAATTTTTGTACTAACCACTAATTCTTTTACGTGAGAAAATGTATGTTGATGAATGCTAGACCAGTGGTATTTAAGCATTCCAAAGTGGAAGTGTAATTGTCACTGTGATTGTCACTGTGATTTTTTGATGAAGACAATGAATAAAACAGACATGACACACACACACACACATTCATGTTTATTTAATTCATCTTACAATGAAACAAAGGGGAATGAAAAAAGTATTGCCTAGTACCCTGAAACTATCAATATGGTTATTGTATTAATTTTACTTTTGTTTTTCCTTATTTTTTTTTCGGGCCAGTATATTTCGGTTTCGGGCCACCAAATATGGAAAAATACTAATTTTACTGGCCCGACCGGGCCACCAACAAAAAAAAGTTAATTTCGAGCGTTGTATAAATACTAGCCTGTTTTGTTTATTTTGAAATTTGAAGCAATATGTAGCACTTAACAATTACACCAAACATTATATAGTTTGATAATCATTTTGTATTTCTTTGTAGATTGTAAAACAAGAAGTATGGGGAAGATTTATTATTTCCACAGCTACAAAAGACTTTTGTCTACATATTAAAGCACCTATTGTATTATACTACATGTTGTTACTGAATAATACAGGTCCTGAATTCATGCTAACTGTGTTTAAAATGCCTACAATTAATTAAAACATTTAGTATGGTCATATAACAGAAAAATACACAATATATTGGGTGACAAAACAAGTGAAATTTTCAATTGTTTTATGCCAGAAAAGGAAGAGGCTTATTGGGAGACAATTTCAAGATAAGTAAATTATTAAACAGACGGATAAGTTTTTGTTAAAAATATGAATTACACAAAAAATTATTCTTAAATACAAATATACTGGAAAATGTATGTAATGGGTGTTTAATTTGTACACAATAACAACTATGTGGTAGATGGCAAAGATACAAATTAAGTCCTGAACAACTCCTTGAAAATTATGTTAAAATAACAAAACTGCTCAGATCTATTTGGCATATAACCAGTCATTATTTGATATACATGTACATGTATGCATCGATCACCATGCAAAGAGGTACCTCTAGAGCTACCCCATACTATGTACTAGTATCATCATCAATGCCAACTTGACACCCGTAGGCATACTGAGGGGGGGGGGGGGGGGAAGGGGGTGTTTGGGTGTTAATGGTTTGGGGGTTAAGCAACCCCCTTTAGCAAAAAAAAAATGACTGTTTTATGTATTCAAACACACCCCAACTACGCCACTGAATGAAGCTAAAACACCCCCCTTGAAAAAATCCTGGGTACGTTTATATTAGACACTATCGATTATTTCAATAACTATTGATTTTTCAAGGTGACGTATTTTGGTCAATAGATTTCTTCAAGCAATATTTTCTATTCAATAGCTATTGATTTCTTCAAGGTATTATTTTCTGACCGATAGATTCATTTCAATTTTCTTTCTTCTAAATTGATTTTTCAAGGTGATATATTTTTGGTCGATAGATTTCTGCAAGCAATTTTTTCTGGTCAATAAATTCATGTAATGTACTGTATATCGTGGCACTATGGAAAATTGATATCATGAATTTAATTGATGGTCAGTATCCCTGTGATGCAATGTACTGCATATATGTACGTTCATGTAAGCAGCCGAATACTTTTGTAATGTCATCGAGATGGTGAATTATTATTACTCCTCAACTTTCAAAGTAAACCAGTTGTTTTTTCATTAAAATTTGTTCACGAGTTAAGAGTGTTAAAGGGATAGTTGAGTTTTGGTATAAAAGAGAGTACAGTTTTGGTCAAACTGAATTTTAGTAACCAAAACCTGCACCATTACATTACAAACTAACTCCACCATGCTCGTAAGGAATACAAAATAACAAATTACTAAGTAAAAAGCCTGTTATCATTTAAAAAGAGATCTGTTAAAACTCAAAGAGGGTGCTCTCTAAAAACACATTGGTTTCAACCATTTCAAATAAAATATTTTGCATGTTGTGTTTTGTTCAAATAGTGATTAGATAGAGAGATAATCAACAACTATTTAAAAACCTCTTTTGCAAATTTTTTAAAAGAGGAAGCAATTAAACAAATGTTAACGGCTGGTTCAAATTTATCGAATAATTGTGGGGGCCCACAATTATTACAAATGGTTATTAAATGTTTATGGATATTTCAGCCATTTCTGAACCGATTTTGATCAAATAAAGTTTATGCTGTCATTAAAATTGTATGCTCTTTCAAATTTAACACTCATAAGTTTTCATTATCTCACACAAAAATTATTTTGTGTAGCGCCCTCTATACTAAAACTCAACTATCCCTTTAATAGCAAATTGTTATTAATTACTAATTATTTACCACAAGCTAGAGCAAGATGAGAACATATACAATTTGACATAACCACACAATACACAGACATGGTCATTATATATTTGGCATACATTTTTATTATAAGATAAAATGAATATATTTTGTATTAATTTTTAATTTTTAATTCAATGTTCTCATGTTATTCAACTTCTTATCTACTTTATTGACAAAACTCTACATGATCCAACTCAAAATGGCAGGATAACAAGAATTGCTATATTTTCCTCTAATAAATGTTCTTTTTTGTCCTATCTATACGTAGGTATATTCAAATTTACATTATGAAGTAGATTTATAGCAAATTGGCATTTCTGGATTTGATGTCCAACACACAAATGTAACATGCACATTAATTAGCTGTCATGAATTGTGATTGGGTAAGATAAAATATTATGAAATTAAATTTGCATTTTTTGTTGTGTTTTGCAGCAAAATTGTAATATTTTAATCTCTTTAGTGGCAAAGGTACATGTAAGGTCCTGCTATTAAAGTCGTGGGGTGGGGGTGGGGGGGGGGGGGGGGCAGAGTATACATTTTTTAAAGTGGGGGTATACAGAGACTTTCATATAGTTTAAAATCATTTTTGTACACACAGGACTGGTGAAGATGCAAGAATTACCACAATGGTGGGTGGTCACCCCCTTTGTACCACTTCATTTGCTACATCACTGATTCTTGCAAATGTCAAGCGTCCTTTTGCTGTGTAGGTTTGTTTGCAAGTCATATTATTTAAGGGCAGATCGCACAATGTATTTGTGACATTAATAGCATGCAGTGTGGGCCTCACATGCTGCGCAAATCTGTAAATTTATTTTGATTTGCGCTATCTATAAATAAAAATATATATGCTCACTTTACATGGAAATTCAATTGCATTGTTTTGACAGCTAATGGGCATTCCATATATGATATTCCTGCTTGCATGTAAATTGGTTTGTTTGCATTGCAGGAACAAATTTCACACTATTGTGAACAGGCATCAAATAATACTAGAACACCTTATATTAAAGTTAAAGGTTAAAAGGAACCACCATTGTAGCTCTCGGGAGTTAGACTAAAATATCATCAGTGTGTGTGTGTATGTGTCTATGAGTGTGTTTGCGTGCAAGTACATCAAGTTGTTTTTGTTGTTAGTCCCTTATATGCTTGTATTAAAGATTTAAGACAGTTAAAATAAACGTTTTACAAAAATACCTTCAACTCAAAAATAAATTAATCTGTCTTTTTATACACCAGTTTTTAAATCTGAGTTTACATCTGCTTTCTTCTCTGAAACTAAAAATAAAACAGTTTCAGTTTTTAAAATCTATTTTAACAATCCAGAGATTATTTCCATCTGAAACACAATGTATGCTATTTTAACAATATATCAATTCAATGAAGAACTGAGTCTAAAACTGAGTGAATCACTTCTTTACTCAAGAAATATTGAAATAAGTATCTTTCAAAAAAATGACAGGTACCCTTGTGGAGCGTGGAAAAATAATAGACAACAAAAAAATAATTTGTTAAAACAATAATTGATCTATATCATATTTACTCACTATTAAAGCTTGAGATAAACTGGGCAATAATCACTATACAACATACATATGTTTCAAATTTTTTGATAATACAGATTTAATCAGTGTCATTCAAGTAACATTTTCAAATATGTTGTTGTTTACAAACTATGTGTAATATACTGTATGTTTGAGCAATTTGTTTTAATAAAGTACACTGCGTAATCTGATTACAAGGACAAACATATTTGGTCCATCTGTTCCAAATAAAGAAGATGAAAATAAATGAGACATGTGATATGTAGGGTATGCAGAGACATTATTCTGATCTTCCCATTGCAAAAAGGTTTTTTCATGATTTTTGTATATATATTTTCATAGATCATTATTTATTCTCTTGTTCTATTTGGATTCTCTGAAGAAACATAATTTTTCTTTTCAAAAACATTATGTGCAAAAATTGTGCAATGAAACAATATCGAAGACTCCATAAAAGTATTATCATTGTAAGGCAATGCGCAACAACTGTTCTTTTGAGATTATCCCTGAACATTACATCATCGACAGCCACTCAGCAGCCAAGTACAGTGCAGGGCATCAGCTTATCTCATGAATATTCATAATGATGGAGTGGTGAATCCATACAACGTGGGATGATACTGAAGAAGACTCGTTTTCAACATATGAAAATGAAACACAGTTTGATAATGAGTAGAGAGGGAAGGAAATATACTAAAGATCATATTCTCTACTAAAAACAAAAACATAGTTTGGTGTAATTCATGTTCATACTTTATGTTGTAAACAAATAAATAAATGTGTTACTAGTATATGATTAAACACATAAATAAAGACTACTCAGCCCGCCAGGCAAGGCAGAAAAGTGGTCTTTATTTAAGCAGGTGGTTCTTATAGGCAGGTTCATTTACATCCGAGGGAAGATGTCTTTGTAGACAGTTGGTTGTTGAAACAGGTTTGAATTAATTTCAACAGATTGGACTTGACGTATTTACTTTGTTCATTTTTTCCCCAACTTGGAATCAAATAAATGGAAATTGATAAATAACAATTGTTGACTGGTTTGTCTAAATGGCTTTGTAATTAGTCTTTGTTTTGTATATGTTTGGTATATTTGTTTCTCAAAAATAGGATCAGGGGATGAGAAGAGTAACTACAGTTTTAATCTTTAGAAGTTACTTTTATTTTTTGTTAAACTGTACAATCACAATGAACTGATAATTTTAGTAATTTGTACTTTGATACTTCAATTACTTAGCTGTTTTTAATGTCTCTGAGAAAGCAATCAAAAGTAATAAATGTCACCAGTATTGATCAGAATGATGAGGAACAGGGGGAAAGAGAGAGGGAGAGAGAGAGAGGTGAGAAAGGGAACAGAATTTATCGGGAAAGGGGAAGGCTATATATAATTATATATGTGTGGCTGTATGCTGTACAGTTTATGTATTGTAGCTCATGATGGAATTCAATTATCCGACAGAATTCCAATCACTCAAATGTCATTACATGCTACAGGATCTGCATTCACAATTCAATCATTTTTGTTATGCCATTCCATGTGCGATGCAGTTGCACAGCCATAATCACATCAACATAACCCAGATAATCGACTATGGAACTGAAAATCATTGATCCAAAATTAATATCTGATAAGGCTTGTGTCTGTTGGAATGTGACTTTGCAGATGGTGCGCAATGATATTTTGCACAATTATCTAGTGCACCATCTCAACTCCCTCGGGAGCATACCAGTCCAAACTGCTTTAATAATAATTATGAATACATTTAAAGGGGTAGTTTAGTTTTGGTAGAGAGGGCGCTGCACATCACAATTTTTTGTGAGGTAATGAAAAACAGTGTCGAATTTGAAAGAACATGCAATTTTAATGGCAGAATAACTTTATTTGGTCAAAATCGACCCAGAAACAGCTGAAATATCAATAAATATATCTGACCTTATAATTATTTGGGGCATTTGGGGCCCAAATAATTAGATAATAAAAAAAAAAAATTGTTTAAATGCTTGCACTTTTTCAAAAATTTTCAAAAGCGTTTTTTAAATAGTTGTGGATGATCTCTCTATTTAATCGTTATTTCAATAAAGCATAATTTTGTATGAAAAATGGTTGAAACCAATGCCTTTTTAGAAAGCGCCCTCTTGTGTTTTAATGGCTCTTTTTGAATGATAACGGCTTTTTACTTAGTCGTTTGTAATTTTATATACCTTTCGAGCATGGTGGAGTTATAACTATTAGTTTATAATGTTACTGTCCAGGGGGTGTATTCTGAAAATGTAGCAGAGATAAAAATTGTATCTCCCTAAAATAAAATCGCGCTAAAATTTTTTTAAATCGGTATTCTGAAAAAGATTTTAAGGACATTTTAACGCTTACGCCAGTGCGCGCTGTCAATAAAAGCCACGCCCCTTGCTGCTCCTTTGACCAATGAAAATATCGCTTACATCGAAATTTTGATCATTTGCATATGATTTTAAGACCACGTGGGAATTACGCCGTGGCTACAATTTATACTGCAAGTTTATGTATACTACTTGTTTGAACGTAATCAAGATAAAATAATCACAATGATAAAATCGGATATGGGAAAAAGATTCGTGTGGTCTCAAAGATTCATGTTGGAATCGAGTTCGAGGCCGTTTTGTCAATAAACTAGTGTATTTAATGAAAGTGTTTTTTCAAGTTGTCTTGTCATTGTTTTTGTGTGGTTGTGTTGTCAGATAATTTGTATGAAAACTGATAACGAATTCATTTCCGATATGTTTATGGGGGGAACGGTAAGATTGGTAAGATTTGTAAGATTTTATTTACTCTATCGACCCCTTCCGGGGTATGAGAGTACAATTTTTTTTTGTTACAATATACAATTCAAAAACAAAACATGCAACAACAATGTAACATAAACATATCTACAAATTCAGCCTTTCTTGGGCAATTTACTCTTCTGCCACTTCGTGTTAATATTGGTGCTCTATTTCTCATATCATTAACAAGACAATCCTCATCAGAATATGTTTTCAAGCTAAATTTTAACATAATAACTCTAACAAAAAATGCTAACTTCTTTAACTGGCAACGGTAACACTCATGACCTTTGAATCTGACTTTCTTGTGTCCAAAATAAGCGCGTTTAATCTCATGCGCGCGCAAAGTTTGCTAAAAGCGCGCGATATCTACACCCGTTATGTAATCAATTAAACTAATTTGGTTTATATTATGTACAGTATATCAACTCAAATTATCACAATGGCGGCACATAGAGCGAACAACTTTACAGAGGATGAAACGATGATCATAGTGCAAGAAGCGACGAAGCGGAAACAAACGATAATCGGGAAGTTTAGCCCAACACTGACAAAGGCAACGAAAAGTACGGGCGGCCATGCGCGTGTTGATGCTCGTGGAGGATACGTGCTCCAAGAAGCGCTGCCATAGCTTACTTTTCGATTCAAGTCACGGAGATAAAACTGCTACTAAGTGATTTTAAATTCTGTTGTAAGTTTTATGTTAAAATTCTTTTCAGAATACCGATTTGCCTCATTTGCATAAAATTTGCATATCTTCCATGGCAACTACAATAAATTTTAGCGCTGGCTAAAAATTTGTAGTGACGTAGATAAAAAAAAATCGCAGAGTTTCAGAATACCGATTTCCTAAAAAATTTTTTAGTGACGTAAATACAATACATTTTAGCTTAAAATTGTTTTCAGAATACACCCCCTGGTTTGGTTTCTAAAGTTCAGCCTTACCAAAACTGTACTACCCCTTTAACATATCTCCAGGCCAGTCTATCCAGCATGGCATCTTTCAGTTCAATAATGCTGCCAAGACATACAAGATGCAGTCAAACTTGTGTATGTACAGTGACCACCTTATGTACAGTGACCACCTTATGTACAGTGACCACCTTAGGGAAACAAGAAAAGTGGCTAACAGGTGACCTCTATAGACAGTGAAACATATTTTTCCCTACAAGGAATAAACCTTGGTGGTCACTATAGGCAGGTTGGCTGCCATAGAAAGGTGGCCACTAAGACAGGTTTGACTGCACATGTATTGATCAGTAGCCCATCTTCTGTCTCTCCTATTCAGGACAAGCGTTCAGATGATATTCAAACCAACTAAAAGTGCAAGGCTAGATATATATAATACATGTAGGCCTATACCTTATATTTCCTTTTTAATTTTTATAATACCCATTTCCTATACCCAGGGCTCGACACTAGCACTTGCCCGCTTGCTCAGGGCAAGTACAAATTGGTGTCAGGCAAGTAATATTTCATAAATTGTCTAGTTTGCTTGCCCGATTGGGCAACTAAATAATTGTTCAACTAGAAGAGAACAATGTCATTTCACATGTGTTTATCTCAACTAGAAGTAAGAGGGCAAGTAAATTTTATAATGGGGCAAGTAAAATTTCAACATGTATGATTTTACTTGCCCGAATGGGCCAGTACAGAAAAAAGTTAGTGTGGAGGCTTGCTATATACCCATTCAGGACTGGTCCTGATTGACAATACTCAGGTTGAGGTACAAGGACAATGCATGTTATTTATAGGCCATCTTCAATGGATTAAAGATGGTGTTTCTCATTGAAATTTAATGAAAAGTATCATTTTAAAAATTGCCAATTAATCTTTCTTGCATATTAACTTTTTGAGTGTGTATATTTGTTGTGCAGTGAACATTTTGAGTGTGTATGATTATTAAGTGTACTATTATCAGTGTATCTGTGTATCTTGCATGATGTTGCTAGACTAAACTTGTTTGCTGCCCTCTACCGCTATATGCATTATAATCCCTAGCATGGTTAAAGTTGCATACAAACATTTCATAATTAAATGACTGGTACAAGAACATGTCCACATTTAATGATAATAATCTTTCAAACAAATTATGCATCATGCTAAAATACAAAAACAGCCAGTTTGTTAAATTCTCTGCTCAAAGTGCTAGAACGACTGAGTGCAAAATTAAATTGCAATCCACTAGACCAAAATTCTTTTGGTTAATTCTATTACTATGATTATTTTTACTAGAGTTGTCCGTGGGTTAGTCGGAGGGTAGAAACATAATGAGGGCTCTTTAGTAACCCATTCACGACTTGTCCTGAAAATACTTGACAAGTCTATGTATGGAGAATGTGTCTTTTTTCAGAGAGCTCCGTGTCTGAGCTCAGTCATGTATGTCTACAATATAAAAAGTCAAATAGTTAGAGGGTAAAAAAAACATTGATCGACAATGGGAACCAGGGGGTATTGCATAAAACTTCAAATTGCGATCAATTGCAATTCCCATCAGGAGAAGTTGCGTTTGGTTTAGAATGCAACCTTGTGCTAGCCAATGGCTCAAACACAAAGTTGCAACTTTTAAGAAATGGATTTGCATTTAAATGCAAACATTTTAAATTTTATTTTATGGACTCTTTTTCAACAAAATGCTTGTATATCTATTAACTTTAACTTTAAGGACATTTCTAAATCACTTGTCTTGAGGAAAAATATTCAGTACTGGGAAATTCTTTTAAAAATCATATAATTTTAATTAAACAAAAAAGAATGGTCAAATGATATCATCACAGCCCAACAGAACCTCAAAAGATAATCAACCAGTTCAATGAGTGATACGAACCAATTCTGTTGAGATGGTAAGCAAATAATTACCGTTGGTGAAGGCAATGGCACAATCTATCACTTCCGAGGCAATCTGGATGTAGCTATCTTTCCGAAGCGAAGCTGAGGAAAGATAGCGTATACATTCAGATTGCCGAGGAAGTGATAGATTGTGCCATTGCCTGAAACCAAAAGGTGATTATTTGCTTTATATTCTACATTGGAAACATTTCACTGGTAGCTAGGTCTACGAGAAAGACAACTTAAACTGCTTTTAATGTCTAGGCCTAGTTCTAACACTAACACTACAGTTACCGGTACTAGACTTTGATCTACTTACCAACAGTGGCTATTCCAATTGTTTAACTCCATGACAATTCCATAGCCTAAGGCTATAGGCTAGCACTTGGGTCTATATAAAATGAAAGTGAACTCCAACTCCAAGTCAGACTCCAAGAAAATTGTAATCAATGATGATGAAACACTAAAACAGTTCATAAGTCAACGTTCTAAAGTCTAAACGTCAGAGTCATGGCAAGCGGTGTACGATACATACAGTGCATGCAAAGTACGCATTACATGCATTTGTAATTCGCGCAACACACACATCCGCGGTTGTGTGTGGCTATTCAAATCCCGTATTAAATGAAGCAGACCTACCGTACCCGGGTGGTACCTACCTACAATACAGTGTTGGAGTCATACTTCTATGGTCTGCTGAATAGTGCGGAATTTGAATACACACTCTCCACAGCAATTCAATGCAACCGCGCGCATAGAGTTATCGCGCCACTTATTGGTATTCAATTCAATGCAACCGCGGAGTGTAGATAGTACTTTTTATCTAGTGAGTGCAACGCACTTTCACCCAAGATATCTACAGAGTGTAACGAATGGGCGAAACTATATTTCATCACGTGATTAACTTTTGACCAATCGTAGAGCAAGATTCTTAGTATGTGGAATATAATGATATATATGAACAGTGGAGTATGCATCGAAACTGCATTAGTAATAATGTTATCTATATTCTAAAATCATCATTACTATCATTATCACCATCAACATCGCCACCATCACCATCACCATCAGTCATCATCATCATCATCATCATCATCATTAGACATCAACATCATCATCATCAGACATCAGCTTCATCATCATCATCATCATCATCATCATCATCATCATTAGACATCATCATCATCATCATCATCATCATTAGACATCATCATCATCATCAACATCATCATCATCAGACATCAGCTTCATCATCATCATCATCATCATCATCATCATCATTAGACATCATCATCATCATCATCATCATCATCATCATCAGACATCAGCATCATCAGCATCATCATCATCATCATCGATTCAACAGTACACTACCATTACAGTTTGGGTTATCTTAGGATTAGGAAGGTCCATAACTCATAAGGCATTAACTCTAGCGCTTCTAGATCCAGCTCATACCTTACCGAAAATGAACATTTTGTGTGCAGTCTAATTGAGCTAAACATTATACATATGATACGGTACTTACCCCCGATACATAATCCATTATGAGATCCAACTGTCCGGTGCATTAAAATTATGATTTTTCCCTCCATTCCGCTAAAAATTAGTGATTTATGCGCCTCCTCGACTTCTCTCCGTGTGTTAGCGTGACTCCGAACGACAGATGATCGCGATGCATCGATGGCCGCCGATGCGAACGGCGCCATGCGATACTATACAAATAATACACGGTCTAGAGTGCATTGTGTAAATGCATCGCACGCGAGGCTATGTTAGCTGTGCGTTGCGCACGATGCGCAACGCACAGCTAACAGAGCCGAGAGCGCGATGCATTTACATGATGCACGATAATTGAGACCGTGTATTATTTGTTTTATAACACGAGCTCAACCACGGAATCGTTTATTTTGCTGGATTTTTGAAAACAGACTTGCCATGCCACAATTAGTAACCCAGTCTATCTACCCTCTAGAGTGTGAATATGAATTTACAAAATTCACCATCCGGCTATCCCTGCACTCGCTTCACTGAATGTGAAGCTCAGCAGATCAAACGCAGTCCACCAGAAATTGCCGAAAAAATTTCCCGTAAAATGAGAATTAGCAAAGCATTTTATGCATTTCCATTCCAAAACTTACCAATATCAAACCACATACCAATATAATTTACGAAACTGCTAAGATTTATTTACTACAATACAGATAATTTACAAAACGAAGCTTTTTCCATCTTTTTTTTTATCACTTTCGCAAGTTTGTCTCCGATAGAACTATGTAAACAAGCATTGTGACGTCATAGCCGTGCAAAAATGTGTGCAATGAAAACGAGTAACGCACCCCGGTTGCACCCTGTTTTGCACGGTCGTGCATGTTTGTTGAAATTTAATGAATAGTCACTTGACAGGATTTAACCAATCACGTTACTGAATTTACCAGAGCCGTGTTATAAACATGAATATGCTATTACTGCGCGTACATGTGTATCGCAAGCGCCGTTTGCCGGCCGTTCGCATCGGCGGCCATCGCGATCATCTGTCGTTCGAAATCTGTTCGGAGACGCGCTAACGCACGGAGAGAAGTCGAGGAGGCGCATAAATCACTGATTTTTAGCGGAATGGAGGGAAAAATCATAATTTTAATGCACCGGACAGTTGGATCATATATTGGATTATGTATCGGGGGTAAGTACCGTATCATATGTATAATTTTAAGCTCAATTAGACTGCACACAAAATGTTCATTTTCGGTAAGGTATGAGCTGGATCTAGAACGCTAGTGCTTCGCGCTAGCGTTCTCTAGAGTTAATAAGGCATAATCTTGCGCAATCATGTTCGGCAATCATGCAATCATGTTCGGCCGTCGACTTACAATTTAATCGTCGTCTGGCCAACTGATTGAGGAGATGAGACATACGGAGCCACTATGTGCAACTTCAACCTCCTACAAAGCGGTCGCTTCCAAGGAAGAAGAAGAAGAATGGCAATGCATGCAGTGCATGCTTCAATATATCAGATACAAAAATCTCAACGTGTGGGACTGAGCTGAAGTTTTTGGTTGATATCACAAATATTAATGGATGAAATACTACAAAATACGACAAATGTCATCTATTGAAACATACATTAGTTTGACAATAATATGTGAATGTGCTTAAAAACTTACCATTCACAAATTGTACATGATAGTAAATGGTAGAAATCCTCAACTATTAGGTTCGACTTCGGGGCACAGTTAAAGTTCATCTTTAGCAGCCGATCTATGTGAGGCCGGCCGGCTGTAGCCACGTTACCAGTTGCCACTCCCTTAAACCGCCGGGCCTAGCCCTCTGGGCATCCAGTACCGTACACGATGCCTCGGTATGCATGAAAGGCCGTACTGGGAATGGAATTCCCCTGGTCCGACAGTGCTGGTGACGAATATAAAGTGCGTTGCCCCCATCTACATGTATTTCATAATTTCGTGCCCACTTTCAGATTCCAAATGAGCATCGAAAGGCAGTCATTTATTTTCAGGGGTGGGGGGGGGGGGGGGGTGAAATTTATATAGGAGACTTCAAATTTCACAAATCGGTACCCATGCCCCTCCTGGCCCCTTCCCATCAGATACAAAACAGGACAATTAAGACCGAGCTCTAAGACAATATTGTGCTGAAATCCATTATGAATTATATTTTTTGTTGGGAAGGGCAGTGGCCTGGTCGATCTGATTGGGCGGCGCACCTTATGTATTTCTTTGTTTTTTCAAAAAAATTCCCTTATGTCTACCAATTGTTATTTTTCCTTCAAATTATTGGGGATGGGGGACATGCCCCTCATGCCCCCCCCCCCCCCCCCCCCCCCCCTGTCGCTATGCCACTGGGGGGGAGGAGATGCACCCAACAATTTGAAAAGGCAACAAAAACAAAGAAACAAAAAGTAATGGGGGCATTATACTATGACTACATATGTCACATGAATATTTTACTCTACCCCCCCCCCCCCCCCCCCCCCTCTCACCACCAGTCCCCCAAAATAAAAGACAAAATATTTTTCTAGCTGCAAATAAGAATTGTTGAGCCAATTAGATCTGTAAGGAGCATTTAGGGGGGGAAAAAATGCAGAGTAAAGATGTGGGGGTACTACAATGGAACCTCGTTATAACGAGGTTTCCGTTAAATTACATCAGACTATACAGAGATCATTATACCCTTGTAAAAATGTACCATGGTATAGTACCACGGTATACCATGGTAAAACCATGGCACGGTACAATACCATGGTGACACGGTATATTGGCCCAGGTTCTGTACCATGGTATACCGTGGTTATACCATAGTAATACCATGGTTAAACTATGGGTACCACGATATCACAGTGGATACTATAGTATGGTATGGTATAACCATGGTACTACCGCGGTAATCTACCATGGGTGCCATGGTATTACCATTGATTCCATTGTATTACCATGGTACTACCATGAAAACCATGGTTTTACCATGGTACTTTTTTGTAAGGGTACATTCAACCTACTTATCTGGAAAAATGTAATGTTTCATAGTTTTATTTACATCTCACATTATTTAACCCTTTTACTTTTCTTCAAAAGTCAGTGCACCAAATAGTGATCATTTCAAATGTAACATGTACAATGTTTATATATTTTTTTAAATCACAGAAACAGATAGACAACCACACACACACACAGAAGTACAAATATAATCAGACATGCGGGTCAAACAATGACATACACCCTATTCAGTGGTGTAGCATGGTCTGACTGAATGTGGGGTCATGCAAATTATTCAAGGATTTTCTTAGTGTGTTCCATTGTTGTCAAACTTTTGGGGGGCATGACTTTGTGCCCCCAGATAGATTTTTCAGTTTTTAAAATAAATTACCTATACTTATGACAATAATTCATAGTCCACAGTTGACAAACACACACAAACACATACACAAAATGAAACATACACTCATGCATATTACAGGACACATCATATTTTAGGCAGAATATTGTTTTTGTATCGATTTTCTACACATTAAATGAAAATGCCTAATAGCAAACGAGGTCTAACTTAGCCCATTCATAACGTCATATGCATTTCAATGTAAGGATGTTTTTGTTTTTAACCCGCTAAGACTAATACGTGTATTTGATTTGATAACATGCATTCTCCATAGCCCAAACAACTATTTTGAGGACTAGTCCGAGCAGGTTAAGGGGGGATCACTTTTTTCTTTAATTTTCTCCTTTTGGGGGAGGGGAGAGTGTGTTCATTTTTTTCATCCAAGCTTAGTAATTGGTTGAGAAAAGACAAGTTTATAGTCTGTTGTCTTACACTCAAATCCTTCAATTTATTTACATGAAATTCTTTATTTTTACAAGGGAATATTTCTCTCCTTTCTTCTTGACAACAAAGAACATATAGTACATGGAACAATTTTACACAGAAGATACTAAATATATATATATATATACTGTATATCAATGATGAAGAAATGTAAGTACATGTGGTAACTTGACATTATACAGATATTGACTGTCTTGAGGGGCAATATAACATTTGAGATCCTCGAGGGAAGTTATATTTGTGTCGAGGGACATTATATTTTTCCGAAGCGCGTAGCGCTGAGGAAAAATATAGTATTCCGAGACAAAAATATAACTCCCCCAAGGGAAATGAAATGTTATATGGTTCCCGAAGGAAAAAGTCAATATCTGTTATATTATGATGACCTATATAGATACAAATCAAGATAAATATAAATTTGGTGTTGAAATAAAATTATGGACAAGGGAAAATCATTAGATTAAATCGAAATCCTTCCAGTAGAACAGACGTGTTATTATCGAAATGCTGCGCAAAATGCTTCTTTATTCGAGCTTCCTTTCAAATTTACTTTCGGATCGCGCAATCTCCGTAGAAAGCTTAACAACGCTGCGCGTGCCAGGATGCTAATACGCGCACATTGTTCATCTTCACACACCCATTGTGACGTAAATTACGTCACCGGTCAATATAACGCCGTTATATTGACCGGTGACGTAATTTACCGGTCAATATAACGCTTCTCATCCTTGTAGCGATGGTCACGTGACAGCATTTTGACCAATCGCACACCAGTATCTTTATAGGTCATATAATATAATGAAATATAACATGTATGCATTGAAGGTGATGAAAATATACATAAAGGTATATGGAATCAAGAAGAGCAATGATGTAACATTATAGCAAATAAATGTATACTTACTTTTTATTAGGCACCAAAGTATAATCAATTTTCTCTAAACACAAATAAAAAAGGGAGATATCTGACAATTAGTTCTTTGGAGATGATCCAAGTTTCATAGAGCATTGTATCAGGGGCCAAACATTTGCGAGTGCGCCAATGCTATTCATGCGTACGTTTGGAGACAATAGAATCCCAGGCGATTCGTTCGCTCTGGACAAAGTAGTCTCGTACATGCAGACCCATGAACGCATGCTTTAGAATGGTGATGCATTTTCCATTTTTTTTCTTCTTTTTCTGCAAACATATTTTTGTGAACTTGTTGATGGAATGGAATACTAAAGATGTTACCTTTCATTTATAAGAATATTAGTTTTGGGTGGTGGTACCCTCTAACTGTATGTGCCTCTAGCAGGATTCAAATTCAGCACTCTCCAATGACCACAAAAAGGGTACCCTAACTGGGCAACCAAAATAAAACAAGTATGTGTGGAGGTCACCATATCTTGAGTTCGACCATCACAAATGGAATTTGAACCAGAATTTTTTTTTGTAAGAGGGCAGTTTCTATCAAAATGTAGTCTTTCTGCGGTATACAAGAAAACAGAATCAATAAAAATAAAACAACTTTGTTTCCATAAACATAATTATAATCATCATAGTTTTGCTACATTAACTACAATTAATTTCACAGTACTCTACGTAACTGTATCATTGTACTATACTAAGTATTTGACTTTACTCATTTCAATTGACTTTACCACAAATACTAACAACATTTAGCTCAAGAGGGCGACATTTAATAGACCTGTCAAAGCACCATTGTATCAAGATATTTCCTTATTTTTTCATTATTGGTCAACTTGTCATTCCTACAGCCATTTCCATGCAAACAAGAAAACTTTTTTCTGAATAGTTGAAGCCCAGTGGGCCCTTTTTAGCTGTGTATTTCATAGTTATGGTAAAGGTGAATTACTTAAAGTCTTGTGAGAAAACAGAAAACTACAGATCAAGTATATCTTAGATGTTAACAATAAAGTGAAGACAAACTAGATGGAAAATTATGCCTCCGCTATCACGCGATTTTAATATCAAGCCCATATTAACATGCACTGATTTAATTTTTTTTAATATTTTTCATTTTGAGTCCTGGGACCTGGACCATATGACCCTAATCTTTGATGGCTCCCTAAAAAACATTCAGGTACCAAGTTTGATTGAAATCTGACATTTAGTTCTTGAGATTTTGGCATTACAAGCTTTTTTGCATGTATAATAAGTCCTGTGACCTTGACCTCAACCTCATGACCCCAACATTTTATGGCTACGTTGACTCTTTATGATACATTCAGGTACCGAGTTTGATTGAAATCTGACATTCAGTTCTTGAAATTTTGCCATTACAAGCCACTTTCGCATACATATCGAGTCCTGTGACCTTGACCTTTGACCTCATGACCCCCCAGTGGCACCCCGATATGTACACTCATACCAAGTTTAAAATTGATCCGTCAACCGGTTCTTGAGATATCGCAAGAACGAGGCATTTTTGCACATACATTGAGTCCTGTGACCTTGACCTTTGACCTCATGAACCCCAAAATCTAATCAGATCATTGCCACCCCAATATCTACACTAATACCAAGTTTTAATTTGATCCGTCAACCAGTTCTTGAGATATCGCGAGAACGAGGCATTTTTGCATATATATTGAGTCCTGTGACCTTGACCTTTGACCTCATGACCCCTAAAATCTAATCAGATCATTGTCACCCCAATATGTACACTCATACCAAGTTTGAAATTGATCCGTCAACTGGTTCTTGAGATATCGCGAGAACGAAAACAGGACGGACGGACGTACGTACGGACGGACGGACGGACAACCCGAAAACATAATGCCTCCGGCCACTTCGTTGGCGGAGGCATAAAAATGATTGGTGAATAATGCAAATACATGTATGTTAAAGGCAGTACAATAGTTTAAACAATGTAAATTATTCTACATTGAAAATCTTGGATGAATGATATAACTTTTGGGGAGAAGAAAGCATAATAATAACAGAAAGAAACAAATATCTAAATCAAATCAAGGGATGTGCAACTAAGTCCTCTCGGACATTATAATACACAAAACATAAATAACACCAACACCTGTATTGCATACCACTATTCGGAACGTACTACATGACCTCAACTAATTTCTAAGATAACATTGGAAATTATTATTTACACAAACAATTTAGTCATTCAGGGAAATGTACCTTTAAAGCTAAATAACAGTATTGGGAAACCCCTCACACCAAAAAATGAAATATACACTTTTATCCCCTAATATGGGTTAAAAATACATCATAACTTCTCTGTTAAGTAAAGATTTTGACAAAAACTGCTTAGAAATGGACCAATTGAGCATTCATATGTTCGGATTCAATCTTCATCTTCAATCTTCAATTCAACCGCATGTACGCTGTGGGCAAAAGCTGCAGCCGCGTGGCATGCGAGCTGTTTGTGCCCGAGTCAACAGGTACTCAGCCCGGTGGAGAGGGGTGAACAGGCGGTGACATTTTGGCCCAATCTTAGCAGCGCGCATGGAACTTTCAAACTGATATTTCTGCATTTAACAAAACTGAGGTTACGATTTTACCACATAAGCCCTTTATTATAATATCTGAACAATACTGATCAATTAGTTTGGCCAATAAAGATTCTGTCGGTAACTTTACCAATGCTGATATTTGGCTTCAAAAATTTCTTGTTGTATAATATATGAACAAGTAACTTTAATGGGGCAGTATACATACATTTACACACTATGTTCAGCCAATTCAATTAAGTGTGCCAAATAAAACTATAATCTAGGATCATAATAGCATAAACATGCAGTAACCTAAATAAAAAAATATACAAAAATACATAACTTACAAGATTGTGGCATAACACTTACAGTGCACCTTATGATCCTTATCAAAACTGCACCAAATTTAACAGATATGCTACAGCTTTCTTCAAGATTCAGCATATTATGCAGAATCAAAAGCATGCATTGTTTAAATGATAACTATTGTTTACTAATTCTTCATTCAAGTTCTGTGAACCTTTAATTCGCATCGCTTAGCTTGGGTATTTATTTTCCATTCTTATGCTTTTTGACAACTAGCTTTCCCTATTTCCATATAATGCATTTTTTAGAGCTATTGAGTAAAGCATGAACATTTTAGTATGTAACTTTGCAGCAACCAAAAAAATACTTTTTTTTTCACGAGGGCGATTTTGAAAATTTTGAGGGAAAAACACGCCCTCGTGAAATTATTCACGAGGGCTATTTTGGGGCTGACGGGGGCTCTTTTTTTTTTTTACATCGTTTTCACTGCTCAAGGGTCTAATAAATGATTATCATGATGTGATCTATCTGATTATGCCATGTTTGGTACGTATCTGGCGCTTTCCGATCATGCAAAACGATTTTTTTTTTTTTTTTTTTTTTTTTTTTCGCCCCCGTGCCGTGGCTCACGGGGGCGATTTTAAAGGTATCGGGGGCGAATCGCCCTTTGCCCCCGTGTATTTTTTTGGTTGCTTTGCACACAGTGTACAACTGTCATTGCGCCATGAAATGCTACAACTTTCTTCATGAATAAAGCAGAATTAAAGAATTGTAGAATAAGGAATTGTTTGTGCCATCAGATGTCAGTGAGCTTTTTCTTCCAACCAATTTCATTTTTTCAAAAAGTACAATATCAATAAGTTGTAAAACAATTGCCCAAGGGAAATGTTCACTTACGTTACATCAAAATTTACTTGTAATTGTTTTACTGATTCTGCTAATAATCATTGATAATCATTCAACTCAAGAGCATTAATGAACGGTCATAAACCTCATAAACGTCATACAGTAATTCGTTGTAACAGCTGACACAAATTTTCGCTTTTTTAACCAGGAAAGCAGTGTTCTTTTCCAATGAAACTTTCACTCATCATTCGGACATATCTTACAATGATTTTGGTTTAGGATTGAAGTCTCAAATGTCATTTTTGGGCAATATCTGACACTTTACAGGTGCACCTTTAATGCACCAATCTAAATACAAAAAAGTGTGACACATTGCTTGAAAACAAAAATAAGGGTTGTGGGAAATAAAGAAAAGGAATGTTATGATCTCAACATTATGATGGATACATTGATATTGAAGAGAGGAATGGCATTTCTTAATTTCCAACAATTTCACAATTTTCATCAAAAGGTTAGCAGAAAAATTTACATTGCTTTCTCTTTTAATTGCTAATTTACATTGTTATATCTTTTGAATTCTCATCATTAACTGCAAGGTAAGCTATTCTATAATATAATTTACAATGTAATGAAATTCATATATGATTTTCTATTTATATACTGTACTCTATGAAAAGAATAATATCACTATTTTATAGACAACTCATTTACAGACCTAGCTAAACCTTAAGCTTCATGTAGAAGAAGCAGGTACATACTCTGTGGCACGACTACTGCCCTCACTCAGTTGCTGCGTGGAAGGAAGGGAAGCAACGGAGTAAGCATCTGGTGGTATGTTCTTGAAGGACTTGTTAGGCCCTCCGCCATCATCATTATTCAAGCCATCGTGATGCTGATGTTGGTGCATGCTTTGGTCTGGAGCAGAGTTCTGGGTGTGGGGGAGTTTTGCAGTCGTAGCGGCTGCAGCTTGATGTGCGGCTTGCAGCGCAGCCGCCTCTGGCCCCTCCGACCCACCCATGGCGTGACGTCTACAATGCTCAGTCAGCTCCTCCCGGGTGCCAAACTTGACGTCGCAGATGTGGCAGTGGGAGTGGGTGGTCAGGTGGATGACCATCAGGTTCTCATCCATGAACCCTAATCCACACACGCGGCAGTTGAAGCGGTGCTTGATGTGCGTCTGGTAGTGCTTCTCCATGTGCTTCTTGCGTACGAACATCTTGCCGCAGGTGGGGCAGTCGTAGGGCTTGCGTCCCGTGTGATGGCGCTGGTGCTGCAAGAGGTCCTGGTGCCGGATGAAGGCCCTGTCGCACTCCTGACAAACGTATGGCTTCTCTCCTGTGTGCTGACGGCTATGCTCCACGAGATTGGACTTCTGGGCAAAACCGCGGTCACACGTATCGCATTTAAACGGGACTTCGCCGGTGTGGGTACGCATGTGTGTGGTGAGGATCGACTTTTGGCGGAAGGCTTTCCCACAGACACCACACTTGAAAGGGGCTTCCCCGGTATGGCTGCGGATGTGCACCACAAGGTTGGATTTCTGCGCAAATGCCTTGTTGCACTCGGGGCAGATGTAAGGCTTTTCTCCAGTGTGAACCCGCACATGCTCAACGAGGTTGGACTTCTGGGTGAAGGCCTTGGGGCATATGGTGCACTTGTAGGGCATCTCACGTGTGTGAGTGCGCACATGGGTCACCAGGATGGACTTCTGTCTGAACGCCTTCCCGCAGATCTCGCACGGGAACGGGAGCTCTCCAGTGTGCATGCGCGTATGCACGATGAGGTTTGACTTCTGCCGGAATGCCCGCTTGCACACCTCGCACTTGAAGGGGCGGTCGGCTGTGTGCATGCGGATGTGCTTGGCGAGCTGATTGTGGTGCACAACGTGTCCGCACTGGACACACGTGTACCCCACTGGATGCACCATGAATGACTTCTGCACCAGGGCGGCCTCGTCCTCTTGCTCTGTGGTCTCGTTGGATTCCTCTCTGCTACCGCTGCCCTTTTCCAGCTTTGGTGCTACTAGAGGCTTCAGATTCTTTGACCAGGTCAAGGGAACAAAGTTGCTGACCATCTCTTCGTTATCAATTACCTCGGGGGATTCGGGAGATTCAGCTTTCTGCTCTCGCTTTTTTCTCACTGCGGTAGGTGGTTTCACGTCCAACCACATTTGCTTGTCTTCATTACCCTGGAAACAAATTAGAACAAAGAATATAGAATCAAATTAAATTGTATTTATGTATCTATGCTTCACGAAAATGTCCAAGAGACCAAGACCCTCTAATTTACGATTGGTATTTGGTAAGATTGAATAAAACATACGTGATATTATTAAGATATTCAGAAAAGACAATTTTTTATGTATTACATTGTTTCATCGGAATACCGGAATGGAGAAAACAAAACCGGAACACGCACACACCGGACGGATTCCGGTATTCCGTCCGTTCCAACCCAGGCTTACTGCGGGTAGTAAAAAGAGACTGAAATAGGGCCAAAGCTTCCAGAATCTTCGCCTCTGTTGCTAGGATCAAAATCTTAGGCCCTACATTGTCTCTCTCTTTTTTTTGTACGGAATGTTCTGAAGAAAACAAACAAACACAGATGTAATAAAAACAAATTAACAAATAATAATAACTGCTCATCTTAAAGGGGTAGTTTAGTTTTGGTAGAGAGGGCGCTGCACATCACAATTTTTTTGTGAGGTAATGAAAAACTGAGTGTCAAATTTGAGAGAACATGCAATTTTAATGGCAGAATAAACTTTATTTGGTCAAAATCGGTCCAGAAACGGCTGCAATATCAATAAATATATCTGATCTTATAATTATTTGGGGCCCAAATAATTAAGATGATTTTTTCAAAAATTTTTTTAAATGCTTACACTTTTTTTTAAATGTTCAAAAGCGTTTTTTAAATAGTTGTTGATGATCTATCTACCTAATCATTATTTAAATAAAAGATCACATGCATAATTTTGTATGAAAAATGGTTGAAACCAATGCCTTTTTAGAGAGCGCCCTCTTGTGTTTTAATGGCTCTTTTTGAATGATAGCGGGCGTTTTACATAGTCGTTTGTAATTTTGTATACCTTTCGAGCATGGTGGAGTAATAATTATTAGTTTATAATGTTACTGTCCCGGTTTGGGGTACTAAAGTTCAGCCTTACCAAAACTGTACTACCCCTTTAATATAAGCTCATGCCAAGACTCCCTGGCATTTATTCCAGAATCGCACAAAAGTGCATGTCTTGCATAAAGATCTGCATTTGATATCTAGATATTTCCAGTTATTTCAAGTTATTAAGTTTAAATCCTCCAGTTATCACACTAGTTGATGAAAAATAAAAAAAAATTAAAATTAGTTCAAAACATCCCTGAAAGATAAGGGATTGGCTGCATAAAATATATCGAGATATCCATGATGCACACAATGGTTATAATGTATTATGGTTCACATGAATTGAGATTAAAATTTCTTTAACAATTATGGGAAACCTCTGAAACAAACAAATCATATCTGACAATGTGAAAGAAAAATCAGATTGTTTGTTTAATTTTGACTCGATTCATTAAAATTCAGGGGAGCCAAATGCTAGCATTTTTGCGTACTGTAAGTCTGTAACTGTTACTGAGAAAAGGTACTGAGATACTGTGTTGTTTTTTTCTATTTTTGTATGACCTTGATAGCTTTGAAATTTGTATAAACCGCACCTGTGTATTAACCGCACACCCAACTTTGGGTTGTCATTGAAGGGGTAAAAATATAACTGTGCTGGGAATCTTTGCAATATAATCAAACTGTACACATATCCTATAACTTTGGTAAATTTTAGTACACAATAACAACACAAGTCACTTGTTTCTGATTGAAGCATAATTAACAACAGAAAAGCCAATCAAGCTTTTTACTCCTCATAAACTGATATTATAGGCTAGCCATATGTGGTATTTTTATGAAATATGTTGTTCTATCTCTGTGTATTAATATTATTGGCTGTAAGTAAAGGATCTCTGTAGTTACCTGTATCCCCGCGGCATGCTGCTTGTCATTGCTTTCGTCTGTCTGCACTGGCATTGGCATTGGCGCTGGCGCTGGCACTGGCGACGTGGGTAGTTTACGAGACATGTGCTGTTCCATCCAGGGCATGCGAACTGCATTCCCTGCTGGAACATTCACCCTTGTATACCCATGCGGCAGTTGTTCTATTATCGCCTCTTGTTGTGGTTGTTGTAATTGCTGTTGCTGTTGCTGCTGCTGTTGCTGCTGCTGTTGCTGCTGCTGCTGCTGCTGCTGATGTTGTTGTTGATGTTGAATGAGAGTGGCAGCCACCTCTTCCTCTTGCCTACGACCACCTGCAGCGACGGCTTGCATGGCTATGCCCGGTGGAATGGTATACATCGGATGGCCACCATGATTGTAGAGTGTGTGAGGAACATCCATTCTCACCTAAGACGAGTCCTGAATAAACGAATTCTCTCTTGAAAGTCTTCACAAAATAAGACTCCTTCAGTCCTTTAGGTAGGCAATCTGGACAATAACAAACAAAAGATCACAATTTGTATGTCAAGTCCTGTTTAAACTAATCTCTCTTGAAAGTCTTCACAAAATAGACTCATTCAGTCCTTTAGGTAGGCAATCTGGAAAATAAAAACAAAAGATCACATTTATTGTTTGGTCAGGCTTTGTCCCCAGCTGATGCATGTAGTTATTGTCATCTACAATTTATACCATGGGGGACATCTGCAAATTGGGTGATTTAAAGTCATTGGCGTCATTTAGCTGGCCAGGTTCCAGCACCCCCTCCACACACTCGGCGACTCGCGCTTGCACTGTTAGTATATACAATGTAAATCGGCCATTTCTATCATACAGCTTTTGCTTTAAAAAGTGCCGATATTTCAGAATTGTTCGTCCATCCTAATGCCTAACTAAATCGACTCTGGATTATAAAGATAATGATCCCATATTCCAAATCCTGTAAAGTGTAAAGATTTAGGTAAGAAATACATTCTGGTACAATTTATTTCATGTTTTCTGCGATGCACGATCCGATTCCAAGCAAAGTCCGAGACAAAAGACAAAAAGTCAAAAGTCATTGGAAATGTATACAAAAAGTGCACAAATCTGAATGAGTTTAAAGAGCAATTTACCCAATATTTACCCATCGGCTGATTCATGAAATATTCGTGATTAGGCTTGCTAACAAATGATCGTAAAATGTTATAACTTGTATAATTTTATAAATAAATTAGTATTTGGCATTGCATCAGCTGTGCGCAATAAAACAAACACAAATATTAACATATGGGGCAACGCTATGAGTGGGTATACTTGTATAACGTATCCGCAAAAACACTCCAAAGAACAAGGCCAGACACTCGATAATAATAAGATAATCCTGAAATAAAACATTGAATCCACATAAGAATGCATTATTTTCCTCTATTCAACTGTCAACAATCGCTTACTCACCATTCTTATGGAGTAATTGCGTTGATTTCTTTAGCTTCCGGACCAGCACTGCAACAGTTTCCAATTTATTTGTCCAAATCTGTCAATCGATTTCGGTTGCTGCCCTCTGCGACAAAGTACCGATATCGAAGTCCAATATTGCATGCACAATAACAAAATGTTTAAAAAATCAATGAACGTTGGGGGGGGGGGGGGGGGGTAAAGATTGCTATTATAGTGCTAGCCCGCTAGCCTGGGCTGGGCCCGTGGCTGTCATATTCGGGCAAAATCAGGCAAACCGTTTCATATTTGGAAAAATTACAAAACAGTTGAAAATATGTAATTTTCGGGCACAAAGATCTATGAAAAGTAGGTACTTGATGGGTGAATTCAATATTAATTTGTTAAATCATTGTACGCATAATCAAACAAATGATTTCTTAGAAACCATGTTTATTCATAACTTGTATCCACTGATATTCTAACATACACATGTCACTTCTAGATCGTGCACATTGATTGATAATATTGTTATAAATTGAATACCTCATTAGAAAATATACATGCCGGTTTATTTTATACAGATATCCCGGACCATGTATAGTTTAGTTCTGGTAAGGAGAGTACAGTTTTGGTGAAACTGAATTTTAGTAACCAAAACCTGCATCATTACATTACAAACTAATAGTTATAACTAGAAAGGAACACAAAATTACAAATGACGTAGTAAAGATCATGTTATCATTCAAAAAGAGCCGTTAAAACGTAAGAGGGCGCTCTCTAAACACTCATCGGTTTCAACCATTTTGAATAAAATATTGTGCATGTGATGCTTTGTTGAAATAGTGATTAGATAGAGAAATAACCAACAACTATTTAAATACCTATTTTGTAACTTTTTGAAAAGAGGAAGCATTTTTTAAAAATTGTAACGGCTGGTTCAAAATTCTCTAATAAACCCGGGGCCCCAGGTTTATTACAAATTGTTATATTTATGGATATTTCAGCCGTCTCTGAACCGATTTTGATCAAACAAAGATGATTTTATTATTTAAATATTATGCTCTTTCAAATTTTACACTCAGTTTTTCATTACCTCACAAAAAAATAAGTAGTCTAGCGCCCTCTCTACCAAAACTCAACTATACCTTTAACTTCGGAACAAAAGCCAATCAGAAAAAAACATTTGAAAATCCAAGTTTTAAAAGAAGATTAATTACGGATAAAACTAATATCAATGAGTTTAAAGCTCAGTTATCCCAGATTGATTGGTAATAGTGCTGAGTCAAATCGAATATTTTGAAAACCGAATATGAGTCGTGTAAAAACGGTCGGATATCGAATATATCCGAGGGGGAAAAAAGAAAGAAAAAAAAAAGAAGATTTTTTTTTTTTTTTTTTTTTTTTTTTTTTTTTTAACCCGATATAAATATTCTGTCCGTTTTTTCAATTAGAATCGGCAGGACAGTGCGATGTTAGTGTACAAACTGCTGTCAAGATAAAAGATTTCGATATCTCTTCATATAATATTCTTCTAAATTTGGCTCTCACTATACCACTTGTATATATATTAATCCTCTTACCTTTGGTTTATTATTTGTTTTGTTTATTTGTAATTTATGTAAAATACCTTTACTTTTAACTTTAGCAATAGATAAGCTGGGCTCAATGTGCCATTTTCTGATAGAATCTATCGAATGGGGATTTTAAAAAAAATAAATAAATAAAATAAATAATAATAATAAAAATTTGTTAAAAAATCGTTTTTTTTCTTTCTTTTTTCGGATACTCGTATCCGAAAATTTGTATCCGGTATCCGACCTTCACGGTCGGATATCGGATATCCATCCGTTTGGACTCGGCCCTAATTGGTAAGTGGTAACCCATCTATATGTGTATTGATTCAAATGCTAGTTATGATTATTTTGTTGAAAAATTACTTTATTATACAACGCTTGTTTTTCTGTAATAGATGATCGATTAAAAAAGAATAAATGTAGAAAACCATGGATAGCAAGTGGTATTTTGAGATCGATCTCTTAGAAAAATTGACTCCATAGAGGGGGTTTGGGTTTTTTTGTTTTTTGTTGGGGGGGGGGGGGGTGGGTTGGGGGATTTGTCAACCCCCCCCCCCCCCCCCCCTTTGACCAAAAAATGACTGTTTTGGGGGATTTGAACCCCCCCCCCCCCTTTAATACCACTTGTAGCTGGTCTCGAGATCACATTTTAGTGACCTCGACCATCATTACCAATAGTCTCGGCCTCGAAAGTTTTGAAGGATCCTGGTCTTGGCCTCGAAAATTGTGAAGAATCCTGGTCTCTGCCTCGAAAATTGTGAAAACCCCTAGTCTCGATCCCCCCCCCCCCCCCCCCCCCCCCCTGCTTACACGATTCGATAACAATGGTCTTGGTCTCGGCCTCGAACATTTTTGACTGGTCCTGGTCTCGGTCTCGGCTTTGAACATTTTCTACGGACAATGGAAAAGTAATGCACGATAGACTTTAAATAGTTTCCTTTCAGAATATGATGTTTTAATTAATGAACAATTTGGCGTTAGGAAAAATCATTCAACGTGTCATGGTGTATTAAATTTGTCAACTTTTGTCTCAAATGAGCTAGACAAGGGTAATTATACCTACGCCAAGAGGGTTAATGTTTTTGGTCCTGTTTGTTTGTTTGTTTGTTTGTTTGTTCGTCACCAGTCTCCTGTGCACAGATTTCACAGATATCTCAACCAATTTTTCGTCGAAGCTTCGTGTTCATCTAGAATAGAACCCATACAATTTTCAAGGTCAAAAGTCAAAGGGCAAGGTTTTTTTAAAAAAATGAAAGTCGAGTGTTGGCGGAGGTATGCCCTGAGTGCACTGCGTTTAGTTTTTGTATGGGTTTATTTATGGATCTTTTAAAGGCATTTGACACCATCGATCACCACATTCTTCTGGGAAAATTATTTTATTATGGAGTGAGAGGTGTAGCACTTAATTGGTTTAAATCATATTTAATTGGAAGAAAACAGCATGTGGTGGTCGATGGTGTCAACTCCCACCACAAAGTTGTAACGTGTCATGTACCACAAGGATCTGTTTTAGGACCACTATTGTTCTAACGATATTTTGAATAGCACAAGTCTTCTTCGATTCTCTTTATTTGCCGTCATGTCTCATAGAAATATCCATACACTTAAAAATATATCATTAGCAAATACAGACTTACGGAAACTAATTGAATGGTTCCAGAGTAATAAATTGATTGTTAATTATGATAAAACAAATTCTATTTTATTTCATTCTAAGACCAGGATGATTCCCGAAACCATTGAATAGAGGGCGCTGCACAAAATTATTTTGTTGTGAGATAATGAAAAACCGAGTGTAAAATTTGAAAGAGCATACAATTTTAATGGCAGAATAACCTTTATTTGATCAAAATCGGTTCAGAAACGGCTGAAATATCAATAAATATATCCGATCGTAATAAATCTGGGGCCCAGATTAAGTTCTATTAAAAGGCATCAAAATTTGATTAAAATCATCAAGGACATTTCATGTTCTTGATGTAAATTTGTATGAAAAGTCTGAAATACTAGCATTTTTTCTTCGGAATATATTTCATTCCAAGGCTACAAATGGCTTACTATAATTTGTAAGTCCTATACTTAGAGTTAAGTTCAACTTAGGATCTTTGTGAAACACCCCCAGGAGTTTGCCTGGTGTGTCATGTATCTTGTTATGACAGTGTTCGTTTTAGGGAGGCTCCATGCACTGTACAGTACTTTTTTAAATATTGGAAATATTAAATTGTTTGAATAATTGTAATTTTTATTCTCCTTCTTTCATCCTTCAGTCTTTTGAATCGTTGCATTCTTAAGGTTTTCTTTATAGTGCAATAATTATGTTATACATTTATTTTTCAGCGTGAACTGTTAGTAGTGTCTTCCCTTTTCTTCTTAATTTAGATTTTCTTTATATATGTTATATATATTATTACATATTTTTCATATCTATTTGAATCTTTTATTTATGTAGTGTTGTCGTGTGTATGCATTGTATTTATTTGTAGATATATATGTTCATTTTTATTTGTAGATTTATATGTTCATATTTATTGTTTTGCCGTAAATTAGTTTTATCCTGAATGATTTTGATGTTTTTTTTAAACCAGAATCATGAGCAACATTAATATGAAATGAATAAATTGTTGGCACATATTTTTCCATTTTCCATTTTGAACTGAATTTTTTGTAAATTTCTTTATTCGGCAATATAGGTACCGTTCAATTTTGGACACTTGCCTCTAAAAATCTAAGTATAGGGTCCATGTTGTGATTGCGATTACGTCGTGATAATACGATTGTGATTACGAGTTTTTGTTAAATAAATGTTATGTAATGAACATTTAATGAGTAATGTGACCTTTGATCTTTTACATCATGGACTCAACAATCTACATTAGCTCCTCCCCCCTCCCCCTCTGCATCTAGGCATTGTTTAGCCGATTATGTAATGAGCGCTAGATCTATGGACAACCATAGCAATCAATAATACAGAGCGGCAGGAAAATGTGCAATTTCGTCTCAAAATTATTCAAGATGATTAAATAAAAATAATACAAAATTCATTTTAGAACTATAAATTATTATACGTTATAATATAAAGCTTTTATTTGGTAACTTTAGTACAAAATCTACTCTTGGGTACGATTTTTACTTCAGTAGAATTTATACGACAGTATGAATTAACACTTGGCGACCCATACTTCATAGAACCTCCAAACGGTCACCAGTTGGTCAGCTGTCACAGATTTGCTATTTTTCGTTGTTTCACTCACGGTTTAGGTGTAAAACATGGCGAAACCGACCAGTACACCTGCCTGTATGCGGGACTTGATCAAGTATCTTACTTACACAGAGGGAAGAGATAAAATTTACAGGTATGTTTTGTATTTTGACATTTGTTCATGCGCTGATTTTTTGTGCACATGCCATGCTACGACCAACGACTACGCTACGTCCCCGGACTTGCGGGGTAGGCTGCAAACTGCACCGCGCCCAGTTCTGTTCAGCTGTGGGACGTTTACTTAAATTAGGCTAGACAGAGTAGTCTGACTTTGCATTGCCTAGATCAGGGTAGATTGATAAATATATTGTTTTCAGTGCCTCTTTTACATTTACCATGTTTACTGTACTGTATTAAAATTATTTCGGCCCTTGTATTTGTAATTGTTTCAGAACGTTTGTAGAGATTGGATTTGGAGACATTTAACATTTATCATCATTCATGTCTTTCATGATCATTGATCATAAAATGTGAAAGATAGGTGTATGAGCGTCTTTTTTAGCGAAAACTCGAAAATCTGAGAAAAACCAGTAGAAACTAGAGCAACAAAAAAGTTGTGAAAAGCTCTACTTGTTAAGTAGATCGACAAATCTATCGCTTTCATGGCCTTATTTTCACTGTCGGCATGCTAGAATGCCGACAGTGAAAATAACAATAATAATGTCAAAAAGGCCATGAAAGCGATAGATTTGTCGATCTACTTAGACTTAACTAGTGTGTCTGTGGTGTCGTTTGAAATTGCCAATTTGCAACTGATTTTGACGTCATTTGCGAGCTGCTGCCATGTGTGTACATTATGATTATTTTCATGTATTTTATAAATGTAGTTCAAATAGTACACCTGATCAGTTTGTCTAAAACTTTTGTTTTCTCCAGATGATTGAAATTTGAATTAATATCAGTCAGTCATGCACTTTTTTATTCATAAATCAGAAGAAACTGAAAAATTACTCAAATAAATCGCCACACTAAATTCTATTCCACTATAAAGTGATCCATTAATCAAATGTCAAATTCAATCATAATCACTTGGAGCTTTTATATTTCTCTTGTCCCTTGTTGTTTGGCATATGATAACAGAAGAATGAAATGGGTTTTGAATGTTCAAATGTCTCCCTAATTATAGAGAAATGCAAGATTAGATTGAAAAGTGTTCCGGAATGCTTTTTCGATTGTAGTCAAAATCAATGGGCAACAGGTGATGAAATCTGACATAAATTTGCACATTTTTCACTAGGAAAACAGTGCTCATTTTCTATGAAACTTGTACACATCCATAAGAATCTTACAATGATATTTGTTAAATCAGGGCTCCACACTCACCTTTTTAGTCAGTGGCCCGGTCAGGCCAGTGAAATAGATTCTTCCCCTATTCTGGTGGCCCAAAAGAAAATTTACTGGCCCCCAAATTGTATTTTATGAGTAAGCTTTTTACTATTCAAAATATCACTCTTTCCTTATCAAACATGTGATTACAGATGAAGCATGACATAAAAGAAAACAAGATATTTTCATTTTGTCAATGTCGGGTTGAAAATCTGCTTGCCCGATCGGGCCACCAAAATATGACTTTTATACATTTTGCTGGCCCCAAGTGCAATTGCACTGGCCCCGGGCCAGCGGGCCAGTGCGAGTGTCGAGCCTTGGTTAAATGATTGAAATCCCAATGGTGATTGCATTCTGTCCAAAGACATCCCAAGCTTCAAGAAAATAGCCCAGGGTGACTTGATAGTCATTTAGAAAAATGTATGACTTTGTTCAACTATATTTAGTTGCCTTATTTCTCTCCTTTTCTTGCTTCTTGATATGGTACTATGAAATTAAATGCTACATTTAATATTGAAACACAAATGTAATTTTGTAACTATTCTTAAAACTATATATTTTTTCTCTCTTTCTCATGCTTTCCCATCCAGAATAACACAGTATTCCACCCGCTTCTTGATCTGGTATTATGGAAGCGGTGTAGCAAAAGACCTAACCCTTGAGAGAATTAAAAACTTGGAATCGGCTGTAACCAACTCCAGAAAGTGTAAGTTTCTACATACAGTGAGATCGCAGAGCATCAACAAGGCTTCCCATTTATAAATAAAATATGCATGACTTGGATTTCTATGAAAAAGTAGTGAGCAAGAACAACGATATTTCAAATCGCATAAACTAAGAGAAATTAAGTGTTTCTTGAAAAGAAAGGCGTCGATACAACGCCTTATATTCCAAAGTTTATGCAATTATTTGCTTCGCTTCAATCTGACGTAGATAAAAGGGTGAAATTTTAGGTTAAAATATGATAATAAAACAAGAATTTAATGATTCATGTTTACCTTATAAAATAATATATCAAATGTGCGTGCATCTCGGTAATTTTTACATCATTGGAAAGAGAAAAGTATTGGCTCAGATACTACACCATTCATATATTCATTTATTTTTTAGAATAGTCAGGAGCTAGCAAAATATCACAAGATGTTAAAAATGACTGTGAATTTACAAATTCCAGCTTTGTGATTGGCTTATTCAACATCACGCGCGACTTGTGGGCTATTCAACCAAGACCGCATGGTGACAAAGCGGGCAATGTCAGGTGCGAATTACTGTTGCTATGGGCCCGTTACCCCAGCAACAGTGGTCAGTAATTGAATGAGCCAATCACAGAGCTGGAATTTCGGAAATCACAGTAATTTTTGTATCCCGTGTGATATTTTGCTAGCTCCTGACCATTCTAAAAGATGAATGAATATGAAAATCATTTCTCATCAAAAACGAGTCTTTACCCTTTCCAATGATGTAAAATTTACCGAGACGCAAGTATTTATAATAAGTTATTTTACGATATAATTGTGTTGAACATTTTTGCTTTTGGTATCCTCTTTTCAACCTTAAAATTCACCCTTTTATCTGTGACAGGTTGACACGAAATAAATAATAATATGAACTTTGGAATGTTAGTCATTTAATGAACACTTTTCTTTCTATGGAACATTCGATTTATCCTAGTTATTTCGATTTAAAACATCAGTGTTTTAGCTCAGTACGTATAGTAGAGCAGATAAGTGTAAACTATCATGGAAATCGTTCAAAGTCTGATACAAGCAACATACTCCGTATGCAGAATACCTTAGGGACACTTTTTAGAAAAAAACATTTAGACAAGCGAAAATCCAAGATGGCCGCCAAAAAGCTACTTTTTTATATAAAAATTGACTGAGTTGGCCGATTTTAATAATCTTGGTGCCGTTTTATATGTTTATTGACATGCTGAACACGATGGTGATGCATACGGACTCGTATGATGGCCAAAATCCAAGATGGCCGACATTTTTTCCAAGATTGCCCCAAAAAGCTACTTTTTTATATAAAAATTGACCGAGTTCGTCGATAGTAACTATTTTGGTGTCAATTTCGATGTATATGTGTAAAACCGATTATGACACATACGGACCCATATGATGGCGAAACATCGACATGGCAGCCATTTTCCACGATGGCCGCCCCAAAACTAATATTTTATATACAAAATTAACGATTTTGCCAATTTTAATAATCTTGGTGTCGAATTTTGCTTCTTGGAATGCTGGAAACGATTGTGATACATTTTACTAATTTAATGGTTAAAAAAATCTTCAATAGCTGCCCTTTTACAATATAACCGTTAAAAACCCACTTTTGATATATACAAATTGACTGGGTTGATCGATTTTGATATTCCCGGTGTCTTTTGATGTATCTTGATGTGCTGAAAACATTTGTGTTATTTAAGGACCTAAACCATGAGGTAGCTAAAGGATATATGGCTATATAACCGGGGGGGGGGGGGGGGGGGGAGGGGCACTCAAGTATAATGTAAGACGGGTACGTGCCGCTTACAAAACCCCCGTTTTCACACCCGATTGCCACTCTAAAGATACCAGATTTTCAAAAATTGCCGCTCCATAGACCCCGGAATGACTTGGCTAGGTAGTTGAGTGGCGTTGAGTCCATTATTCTTCTTCCAGTCAGCTCCTTTGACCACCATTTGAGGGTTTCCGTAGGTCTTTGGTAGCTCCAAGTCCATGTATTTTGTAATTTTAGTCTGCTCCTTAGACCTCTTAACTCGCGTTTAATGGTTTTTGTAGCTCCAAAGACCCTATATGTGTTGCTTGTAGTCAGCTTTTAAGACCCCCATATCAGAGTTCCGTGAGGCACACCCCGTCAAAATATTTGAGTGCCCCCCCCCCCCCCCCTCACCTCGGATATAACCCCTCTTTATGTAATTGATTCTTTTGTTCTTGATTTTTTGATAGGCTGCTCCTTTATTGCTATTTCCTATCCCTGAACGATCTCTTTACCTCATCCTGGTCCAAACCCCCGGCCTCCTGAATATATGCCTAACATGTTTATTAAGAGAATAATTTGATTTTAATCATTAATAATGTATTGGGAGTTCATGTACAGTATGCATGAAACAGTATTTTATACACCCAGATCAATTCACATGTTCATATTAAACTACCTTCCGACCCCTTCTCAGTTGGCATACGGCTTAATACTGGCTACGCCATGGACCGCTCTATATACCAAACACATTACTGTAGAGATTTTTGCAGCTTCCTTATCATCAGCTCTGGGTCATAGGGGTATAATATTAATGTTACAGTATCACACGTTACTATTCGATATGCCACATTGTATAGATGGACACCGACACTGGTCACACCGGCCGTTCCTCCTTTTGATGATGTCAGCCTTTATCTTTTCAGGGAACCATGGTCCAAAATATTGATATTTCAAATGAAAGGCAACATTTTTTATATCCCAAAAGTTTCGAAAAATAGATTTCCATAACATTTATTAAATCTAGTGTCTAGGACGTATGATATATATAAAGAACCTAATTATGATGTCTGCATATCCATCCCCTTACCCATGCCTTTGAACCATTCCTGAAGCATGATATGTACATATCAGTGCAAATATAATAGTTTAGCAACATCAAATGAGGTGAATTACAGATCATTAGTGTCTTGCATATTATTTTCTGTTACGGGTTCATCCATTTCCTGGGATATGTTCAATTGCTTGACCATTCTCTTATTGAAGTGGGACTGAGTTTACACTACTTGCTCATGGTGGTTGGTCAAATTAGCAGGTTTATCTTTACACCCTGAATGGTCATCATACTCGAGGAAATGATGAGCATGGAGTGGGCTATTACATGTTTTAGAGACTGACATACTTGGATCCATATATGTGATAGCTGGGTGACTAGTGTCCGAGTCAATGTGTAATACATTATACTTACAACCCAAACTGAATCATTACAGAGAAGCAAATAACAGACCAAACTCTTACAAGATAATGTTTGGGTATATATCGTAAAAAGGACCATGGCGTTGGCAGTCTCAGGCTATGAGCCTAATGGGGGCTGGGAGGGTGGTGGTGGAGATTTGGACATGCTAACCGGGATGTGGGGGAAATAATTCATTCAATGAAAAATGGACTCCAAACACGTTGAAATTTGTTTTTGCAATTGATTGATTTTCTGCTGATATACACAGGTTCAAGGCATAGGCAGCATTTATCCAAAATGGGGGATGGGACGATGCACGGCATTGTAGCTGGTTTGTGCGTAGCCCAATCGTTTTAAAAATATTGGTGAACACAAATTTATAAGGACCCTTAGCGCGTTCATAATGATCGTACAATTATTGTCACTTATTCATCTCAAAAGTCCAGAGGCATAACCAAAGGACTACCAATGATGAGAGGGGTGGCAAACAAACTTTTAGGGCAATATTTCCTATAAGGTAGCAGCCTTTACCAAAACATGAACAAGTGAAATCATGATTTCCCTAGGGAGAGATGGCCCCTCTATCCCCTAGCTACGCCATCTTGTAAAATGGCCGCCATGTTCGATTTTACCATTATTTAGATCCATTTGTATGAAAATAGTTTTCAGCTCATCAAAAAAAACTTTTAATCAGTACAAGGCTTATTAGAATCAGCCAACTCAGTCAGTTGAAAAATTGTAAAATGCTTTTTGACAACCGTCTTGAAAAATGGCCGCCATGTTGGATTTTCGCCATTTTATATGTCTGTATGTATCATAATCGTCTTCTGCATATTATCAGGTCACATATAAATCGCAGCAAGATAATACAAATCGGCAAACTCAGTCAATTTTTATAAATACAAAAAAATTAGCCTTGGCGGTCGTCTTGGAAAGTGGCAGCCATCTTGGATTTTCTCCATTATATTGGTCCTTTTGTATTACAATCGTTTTAAATATGTCAATTAACATTTAAATGACACTAATAAGATTATTAGAATCAGCCAACTCAGTCAATTTTGATATTAAAAAAGGAGCTTTCAAAAAGAAAATTTTGGCGACCATCTTGAATAAATCGCTGCCATCTTGGAGTTTTGCAATCAAATTGGTCCGTATTATATCACCATCGTTTTTAGCATATCAAGAAACATATGGGCAATTCCGTATGAGAGAAGGCAAAAACACCACATCTCAAAGTTGAGCAATCTTCCCTAAATCAAACTGTTATCAATAGAGGAAAACTTGAATTTTAGGAAACTGAAAACCGTTTGTATATAGCTCGATTGGTTTTTCAAATATTTCTGCTTGAATTGAACAGAAATTTATGACCTTTTATTCATAAATCAGCTTCATTTTGTGAAAATAAAGTGAATCTTTTAATTCAATGACTGTTTCTGCTCATTTTCTCATATTTTCCATACGATGTTGTAACAATCACAAATTGTAAAGCATGGGCAGTAACTTCATTGCATATTTTTTTGAGAATTTTAAAAAATCTATGCACATTTGATCGTAATTCCGTTACGATAAAACGTTTTAAGTTTTTCTCCCATATCTTATTACTTGTTCTTTAGTCATGTCATTGTGAAATCTCTTCCTTCACCATAGTCCTAAGAACTTCCAACATAATTTTCTGAAATAATGTCACTACTTTTTCCAAAAATGGCGTAACAATATTAGTAATTCCGTTACGTAACGGAATTACATGCACATGGTTTATAAGGTATTGAATGATATTGCTGAAAATAACATTTTTTCTTGCTCTGAATGTAGAAATACCCTTTAAATAGCATGAACTGTAGCCATGTAGACAATAAGTCATTATACATACATGTACTGTACAATGTTACTTTATGTGACTCATTACCTCACATGCTTCATATTGCATCAATGGTGATTTAACTAAATTGATACACGATAGATAATTTCTCTAATTTCTCCATGAACATAATAGAGATGATAATGTTCTATCATTAAATTAGTTTCCAGCAAGACCCACTTGACTGAAATTATGAAGATGCAGCAGATTCATGTTTGTACTTAAGAAAGGAAAAAACGAAAACAATAACAAAACATTTAAAATATCCAGTAATTAGTATGACACTGGTTCTACATTTATTTTCTCACATTAATTTACATTGATGTATTTTAAGATATAAATTATACCTTCAACTTTCAAGGAGATTTAATATTAATAATTTTGTATGTAGATTTGAATATCATTGATCAGTTAAGGGCTCATAACTCACCATTAATTATGTAAATTTGTATTAAACTGAAGCATATAAAATCAAACATAAATACAGAATAGGCTTCAAGATATTCAAAACTATACATAATACAGGCTAAGATATGTTTTATTCATTATCATAAAGTCAGAATTCATTGAGTGTTCAGTGTGCTTCTGTATGCAGATCAAAGAAGATGTACAAAGTATTTGCATTTTCAAATGGGAATTCCTAAAGGTGTCTTTCATTTTATGCAATTCGATTTTTATATTTTATATATGCCAACTTTTTGTAAAAGGATCATACATGTTTATATCCGAATACGATAATACATGTATTTCATGGAATGAATGAAAACGCATTCTAAATTGATTTGAGAGTAAATTATGATCACTTTAGGATGAATTTTTAAAAGAATAATTTTAGAATATAACAAGAGTTTATATAACAAATCTCGATTTGTTTGTAATTCTGTTACGCACACACATAAATTCAGGATTTGTTCTGGTCCTTATGTAATAGTTTAACAATGCATACATTGTTTAACAATGCATACAAATTAACAATGCATACAAATTCTTTACTATAGACTGTATGCAGAAAAATGTAACCAAGAAATTGCATTTTCATGGGTGGATTCATGGGTGGATTTCACAGGCGTAATTCCGTTACAGTGACATTTGTTTGTCTTAAGGTAATTTCAGAGGTTAAAATAGATGATAGATCATTACTGGAAAAAAGATGTACCAAATTCAAGTTTGTAACTTAAATGATAAGTTTTTATTACCAATGAAGAATTTTTTGTGGTAGCTTTTGCAGAAAATCATTACAAAGTTAGTGTTGAATAAAAGACCCCTTTCCGTTATGATTGTATTTTGGTCTCCTGATGCTACAGTGTTATAGATTTGTACCTCTAGTACCCCTGCCAGTTATTAAAGTTGTAAAAACTGTGGAAGTGAAAGGAATTTTAAATATGATTAAGAAAACAGAGCTAAAAATCACTTATATGTCATTCTGTAACAGTGGAATTGCCCATTCACAATGCATTTCCATTCAAACAGATTTCCAATATTCAGGAAGTTTACGACTTACGAGGCTTTATAGCAATGAAAGTTGAATTATTTGACCTGTTTGTGATTTTAAATTGTTTAAATGTTTCTTGATATTGATGATGTGCAGTTCTTTAGCATGTCACATAATGTAGGTACTTTTTTTTTTTTTTTACTTTGGGTTTTTTCACAATTTAACCATTTTTCTTGAAGTAAAGGAAAAATTAAAAAATGTTGCTATTTTTTACTTCAAATATGGTTATTATTGTCAAATTATTGATTTTTGAAAAGTATTGAAGCTAAAATGTGAATTTTTTGTTGTTCATGTACCGATTTGTGGAAAAGTTGATCCCACTGCTCAAGTTGTGTAATTCCGTTACACACTTTAGTGGACATAGTTTCTAGGATTTTTCTTTCATTTAATTGATGCAATCCTTTTTAATTTCTTGCCTACTAATATGAAGCTGAAAATAAACCGAAATAAAGCTGGAGTTTAGCAATATTTTTTTCAAATTTCATTCTTATTTGTATTTTTGCCATATTTTCATTTATTTTACACATAACAAGTTCAAATATTGCTTTACAGATATGTCAGATCATGGTTTATATTCAAGTGCTAGATAGCCTTGATGTTTGCATTAGCATGTAAGAAAAGTTGAGTGCAAAATAATTGAGTTTACCTTGAAACTTTCAGAGATGTAATTCCGTTACAAATTTGTGTAATTCCGTTACAGTGGTCTTTTTTCAAAAAAGTGAATTTGTGAACTTATCATTGTGTTGTTTATGCACCTACTTGTTCCAAAATGAAGTTGACATTATCAAGATAGAAAAAATACATAAAATCAGTTTCAAAGTGTCTTATATTTCAGAGAAACTCAACGCAAACTTGTAGCAAAAAAAAAACTCCATTCTCCGGTAATTCCGTTACGGTCACACATATTGGTCTAGTGTGCAACAACACATGGAAGATATAAAACCATTTCCCTATCATGTTGTAGCCTGGTTACCCATGCAACTTATTTAAGTATCAAAATTTACTTAAGTCATGAGAATATTGCGCAGGGAATGAAATAATGAGCAAAAAACGTCTCTGAATGTAATTCCGTTATGGTGGAATTGCCCATATTAATCAACACCGAGATTATCAAAACCGGCCAACTCAGTAAATTTTGATATTAAAAAGTATGCTTTTGGGGGCCATCTTGGAAAAATGGCGGCCATCTTGGATTTTGGCCATCATATGGGTCCGTATGTATCACCATCGTGTTCAGCATGTCAATAAACATATAACACGACACTTAGATTATTACAATCGGCCAACTCAGTCAATTTTTATATTAAAAAGTAGCTTTTTGGCGGCCATCTTGGAAAAATGGCGGCCATCTTGGATTTTGGCCATCATATGGGTCCGTATGTATCACCATCGTGTTCAGCATGTCAATAAACATATAACACGACACTTAGATTATTACAATGGGCCAACTCAGTCAATTTTTATATCAAAAAGTAGCTTTTTGGCGGCCATCTTGGAAAATGGCCGCCATCTTGGATTTTCGCTTGTCTAAATGTTTTTTTCTAAAAAGTGTCCCTAAGGTAGTCTGCATACGGAGTGTGTTGCTTGTATCAAACTTTGAACGATTATTACACTTATCTGCTCTACTAGTAGGAAAATGACAGGTACTGGTCGGTCAATTAATTATAAATTCTTCAATTCTGCCTCATTATCATTCAAGCTGATACTGTACTGTAAAATGCTGTTTAGTTATTACCATGTCATTATAAGAGACAAATGATTTTGGATTGAAGACTTTGTTTTTAGCAGTGTTCACAATTTACGTATCTTTTCCCAGCAACAGTATTCCGCTTGTTTTGGTCACTGGAGGTCTTGTAGAGAGCTTTGCAGTCACCAGCATCCGGTCTCAATACACACACGAAAAATAAACTTCAGAATTTACAGTTATACTATCCGGTCACAATACAAAACAAATTCAACTTTACAATTTATGATTTACATTTATATGAAAAGCTCTGCATGTAGTTTGATCCACTCTATAAGCTTTCATTTTGATCTTATTTCCCACCAACCGTATTCCGCTTGCTTCGGTCACTGGAGTTCCTGCAGAGAGCCTTGGACTCCCTAGCATCTAGTGATAACACAGAGGCCAGCCTGCAGCTTGTTGGTTACCTTGGCAAGGCACTTTGGCATTAACTGTTACTAGTATAAAAAAAGTTATGCATATATACATGTAGTTTGATCCACCCTATAATTATAAGTCCTTATTTTGATCTGATTTCCCACCAACAGTATTCCGCCTGCTTCGATCACTGGAGTTCCTGCAGAGAGCCTTGGACTCCCTAGCATCTAGTGACAACACGGAAGCCAGCCTGCAGCTGGTTGGTTACCTCGGCAAGGCACTGTGGCTCACCGCAGATCACGTCGTATGGTTCCACAAAGTCAAGGTTATAAATGTAAGTGCTGCATGTACATGTAGTGTTAAGCCCGGCACAGACAGAGCCGACTCGATCCGATCCGACCCGACCCGACTAAAAGCCACAGTCGTGCAGATTCAGTCGCAGCCGATTCAACATGTTGAATCGGGCCAGATTGGCTTCAGACTGGCAAAATCGGAGTCGTGAGGCAATGGACATAGAGCCGATCCGACTGAAAACCAGTTGGATCAGGTCGAGCGGGCTGCGTCTGCGGCAGGCTTTAGGGGAACTCGGCCAAGCAGGAAAACTAGGCAACTTACATTCAAACATTCCACTTGTACCCACCTTACGGAATTATGCCTTGCCTTTGCAACGCAAGTACTGTCGGGCAGAAAAGTAACCATTTTGCGGTCTCGATCCATCGTAGCCAGTCACCTCAAATGTTCTCCTATCACTCTGCTATGTACTTGAATGATTTGTTTTCCAAGCTTGAAGAAAATTTTATAGAGAGAAGCAAATAAAAACTGCATGTAAATGGAGGGAAATGTCATTATGAATACTGACTTTCTTCATTAATTGCAGTACATTGTTCAGAAATTTTCCTCTATTCTATGAAGAAGATCTTGGTATTATACTCTTTAAAATGTTCATTAAAATCTGCAAACTAACAGCAAGGGGATCTCCTTTCTAGCCCTCTGTGTCGCCTTGAGCTCTCTAGGAAATCTTGCTCAACACAGTCCATTATGTTAGGTAAAGAGTAAAAGACAAAACAGGTAATGATTACATTGATGGAATCTTCTGTATGATGAATTAAAAGAGATTGATAGCAAGATTTGGGTGGAAAGTTCTGCTCAATTCTGGTTGATCAGTCACGTAGACCTTGTTCTCACTGTCTGTTGATCAACCCAAATTTGAAACAAACTTTCTCTCAGTTATACGGTTTCATGATTTTTCCAAAAGTACATGTAAGTGAAAGAACGCAATGAAATGTTTGGAAAGTTTAACACTCATATGATGCTCATCTTGAAACTACAGATTGACGTCAAAAGATGGGCAGACAGTTCTGCTTGGTTCTGGTTGATCGGCCTAGTCTCACTGACCGTACGCGACCTTTACAAACTCCAGAAGCTCTCCCTCAGTCTGAAGGAACTCAAGCGGGCTGGCGAGCCGGTCCCACGACAACGGCTGGAGTCGGACATCTTCAAGGCCCGCCTTCAATTCGTTCTTGACTTCTCGGATATCTTCGTTCCACTTGCGGCTCTTGGCTATGTGAACAAGGGAGTCGGATCAAGTGGGGGCATTGTTGCCTCGCTAATCGGTCTCTACTTGGTTTGGCAGAAATTAATCCCGCCTAAAAAGTGAGGCTTTTAAGTTGTAGTAGGGTTGTTATTCTATTCTCATAAATTTACAAATGTGTTATAAATTCATGGTTATTTTTTAACGCACAAAGGACGATTTCTTAATCATCTTAGATATAAAATATTTTATGATTAAGTTTATTATAATTCATTGGATTCTATTGGGTGTGACAGACTGATTTAGAATCAAAGTGAAGAGATATTTTGACACATGTACGAACTTATAAGTGTGAAGAGACATTTTGACATATGTACAAACTTATATGTGTGAAGAGATATTTTGACACATGTACGAACTTGTATGTGTTTGAATGAAGTTTAAGACAGTGGTGAATTATTGTTGATTATGAATGGAGGAAGGACAATTTCAAAATAATTTCAAAGGTGAATTATTGTAACATCATGTGAAATTTTTTTCAAAGTTCTTATGTGATTCAGATTGGACTCTTCTTTGTAGTGGCAGAAAATATACCTCTCAAACAGAGGAGATATTTTGTATGTGTGCTCATTATTTATGCATAGACATGATCATTATAAAACTGGTCATAACATTAAATGAATGAGACTTTCCCAATATATGAGAAAGCTTTCTTCCATCTTTATGCATCTTAGAAGTAAAAATAAAAGCATATATATATGCCCTGTATAAATCATGATATCCCAGTATGATAATGCATACATGTATTTTGTGTGCACAAAATCGTCTGTAGAGTCAGAATGGTTTACTTGAATAGATTTGAAATATACGCTGTTGGTTAGCCGGTTAGCCCACTTTGTTTATTTTCAAATTCAAATAATTGTATTAGAAATTGACCAGAAATATGTTAATAGACATATATGGAGAATAATGCTGCTTTTTTCTAATGAGCAAATCATCATGTGGAGGTGTCGTGGGCTCGTGGCACAAACGGATAAGCGCTTGAATAATGATTTCAGGACGAACCCAATCAATGCCCTGGCATTTTATGTCCTTCAGCAAGGCATTTAATCCACATTGCTGCTCTCTACACAGGAGTGTAAATGGGTACTTGGTTGGGAGTTGAGATGGTGCGCAAGATAATTTTGCGGGTTTGAACTATACCTGATGACTTAGGGGAATAATGCGCCTCTGAATAGGGCACCTAGTTACGTGGTGCTCTATAAATGCTATATATTATTATCTAAGATCATTGTGATGGAGGTTACATTTACAATTGTTTTTTGACATGTTTGCAATTTTTATACACATATAATTTGTTAATGGCAAAAGGTGAAAACCATGCTATGATTTGATATCCATAGCTATTTTTTGAATTATTCACGTATGCACATTTATTGGTAATTTTTGAAAGATTTGTATTATTTGGGGGAACCTATGATTATGAATTTGTGTTTTGTTTCTAAAAGATTACCTAGCTTTATAATTGATAGGGTTTTGCATATCCCTTCATGTGGAGTAATTGATAATGTTCAATGTAAGTATATAATGTATGTACCATACAAGCTGATTATTAATGTTTTATTTCCCCTTTTCAGAACAATTGCTTCCATAGAAGCATAATACTGTTCTCCCTATTTGCTGTATCCCACAATGCGAGAAAATGGCAGCCTGGGTATTGTTTGCTTGCACCGTGATACATGCACTTTGAGATATGATGACACACGCGGTACCCTGGGGTACCGTTGTACCCCAGGGTACCGCGTTGTATAGTGCCATCTTGTGTCCAACCGTACCGCAGCTATTGCGTTGTGCATGCAGTGCAGCGTGCGATTGTATGCAAGCTCTACCCACAGTACAGCCCTAAAAATTAAATAAATAATTAAACAAAATGGCGGATTATGGCGGGTTTATGTCATCATATGCCATATTCACCCTGTATAAAATAAATGCAGACTCTGCTATTTCTATGTCTAATCAACAACTTATGATCATTCAATCTCAAATTTTCTCTTATTCACTGGTAAGAACAATCAGCAGTTAGCAATTCTGCAACTTCGCATGACCTTGTGTGTCAAAAAAAAAAAGAGAAGAAATTTCAGTAAGTTTGAAATTACATAGACTTATTGCTCATAGTAATCAAGGGTCGTGAAACTCTGGTTTATTTAGAGCACCCTCATTGTAAATGTTCTGCCAATATAGGCGATAGAGAGAATTGCATGGATTTATTTTAGTTACATGTTTCTAGTTACTCTGCCATTGGTAACCAGCATTATATTATTGTACCATATATTTTTTGGAAAATGTACTACATATATTATATACATGGATAAAGTGCAAAACAGTAACATCTATATATTGTTTGTAATGTATAATGTTCATTACATGTTTTAATACGTTTTGAGTCTTTCAGATTAAAGGGGACCACCAGGCAAAGAACAACACATATAATTATGTTTTAGTACCGTTGTGTGATATCAAATAGATGCTCAACACTTTGCAGAGGTGTGTCATTCATAAACAATGCATTTAATTACCACTTCTTACGGAATCATTATGGCTTCATGTTTCAGTACACGCCAAACGCCAATTTTATTTGGAGGCAATAGAATCACGGACGATGCGTTCGTCTTAGACAAAATGTAGTCTTCATATGCAGACCAGTGAACACATGTTGTAGTATGATGATCGCGTTTTCCAATTTCATAATTTTTCTGGAAACATATTTTTCTGAATTTTTTGGTGGAATGAACTACTAAAAGTGTTACCTTTTATATAAAACAGTATTATTTTTGGGTGGTGGTATCCCAGACCGGGTCATACCAAAGACTTCAAAAATGGTACCTTCTGCCTTCTAGCCAGGTGCTTGGCATTTATAGAATGGAGAAGGGAAAGTTAAACATGCAGAGTTACCAGAGGACTGGCCCCCTTCTGTAGCTTTCACTACATTTAGTACATGTGTGGCCTAGGGCTAAATGAATCGGAGATAGGCGCCGCCTGATGTGCCAAATTTGGCACGGGAAGAACTGTAACCCTTTAAGAAAAGATAATTAAGATAATTAGTCAGTTCTTGAGTACAAATTGAGTACAAATTGATGGTCACTGCCGAACATATTTTCTCAACAGTATTGTTTTATACAAAGTAATACAGTAAACGCAATTGTGAATACCTTCATCAGTAGGTCAGTAACTTGATCAGAGTGATTGGTGGACATGCACATTATTGGAGGCACACTATGTATTTCTTAAATATTTTAAGAATTTCCCTCCGATGTTTTATTATTGTTTTTGTCTGATGACGATGGCAATGGACGTGTTCACCCCCCCCCCCCCCCCCTGCCCCAGCTTCTCCACTGAACTGTTACTGAACATGTATACATTATGATATGGTTTGTGTAATGTTATGTTAACAATAATTTTATATGATATGCAATATGTTAATGTTAATTTGTAGCAGCTGACTTAGACTGCAGCTCTTAACCCATTGCCCATTGCAATCTGTTTTGTCATGGTAAGCAAAGTCAAATTCCTTCCCATGCCAATGGGCACTTCAGGCGACCGCGGTACCTTTGGGGCCATCTACAAGTATGTACACAAATTATTGTCCGAAATTGACCCCCCCCCCCTCCCCCCTGTACGCACTTTTTATGCATGTGGTTGAATGTAGCGTACGCATCAGCAGAACCTCCCCCCCCCTCCCCCCCCCCCCCCTCTTGTGCGTACGTACTTTGTAGATGGCCCCTTTCTTTTTTCCTTAGCCCGAGGCCACACGTCTACAAGTAGTGAAAGCTACTGAGGGCAGTAGCGTAGGGTCGTTGGACTGATTGGGGAAGGATACTCTTTGTATTGCTTTACTTTGTAAAGGATTTTTAATTGTTTATTTTATTTTTTTTTTTTTTTTTATTTTTTTTTTTTATTATTATTTTTTTTTTTTTTGGGGGGGGGGGGGGGAGAATTCCAATGTTTTGTTTCCCTATGATCACAGTATTACTGCTAGTCATTGTTATAATATTTTGAAATGAATGTAAGGTATCAACAATAACAATAATAGTGGTAGGCAATTAGGCATATAGATGTATCTACATTGTAGGCATCATAACATCGGTATTCAATTTAATGCATAAATAAAAGTGAGAGTCGTATACAGCCTAGCTTTCGATCCTAGCAGAATCTTCGTCAGGGCACAAATGACATAAATAAAAGTACTAAAAAGGGTAAAACTTGTGAAGACATTATGTATTTGTGTCATATTAGGCACTCTAATTTGTGTAGAGATATTATTGGTAATGTGTTATGTATGATATGAAAATAGAATGAGAGTTATCTCTCTTTAGATTGTACAATTGTTTTTAGTGACTGAAAAGCTGAACCGCATCAGATATCTATATTTGTGATTATTTTATTAAAACACTATGAATCATTTAAAATGAAGATTGATGTAGTATATTTGTTATGAATTGTTTTACGCTGTAATATATATTTTTATATAATATGTGACTGTATATTTGTTTGACGTATGTATGTATGACATATGTTTACATGCATGACTGTAAAGCTTGTAATAAGGCACAACTTAATTGAGACTACTATTATCTGTTTTGACTGACCACTGGAGGCTGCCATGTTATCCAATGGTACTGCATGAAACGTCGCCTGTGCGTGCACTAATAAAAGCATATTACGTAAACCACTGACATAGCAGCAGACTCAACAACAGTGGTTACATAACTATTAATGCATGCCCAGAAGATGTTTCATGCCGTGCTGTAAAAAAAAACATGGCAGCCTCCAGTGGTCAGTCAAAACGGACGATAGTGGGCTCAAAAGCATTTATTATTTTCATTTTTAGTGATACCCAAGAGGAAATATACAACTAGAAATTACAGCAATTATAAACTTACCAGTAATAGCAAACGAAATTGCCAACATTTGGCTTCCCTTTAACTTAAGTTCAGTACCAAAAAAAGCAAAGAATTTTTTTTTTTTTGTGGATGAGGACATTTACTCCTCCTGCCCCAATAGACCGCTTCTGTAATGTATGCTTGACGACGGGGAGTCTGACGTCATACGCATATTATTTGCATACATTACAGAAGCGGTCTATTGGAAGCGTTGCCCCTGTACCGATTGTGTTTTGTTTTGTTTAGTTTTATGTTGCCCCCAAACACAAAGCCTCCCCATTTTGCCCCATCATACTTTTGACATTTTGGTTGTGGTTGAGATAGTACCTGGGGTGGGGCACGTGCCCCCCCCCCCCCTTAATGATGCTGGGGCCGATTTTGCGAAAGGTATACGTCTTAAAGGGATAGTTGAGTTTTGGTATAGAGGGCGCTACACAAAAACAAAATAATGTTTTTGTGAGATAATGAAAAACTGAGTTTCAAATTTGAAAGAGCATACAATTTTAATGACAGAATAAACTTTATTTGATCAAAATATGTTCAGAAATGGCTGAAATATCCATAAACAAAACCATTTTATTAAATGCTTCAAAAATGTACAAAAGAGGTATTTAAATAGTTATTGATTATCTCTCTCTCTAATCACTATTTCATCAAAACATCACATGCACAATATTTTATTTAAAATGGTTGAAACCAATGACTTTATAGAGAGCACCCTCTTGAGTTTTCACGGCTCTCTTTTTAATGATAACAGGCTTTTTACTTAATCATTTGTAATGTTGTATTCCTTTCGAGCATGGTGGAGTTATAACTGTTAGTTTGTAATGTAATGGTGCATGTTTTTGTTACTAAAATTGAGTTTGACCAAAACTGTACTCTCTTTACCAAAATTAAACTATCCCTTAAATATTCTATGTTTGTATATAACCGTGACATAAATTTGATATTTACAATATGATTAATGACTTTATGACTTGATGATTCATGTCATGCTTGCCTAGATTCTAGTACATGTCCAATCAAATTTACTTCCAAGGTATGCACCAGACTACGTTATTTCAAGTGAAAAATTGCAAAAGTATGACTCCAACTGCCATTGTAAGGGATGCCCCTCCGTCGCTTCGCTCTCTCGCAGCATCCCCCGCTTCTCAAAACAGATCTACGCCACTGAGTATGTCCGCATCGGTATATATGAAGGGCGATGATGTCAATTATAATGCTGGTACGAGAGTTCACTCTCACAACACTTTCAAATTACACATTATGTTAATGTGATCCATTAACCATTGTTAACTTTGTAAAATTCAACCAAAATCACTCAGAGCTTCCAAATTTATCTTGTACATTATTGCTTGGCTTATGGGAATAGAAGAATACATGGGTTTTGATTGTACAAATGTCTCACTGATTGTGATGATATTCATGATTGAATTGAAAAGCGTTTTGGGATGCTTTCCGGCCGATTGTAGTAAAAAAATCAATTGACAGTACGTGATAAAATCTTACATCAATTTCACCTTTTCCCTAGGTATACGCATCGTTCCTGTTAATGACACTATCACACATCATTCAGAAGAATCTTATGCCCGGCGCAGACTGAGCCGACTCGACCCGATCCGACTGGTTTTCAGCCTGATTAACTCAGTATGCGCTGCCTCAGGACTCCGGTTTTTCCGGTCAAGTGCCAGTCGGAGGTCATTCGAGGCCGATTCAACATGTTGGATCGGCTCCGACTGAGCGAAACTGACTCTAGCCTGACTGAAAACCAGTCGGATCGGGTCGAGTCGGCTCTGTCTGCGCCGGGCTTTACAATCATATTCTTATATGATGTACGTCTCAAATATCATTTTCGCAAAAAAATACGCACACATGAAGTTAATGGATCAACGGACAAAGAAACGCGTCTAAAATATGACACAGTGACACTGGCAAGATTTGATAAATAGGAAATAAGACATTTTGCTTGTTACTACATTTCTTAATTTAAATTGACAAACTATTTACAAAAAGGACAAGGCTTTGAGTTAATTTAAACAAAATTCAAATTGCTTACACCATCGTAAATTGGACAATCAATTTTCATTCTGATCGCAGCACAATTTCCCACATTTATCATAATAATGCACGGCTATTTCAATCAGCATTTTCAAGTTGCTTGAATTATTGTAAATGTAATAAACACGCAGAGTACATGTATAAAAATAAATCATTACAAATGACATAGAAAGACTAGCACTTAATCTTTGGTTCTATTTACATATCGTTACAACATCGACTTTATCTCATCATGTTATATACACATGCATACAATAGTCATATCTTCATTTCTAGGCGATAACACACACTTAACACAATTCAAGTACCGGTATACAAATATTAACAAACATATAGTATACAGTATAAATATATAAAATACATTAAAAAGGATAGAGTTGTAATAAATGTACAGCACATCTAATAAACGATCACGACGTTTCGTATGCTACTGCAATACTTTGTCAAATGATAATATCGAATGTAGACACTCGGCTTTTTATGCTCTACCGTGGCTCCCAACATCACAATCTCGCATGAGCGATTGCGTTCCTGATAGGTCGACAACGGAACACGCTGATTGGCCGGTGCACACGGGCAAACAACCAATCAACAGGACACTGGATCGGCCCGCCTAACGAAACAGTGTACGATACGTCGCCACGACACTACCCTGAACAACCGGCCCCCAACGGTTGATGCCAAACCCACGGCAGAACCCCCCTAGCCACCTTCTCGCTACAACGCTCATATCTACGTATCAATTTCAGGGCAGGGTGCCCGTATGTTCAATCAATAATAGTAAATATATAATCCATTGCGGATATAGTATCGGAAATAATATCGCTAATGATATTCGTTTGTCTCGCAATGTCAAACTAGGAATCTAAACGATCACGACGTTTCGTATGCTACTGCAATACTTTGTCAAATGATAATATCGAATGTTAGACACTCGGCTTTGTATGCTCTACCGTGGCTCCCAACATCACAATCTCGCATGAGCGATTGCGTTCCTGATAGGTCGACAACGGAACACGCTGATTGGCCGGTGCACACGGGCAAACAACCAATCAACAGGACACCATATTGAAAACTTTGATGCAAATACTCCACGCAATTCGCACAGCGCGCTTCAACACGGGAAATGAACAGAATTTAGCTCCATTTTCTCGCGCTGTGTGAAATAAAACTCTCATAGCTTAAATTCGTTTAAACAATTTATACCGTCTCGGGTGGAATATTAATCAGTGATAAATTTCCTTTTCAATGGTACCAATTATGTCTCGTTTCATTACTGGGAAAATATGGCCTTTTGCCGTTGAATTTTTGGTAAAATTTGGCAGAATGGCCACTTCCCTATGGCGAATAGAAGAAATTTGACGAATTTGTACCAACCCTCGCTCATTCAGCCGATCGTATCATTTTATCCTGATACGTTTTTATACCGTCTCGGATTCCAAAACAAAGAGGACAAAATTACCTTTCTTCTAATGTAAGAAACATTTTGATTATTAGACGGGAAAATAGGGCCTTTTTTGTGTTTCTTGACAACTTAATTTTCCACTTTTAGCTATATTTGATTCTTTGCGTTTGCTCGTAAGGCACATAACCCGTAGAAACGTGAATGCGCGAAGGACATACGTTTACGCGCAGTGTGTGGAGCGCGCTGCCATTGTCCAGGTACATAGTCCGTCTCCAACGTGAATTAAAAGCCGTTGTTGTAATGCATATAGCAAAGACTTGATTCGCGTCGTCTGCTCGTGTTATTCTTATGCGCGTTTTCAATGGAAACTTGTTCATATGTGGATCGGCCCGCCTAACGAAACAGTGTACGATACGTCGCCACGACACTACCCTGAACAACCGGCCCCCAACGGTTGATGCCAAACCCACGGCAGAACCCCCCTAGCCACCTTCTCGCTACAACGCTCATATCTACGTATCAATTTCAGGGCAGGGTGCCCGTATGTTCAATCAATAATAGTAAATATATAATCCATTGCGGATATAGTATCGGAAATAATATCGCTAATGATATTCGTTTGTCTCGCAATGTCAAACTAGGAATCTAAACGATCACGACGTTTCGTATGCTACTGCAATACTTTGTCAAATGATAATATCGAATGTAGACACTCGGCTTGTTATGCTCTACCGTGGCTCCCAACATCACAATCTCGCATGAGCGATTGCGTTCCTGATAGGTCGACAACGGAACACGCTGATTGGCCGGTGCACACGGGCAAACAACCAATCAACAGGACACTGGATCGGCCCGCCTAACGAAACAGTGTACGATACGTCGCCACGACACTACCCTGAACAACCGGCCCCCAACGGTTGATGCCAAACCCACGGCAGAACCCCCCTAGCCACCTTCTCGCTACAACGCTCATATCTACGTATCAATTTCAGGGCAGGGTGCCCGTATGTTCAATCAATAATAGTAAATATATAATCCATTGCGGATATAGTATCGGAAATAATATCGCTAATGATATTCGTTTGTCTCGCAATGTCAAACTAGGAATCTAAACGATCACGACGTTTCGTATGCTACTGCAATACTTTGTCAAATGATAATATCGAATGTAGACACTCGGCTTGTTATGCTCTACCGTGGCTCCCAACATCACAATCTCGCATGAGCGATTGCGTTCCTGATAGGTCGACAACGGAACACGCTGATTGGCCGGTGCACACGGGCAAACAACCAATCAACAGGACACTGGATCGGCCCGCCTAACGAAACAGTGTACGATACGTCGCCACGACACTACCCTGAACAACCGGCCCCCAACGGTTGATGCCAAACCCACGGCAGAACCCCCCTAGCCACCTTCTCGCTACAACGCTCATATCTACGTATCAATTTCAGGGCAGGGTGCCCGTATGTTCAATCAATAATAGTAAATATATAATCCATTGCGGATATAGTATCGGAAATAATATCGCTAATGATATTCGTTTGTCTCGCAATGTCAAACTAGGAATCTAAACGATCACGACGTTTCGTATGCTACTGCAATACTTTGTCAAATGATAATATCGAATGTAGACACTCGGCCGAGTGTCTACATTCGATATTATCATTTGACAAAGTATTGCAGTAGCATACGAAACGTCGTGATCGTTTAGATTCCTAGTTTGACATTGCGAGACAAACGAATATCATTAGCGATATTATTTCCGATACTATATCCGCAATGGATTATATATTTACTATTACATCTAATAAACTTTGTTACTATTTATTTGTATAACAATTCAATAATTCGTGTGTCAGTGTGATTAAAATATTAATTGACAAGCATTAACAATAGCTATGGCTACCTTTAAAAACTAAAAACGAATTCAAACAATTTATATGTAACATGGTCCTCGCCGACAGATGCTCCTCTACCTATTGCTCCGCTATTTTCCGAGCTCATTATTGTCAGAGCAATTCTATAGACCAATCCGGTTTCAAGTCTACGTCTGACATAACGGGTGCGGTTCGTTATTCCGAAGGTTCGTTATTCCGAAGGTTCGCTATTCCTAAAATGAAATCGGGTTCGTTATTCCGAAGGTTCGTTATTCCGAAGGTCCGTTATTCCGAGGGTTCGTTATTCCGAAGGTTCGCTATTCCTAAAATGAAATCGGGTTCGTTAATCCGAAAATGAATTTGGGTTTGTTATAATGCTATAATTTCATATAAAGAGATAAAATAAACTTAAATGTTTGATTGGTCTGGCCAAGGGAGGGAAAGGGGGAGGGGTATGCTTAATGCAGGCTGTAAATTAAATAAACAAAACACAAACTATAGTATTATAACAAGCCCGATTTAATTTTCGGAATAACGAACCCGATTTTATTTTCGGATCAACGAACCTTCGGAATAACGAACCTTCGGAATAACGAACCCGATTTTATTTTCGGATCAACGAACCTTCGGAATAACGAACCTTCGGAATAACGAACCTTCGGAATAACGAACCTTCGGAATAACGAACCTTCGGAATAACTGAACCTTCGGAATAACGAACCTTCGGAATAACGGACTGTAACCGACATAACTGGGGGGCTTCAAGCATGTCTTCCATGCTGAACAGAGGTTACTGAATGTTTAGGAGACAATAATAAACCTGACATGTTGCATAGCGGTTAAAATCTGTTCGAATTGTCTTTTGTTGTACTCTTGGAATCCCCCCAGTTATGGCCCTATGGACTTTGAAACTGGATTCGTCTATTGCTTCGCTATTTTCCGAGCTCATTATTGTCAGAGCAATTCTATATAATATGCCACCGTCACAATGAGATTGCAAGGAAACTGAGACAAGAGTTTGCTTCGCCATCGAATGGTAAAGTTCATCTAGTTATAGGTGTGTAAAATTCACCTCGTTAAAGGGATCTAGTAACAATGTCCAAAGCCTCAAAATCCAATTGGAATTCTAGCAGTTCCCTCATACCTTGCCTGTCAGGTTTTTATTTTTTCGAATTTCCCTTTCGTTAAAAAAAGAAAAAGATATTTACGATTGAAGTGTTCAGATATTAAACTATCTACTGGATAGTCGTAACCAGGGGTGTCGATCCTGGGGGGGCAGGGGGGGCGGTCGCCCCCCCCCCCCCCCCCCCAATGAAAATATTGGGGGGGGCGAACATATCATTTCGCCCCCCCCCCCAATAATTCCGAAAATGAGGGAGAAAAAAAATCGAGTGATATAATGCCAAAGAGGGGAAAGACACATTTATCAATAATTAATCTTCAAAATAGCCGTTTTTTAGTTTGAAAAGGACTGTAAATCTCTTTTTTGCCGCGCGCGAATTGCAAGTTTCATTTGGGTTGCGGGAACTCACCTTTTGAAATGTGTTGGGCAGCGTAATTTCTCAAACGCACACCACAAACCAAGTTTATTAAACCCTCATCTATAGATAAAATAATCTCGGTACATATGCGCTGAACGCAAATCAATTGGAATATCATGTCCCCCCACATTTGAAAAAGGAGCAGATTGTCCCCCTCCCTTTGTCATTATGTATGTTTGGTTCCATACCTACAGTATATACTTCATATTACGTGAAATTTCTGTCTCAGGTGTGCACCAAATCGCACAATTTCACGCCCAAAAATACAAAAGCTCCCTACTGTGGGAGGGGGACACCCCCTCCCTCACCCTCCCCCGCTTGGTCGCTTCGCTTCCTCGCAATGTCTCCCCTACACTTTTTAGAAATTGTTGACGCCCTTGCTTAGTTTCATGGGAGCCCAATGCCCTAGACTATATCGATGGCTCTATAGTATACATGATCACGTGGATCCATCTCATGCAAGGCTCAGTCTTTTCCTCGCTATGCCCTTTAAAAATACGTTATGAGTAGGTTCACTATAATATACAATTTTAACACCCATGCTAGGAGCAAATGTCTGAAATCTAAAAGCTTCCGGGGGCTCCGCCCCCTGGACCCCCATTATTGTCCCCAAATGTAGGTGCCCCCCCCCCCCCCCAAAGTCAGGTCTTCGAGCCATCAAGACACTTTCAATGAGCGCATACTAAAACTTCCGGGCATGCCAATGTGGGGCTTTTAGCTCTCTCAGTGGTCACTCTGGAAATTTTTTCAAATTTCGCCCCCCCCCAATCTCAAAAACGGATCGACACCCCTGGTCGTAACCGTGTACAAAGTCAGTTCAATGAGTTAGTGAATATCACTTTGCATTTTTGTTCATTACTCGGCCATACAACGTCCATTTAACTTAACATGTTTCACACAATACACAGTGGACATATCAGATAGCAACAATATACATTTTAACAACCATTCATCAATTTTTGCACATGTCAACAAAGATACTATAGATCCCTTTAATGGAATAACTATTATCAAAATGCCACATCGTAGCAAGTTTTTGTCTGTAATGGTGACGATCTTCCATTAGTACTCAAATCGGACATGCAATGTATGATTCCTTGGCTTGTTGTCATTACTAAAATGATAAAAGTCCATCTAATTCTTTGATGGTGTAAAATTCACCCGTGCCATAGTAGCTGATTGTTGTCTGTCATATAGTGACGCTCTTCCATTAGTACTTCTCATACCGGACATTCGTATAAAGCCTTTACTCACCACTAAATGAAAATGCCCATTTGATTCTAAGGTGGCGTAAAATTCTGCACGCTATTTTCAAAAAGCCATGTCATAGTGAAACTCTTCCATTAGTACTGTTCATATATAGTTCTATATCGAACAAGAAATTGTATAAAGCTTTTGTTAACCAATGAATGAAAGGGTCCATTTAATACAAAGGTGATGTAGAATTGACATCGTTATTGAAAGTTATCAGACGATGCAGCTCTTCAATGCGTACTGCTCATATCGGACATGCAATTTATGAAGCTGTTGTACACCATGGAATGAAAAGGTCAATTTAATTCTAAGGTGGTGTAAAATTCACATCGTTATTGACTATTCACTATTTTTTTTTAAAATGCCGTTACCATGGTTACTACTTACTAGTTGTCGTTTGTATAAATGTAGCTCGTCCATTAGTAGTACTGCTCATTTCGCTCACTTTATACAGCTTTGTTTAACCATTACATACAGGACATTATAGGTGGTGGGATAGTTGAGTTTTGGTATAGAGGGTGCTGCACGAAATAATTTTTTGTGAGGTAATGAAAAACTGAGTGTCAAATTTGAAAGAGTATACAATTTTAATGACAGAATATACTTTATTTGATCAAAATCGGTTCACAGACGGCTGAAATATCCATAAATATAACAATTTGTAATTATTGTGCGGCCTCACAATAATTCAACAATTTGGAACCTGCCGTTGAAAAAAAATGCCGTTGTTGATGATTTCTCTACTTAATCATCATAATAACAAAACATCACATGCACAATTTTTATAATTAAAAATGGTTGAAACCAATGAGTTTTAGAGAGCGCCATCTTGAGTCTTAACGGCTCTTTTTGAACGATAACAGGCTTTTTACTCAGTCGTTTGCAATGTTGTATACCTTTCGAGCATGGTGGGGTTATAACTATTATTTTGTACCGCAATGGTGCAGGTTTGGGTTCCTAAAATTAAGTTTGACCAAAACTGTTCACTATCTCCTTAAATTCACCTTGCTGTATCCACTATTTTCAAAAAGCCATAACGTATAGTTAGTTGAAGATTCTTCTTTAGAGTACTGTTCATAATACATCGGACGGGCTTGCAACGAACAGGCATGTATCACGTATCACGTGTCACGTTCACGTTTTGCGCTATTTCGTAAAAAAGGTGACTATAATTTACGAAGTGTATAGGGCCTTACCATTCGTTGTTTTCCACGCCGGTAAAACACGAATTGTCGAGTTAACCAAAACGTGACGTGAGTGTTTAATCAAGATTTTTAAAATTGCAAGCGCTTGTTACTAAGACTAGACATACATGCACAAAGAGGGTAACAAATGTCGACGAAAATGCCGAAACCCCCTTATCAAATCATTTCAATCATTATGTTTAAAATATGTATGTGCATAATTCAGAGTAATCTGAGACGATAATATGTAGTTCTGTCATTTAGTAAATGTTTAACCATACCATTTGCATTATTTCTCTTGTTATTAGAATATTTCTGAAGACGTGTCGTGCGTGAATTTTAACAAATATTGATTTCCAGCTGATAAGCGGAGGGCCAAAGTCGAAAAAGGTGGCTTGAAGTTCCTTAAAGGGTGACTAAATATTATTTTGTATATTATTTTTTATTCTACCTGCTAAAATCCACCCCTTAAAAAAACAGAAGCTATTGACTTCTGTGACATCACAATACCATTCAACCATCGATCAGCTAGATAAACATAAACAAAAGATATGTTCTCACCCACTAAGTACCTTATTGCATTAGCGTTGGGTGTTTTCATTGAAACCCTTCTTTTCATGGTGAGTGGGCATTGTATAAAACATACAATGCTATTGTAAATAGGTGATCAGTGGACATACCAATATATTTTGTTCATCTAGCTGACTGATGGTTGAATGGTATCATGATGTCACAGAAGTCAATAGCTTCTGGCCGGTTTTTGTTTAGGGGTGAAGCTGAGCAGGTAGAAAAAAAGTAATAGAAAAAATAATATAAAAAATATGACAAAAATGTACATCAAATAGTCAACAGATATGTGATGTTTTCATTATTATAGATCAACCAAAGTCTTTAAATTTTTAAATTTAGTCACCCTTGTAGGACTTAGTTTGCCAGATCTCCACAACAAGTTTAAACCAAGTATTTTTAATGAGACAAATTAATTCAGAGGTCTACCTCAACAAATTTGTTGCGAACACCTCCAAATCCAAGTAGCCGTTTTGACTTGCTATAGATAATTGGCGAAACTTCCCAAAACGACACCTGAAATCAGCATCATTTTGCAGTCATATTAAAGACAATAAGATTTCCTATAATCTGATACCAAATACCATGAGTTTCAGGATAAGTAACACAGTCATTTTTAGCCCCAAACTCTAATTGTAGGCATTTTTCCCCAACAATATGAAATTATTGATTTACATAATTCGGCATAAATCAATAATTGCATTGGGAGTTGAATTAATACTTTTCGGAAAACTGCCCAGTCATATCAGCAAAATTCCAAGTGTGTACCGTATCTGAACAAAAAGTTATAGTTCTTGGAAGTCAGCATTTGATATCGACAAAACGGGTAGTTGATTTCTCATGCTGTACAGGGTGTCTCAAAAATGTGTAATCGTAAGTATAGGATTTGTATACCAAATCAATGCTTGGGTGTTTTGGAGGGGGGCACGTGCCCCCATGCCCTCCCCCAGTAGCTACGCCACTGCCCCAGCCCCTCTTGTTATCGGGGCCAATTTGTATCATATCTTGTTTGAAAATCTTATTCTGCTCATTTCAAACATACAATATACACGATACATCTCCGAAGCTTTCTTTGGTTTTATCATGGAATGTAGACTTTTTCTGTCCGTTTGGGCCGGGCTTTTTAGTTTAAATTTACAGATCCTTACAGATTCCCAAATGAATTTATCCAACTCAAATTGTCCATGCAGATTGATCTTTGCTATCATTTGTTACTATATGACTTTGGTACTAATTTGTGGACGACTCTTTTCACGATGGTTTTTTGACCTCCCCGAGCTGGTACTGAGGTATTCCTAGGCTAATCATCCGATCACGAGCTTTCTCGCTAGAGCTGACATCACTGAACCGATACTCTTGACACCACGCGGGCGCATCTTTCGCGGGGCTGAAACCCACGGTGCGCTGGTCATTCTTGCCACCATCGTGCGGGTGGCTCTTATCCAGGCACTTATCCACGACCGCCTGGTGCTGACGGAACGTGGCTAAATCCTCTTCGAAGTTGCCGTCGTAGTTGAGCACTTTATCCCAGAACGTCCTGTTGAAATACTCGTAGAGCCTCGCATCGCCGCTGTTCCACTGATAGATCCTGGAGCGCAGATCCTCGCTCATTGGCTTGCGGTAACTGCTGGAGCGCACGCAACGCGCGGTGTACGTGATATCGTCGAATGTCCAACACATAAGCTTCCGCAGAAGGACCAAGGACTCGTCGAAGTATTCGTTGATCATCACGAGAGAGAACTCCTTGTCGAGTTGTCGGATCTTCTTGTCGATGACGTCCATTCTGTACATGTCTACAGGGTTCATCCCAAGGTCGAACAGCTGCATGTTGTGCATGCGACTCTCTTTTCCCGGGTACTTTTGTTGCACGTAGTTGTAATATTTGATCGGATTCGACGTGAAGAGGTCGATTGGAGTCTCGGACTTGGGCAAATACTGCTGCATCTCAAAGTACCAGAATCCGGATTCGAATTGCGACACTGGATTCCGGATGATGGTGACGTATGCCGCATCATGAAAAACCTTGTTCATTTCAGCGCGATTGTATCGGACGTGGTTGGTGAACATCTGGTAGCCGATGCCGAAGGTCCAGTTGCTGCCAGAAGGCGGTTTCCCAATGCGTCTGGTTGTGAACTGGTCTTTTTCGCTCAGGATGTGCCGCTTCTCTGGAACGAGGAACGTGAGGTTGCGCTTCGTGCCAAACCGCTGGAAGATGGCGGCGGCTGACGTAGACCCGGTCTTGTGTGTCTTCAGGAACACGGTGCGATGGACCGGTTCACACTCATTTCGGGCAGGTGCCATTGACATTGAGTGCGTGTGGACGCTGTGGTCCAATCTGTGAAAAAAAATGAACATAAAAGTTGTTTTATTAATGTAATGATTATTACAGGAGTGTCATATCGTGACAGACATGAATGCGGTCTATATGTGGCCATTATTATTATCATGATTATATTATTATTGACAATTAGGATTCTGCCGGGATCGAAAGCTCACAACAGGGGATTTTTTAAGTAGAGAAGCGGTTTTCAGCAGTAATTTTCTTAATCAAAATGAATATAGATTTTAGGAACAGCTGAAACTCGCCGCAATGCATTTTACAGCATCACGCAAGATGGACTGGCTTACATTCATTTCGAGCATTCACCATGGAGTACATGATATTGTGATCCTGGCCGGGGAGTCAGGCTATGAATGGACAACTTGGAAAGGGTTGGAAAGGAAAACCAGTGCACAGTTATATAGATGGAGTGGGTGGTTTGTTTATCATTATACTAACACGGAGGGAAAAAAATCCATAATGATCAATGTCATTTTATTTCTATTATTTGGAAGGTTTCCCTGACATTAACAGTTTCTCAATGGAAAGCAATCTGACCCATATCACGAAAATCATCTAAAAACCCTTCAGACAATTAATATGAGTGAATGACTTACTCTGTATGCTCTGAGACGACCTGGAATCTCGGTACCATCTCTCTCGATGTCATCGACGACTTCGTATAGACGAGACCCGCGACGATCAGGCAGACAACGCCCATCAACAGCAACAGGCACGGACGTTGACGAACATCTTTGATATTTCCACGTACGAACGCCATTTCACCACTTGAGTCCGTAGACGATGTCGAAGAAATGCCACTATGAATCAGTGAATGCGCTGCATCCTTTAAGTTCGTTATAAAAATTAAAAACAGTCACTATGAATCAGTGAATACTTCTCTAATTCCGTATAATTATTCCCATTCAAATCCCCTAAGAACAATGCAGTGAAGTGCTCCTCATTCGAGTAAATTGCAAACGACTTCCACGAAAAGAACAATCAGTAGAGATTCGCTATAATAAACGCCATGCACCATGGCTGAGTGAAAGCGCTGCCTCATTGGTGTTCGATGACCACGAGCACAGACTGCGTTGGATGCTGTTTAAATCTCAGTCGACGAGATCGTGGTTCGATGTCCTGAATGCCATAGCAAGACAATTTGAAGCACATCGACCGCTTGATGTTCTACGGCCTAGATCACCAACCGAAAACTTGATGGCACCAGTCGTCACCTACAGGCATATACCAATACGTATAAATAAACAATGCGTTAAACTATGAAACAGGAGTTACAGGGTCATTGAAGGGATCTAGTAACTTTGTTGACATGTGTAAAAAGTGATAACTAGTTGATATGATGTATATTTTTGTTATCTGATATGTCCACTGGGTATATTGTGTGACAATTTCAAGTTAAATGGACGTTATATGGCCAAGTAAATGTGATTTCACTGACTTTGTACACGGTTAAGACTATCCAGTGGATAGTTTAACATCTGAACACTTCAATCGTAAATATCTTTTTAAAGAAAGGGAAAATCGAAAAAACAAAACCTGTCCCATGCTTCTATTGTTAATACAAATACAACAAGGTATGAGGGAACCGCTATGATTCCAATTGGATTTTGAGGATTTGGGCAATGTTACTAGAGAGGAGGCTAAAGACATAATTATGCATAAAGACATGTAATGTTCTATAGAATAATATTATCTTAAGCTTTTTTTTTTTCAAACGTCGTCTCCAAACGTTGAGGGAGGGTGTACATATTTTGTTTTGGTTTGTGGTTTTAAAACTGCATTTTTCAAATAAGCTAATCAAGTAAATTAATATAGAACTTCACAAGATATCATTGATATAATAACAAAATATAAACAAATGGACAGTAATGCAACAAAAAAGATGATAGGATATAAATACAGTATAACTATGGCTTCTATTCATAAATGGAATGAAAAAGAAGAAGAATTCACAAGACCGGCATCATAAGCATGAAGTGCTCAAAGAAATAGTTCAGAAATGCATGGGGTGGGATACTAGGTAAACACAATAGCTTAGCGTGGTCGTTTTTCTTATAAAATTCCCCCTTATGTGTTTTGTTATTGTTTCTTCCCAATTATTTGGGAGTACGTTCCCCCCCCCCCCCCCCCCCTAAAAAAAAACCGGTGCTTCGCCACTGGGCAATTATTCGTGAGTGGGTGCGCTTAGGGTTCATTATAATTATTATATTTACCAATAAATAGTAATTTCTAGAGTAAACATGGCAACGGTACGGTTATACCCAGAATGGTCTCTTCGTTCACATGTTTAGCTTGTACCTTGATTACGTAACGCATGTTGCCAGTATATGGACGATAAAAATATTAACTACATACAGTACATGTTTGTCTATCTTCTTAATTGATTTCGGTAGCTAGTCCAATCACATTACACATTTAACCAATATTTATTTTGGTAAGTTGCGAATTCATCTACACCCATTTGGTCCACTCCTATTTTGTCTACTAGCAAAATAAGAATTAAGAGGCATACTATGCTATAATCCTATTAGGAGTATGATTATAAGATTCGAGTTTTATAGATGTTGGGATTATGGTTAAAGTTAGGTTTAGAGTTTGGGGATCAAGATTGGAGTTGGGGAAACTGACGTTTCAGGTATCGAGTTGTAGACCATATGGATGTTTTACGTTATTTAGTTTACGTGCAAAGATAAAGTGTAGTGATACACACTATGTCTTTATCGTGATTAATAAGATTAAATCATGATTAACACGAGAAAGAACGCAAATCTGTTTTGGGTTGATACTATTTTGGTTCATGGACATGAGATACGACAGCAGTTGTCAGAATAAACCATCAACAAACATAACTGATACCTTTCAAACCTTGGTAATATAGAAGCAGGTTAAAGCAGAAAACAACTAATTACCTAACCAACCAAAACCAACTAAAATCGGACAAATGAAGTAATATATTTTTGTATATTTTAAATGATTTATACTAGTGACGCATGCACTATTGACTTATTGTACATACATGTTTAATTATTAAGGAAACGTTTTATTTATTTTCAAAAAGCGTGACATCAATTTTCAATAGTTTACGCTGCGCAAGTACCTCGCAATCAACAATAATGATAACAACAAAGTAGCTAGAATTAAAAAAATATATATATACTCAGTTAAAGGTGATTAAAATAAGAAGTCTCTACTTTTCATTAAAAAAAAAATCAGCAAATCATCCAAAGGTTTCGGCTGACATTTATTGAAGAGACCATGCATTATTTAGATTAAAAACAGCATTCTAATTATCTAAAATGTTATAATTTAATTTTAAACTAATTGGTGCCCATGAGAAAACGGACACGGGACAATTAATACTTCTTCAATATTATGTTGATGTTAAAAACAAAATTGTATAAATGTTTTATTATAGTATTGATTAATTTTTATGAATTCCACGTGTTACGATAAAATGATATATTACCATATTGAAATATTTATGTACAAGGCTTCCCTGGTGGCCTCCTCAAGTTGGTAGGAAAGACCTATTGGTCATAGGAATGCAAGATTTCTTTTTTCCTGCCAGGCAGCTTGGGGAGACTCACCAGGGGTGCTTTTATGTTTTATTTTGTAAATTCACTGTTCATTTTCTATCGTTACATTGTACTTTGTTTGAAATGCCGAATAAATGATAATAATAATAATAATAATAGCATGCAGTGTTGAATTACGTGAATGAACACGAGATTAAAGGGACTTAGTAATTTATTGATATTTGCAAAAAGTGATTAATGGTTGATACAATGTGTATGCATGTGATTTGATTGTCCACTTAGTAATGTGTGAACATTTTACGTTAAACTGATGTTATATGGCTAGTAATGAGATAAAATGCGAAGTGATGTTCGCGAACTCGTAGCACTGACTTTGTACACAGTTATTACTTTCCAGTGGATAATTTTAAATCAGAACACTACAATCGTAAATATCTTTTGAACGAAATGGAAATTCGAAGAACCGAAACATGTTGCATGCTATCCGAATCTAACAAGGTATGAGAGAACCACTAGAAGTTCTAGGTATATAGGTTTTGGGGATTTTGACAATATTACTAAACCCTTTTAAAAACAAATACTGAACATGAGACTATGACTCATGTCAATATTAATGAACTTATTACAAAATAATTAAAAAGCTACTTCGTATAAACAAAATAATTTCAAAGTTACTTCCTATAAATAAAATACGTAAAATGTAATATAGAAATAAAAACAGCAAAAAATTGTAAACGAAACTGAAATTGAAAAAATGGGGATGGGGGGGGGGGGGAATAAATGAGTATAAACCTAACTTTTACATATGTAGTACTGTTGATAAGGTGCAATAAGAAAACAAATATTGTGTATTATTTATTTCTTATCAACTTGAAAGTATTTCAGCACTCCTAAAACACCGTTATCAATTATCATGCATATTAGGGAACAGCTGCAGTAACAAGAGGCATATTTACCATGTTGTACCAGAATTAAATTAGTTCTGGCGGATTTTGATAACATTTCAACAGTATCTAGTTCATGATGTTCACCTATCATGATTGTCGATAAAGTGTAGTAACCGTGGTAGTACAATATTGATTTGGACTGAAATAAATACTCCTAAAATACTCGATTATGTGATGTTATATAAACATGAATTTCATTTAGAAGAACACTAATTGTTGGTCTCATTCAAATACTAGTAAATGTCTAAAATTAGATACTGTATATATCTACCTCCCTGTTTTGTTAAGTGGAATACCTTACAATTGTTTAAAGGTGCACCTGTAAAGTGTCATATATTGCCCAAAATGACATTTGAGACTTCAATCCTGTACCAAACTCAGTGTAAGATAATGTCCGAATGATGTGTGAAAGTTTCATTGAAAAAGAACACTGCTTTCCTGGTTACAAAAATGAGAATATGCGTCAGCTTTTTACAACGGACGTGTATGAGGTTTATGACCGTTAATTAACGCTTTTGAGCTGAATGATAGATATCGTCATACTAAAGGGGCTTTTGAAAAAATCTAACCCTATTTTATTCTTCTCTTACCATAAGCTAGACAACACGGTAGAAGAGAAACGAGGAAGCTCCTAGTAATTTTCGTGGAATTCCACTTTACAGGCATCCCTTGAAAATATATCATCTTTTGTCTAAAAGTCCTGCTATCTTTAGATAAAAAAAAAATACCACAAAGCGCAAAACATAGCACATTATATTTATTTTATTTTACTTTCGACTTAAGCAAGTAGGGCAATTTAAAATACAGCATGTACAATAACGATGAAACGAAGTAACGCAGTTGTGGATATGAAATCGATAAATAAAGGTATTCATTTTTGAAAATATATACATAGTTTTTACTATGTTTTTTTTTCAACAGAACTATAAAGTAATAATTAAGTTGTGATGTACTTACCTAGAAAAGACGCGATTCCTCTGCTAATTATTATCGGAAAACGTTTTTATCTACAGAATTATTCTTGATAAAAGTTATATGTTTCAATTTGTACGCCAAGCACGCTCGTTGCTGGTAGATATAGTACGGAGTAAAACCAGTGAATGGATAGCTAAGTTTGATGAGCGCCACTACATATACCTGAGATCTGTATGTATGCAGATGATATTAGTGTCTACCCCATAGTCTCTTTTCAGACCGTAAGAATTATTGCTAGCGAGAAAGCCAACGTTATTAAAAAGTATCACTGGTACAAAATATGAAGCTCAAAAATATTAGATTTACCTTAATTTCGCTTTAGAGATTTAGTGATATTGAACACTATGACGGCAATGCTCTAATAAGGGAACTAATAAGAAAATAGTATACTCTGTAATTGGACAATACTTATTCATTATATAAATTATATAAGAATGATATGTTCATGATATATATCGTAATATGGAAATATGTCCTGAAATATAAGTATGATACTAAATCATTATGTTGAGTAATATAAGGGAATAAGTGATTAACTATAATATTCACAAATACAACACCGCCAACTTCGTAGTAATTGGGTTTGTGAAGTCGGATAAAACTGATGCGATATTATAACTAAATTGATCAAAACAAACCATCTCCGTCTTATAATAGAATCATTTTGAAATGTTGGTCCCCCGCAATGCATTCTAGTGGTGGTTAATGGCTATATAGCGTACAGCTCATTCAATTGGAATTAACGCTAGAAAGCCCAAAGCAACATCAACAAGAAAATCATCAACAACAACAAGAACAACAACATTTTCGAATTCATTCAAAGGATGGGTGAGATTGTGCATATGCATTCAACATTCTTTAGCCCACTTTCACTGCATGCTAGTGGATGGTCGTGATTTGGCGTCTTTTGGCGTCTTTTGTTGCGCGGTGGAGATGAGCTATATCCATTGTCTGATAGTACTCAACTGTGAGAGAGACTGAAACCATACAAACATCGGGGATTGATGTGGTTATTTAAAGACCCAAGAATCCCTTGCAAGGCTTTTGTTTGTCTCATACTCTAGAGAGATCTGACATAAGCATGATAAGGGGTACAAGGGGATGATTGCCTCCCTGCGTATAGATACTCCCCTGACACCATTATAATACAGGGTGGCCCAGAAATAACGGAACGGGGTACTTGCCATTATAAAGAAACATAAAGACTAGGTTCACTGGATAGATAATCTTTTAAAAGGAAATTTGATACCAACAACAGTAATTTTGGTCGAGTAGTTTTTGTTTTAGGGCGTCTTAAAGTGGACTTCCACACGATTTCAAGCTTCTAATGATTGAAAGATAGATATTCTAGGTCAATAAACACAATTTTGTGTAAAAAAGTATGATTGTGGCTTCTTATAATTGGCTTTGAAATTCTAATGACACAAATTCGCGAGCGAGCTTGTTCTATCCCACAATGCACCAGGGGTGTCGATCTGTTCGGAAAACACAATGCATTGGGGGGGGGGAGGGGGGGGGCGAGCATTGTTTATGAACAATAGCTCGCCCCTCCAATGTATTGTGTTTTCCGAACAGATCGACACCCCTGCAATGCACCAATTTGTGACGTGCGACCCTCACTATGCGCCTATCTATGTTTTTACACTGCAGCGAATGTGGACCAATGATCGGACCAATACAATGCTCTATCATGAATAGTTTAGTCCACGATGCGCCACTCAACCGTGCCTTTGAGCATTACTGCATTGTTGAACCGTTTGAAAATACTTGCCTGCCCGAAATTGTAACATGTTTGGCTTTCATTGGAATTTGAATAGACACAAAGTCCTGTAAACGTGGTTATTGAATTTCCTGGCTCTGCATTATGAATGACACATGCAGTGATCACAATGCAGTGGCACCGGATTCAAGCCTACTCAAGAAATTGAGCAAAGTGAGGGTGCTACGTAAGGGTCTCATGATTGTGTGCAGTAAATTTAATTATTTCCTCAGAGTTAATGACATTAGAAAAATCTCTTAGAAATCAACCAAAGAGAGTCAAATCCTGAAAATATTCAAGCACATCCATAGATTTATTTCCAATATACTGTACTTTTTAAAAACTCGTCCGGAATTCTCCTTTAAGTGACACCATGTCAGGGTCAACTTTTTGTCAATTTCTAAAAAGTCGGTGCCTGAAAAATAACAATCATGCCCGTCATAGCATCAAGGAGTGAATTATGCGAATACTTTTGTCCATACGTGCATTCATGTCCCTTCGCATAGTCGACATCGGTTTTACAGCTGAATGCACATGGACAAAAGAATTCGTATTGATCGCTACTTGGTCCTATGGCGGGCATGAACGGCTATTTATCAGGCACTGACTTTCTAGAAATTGACAAAAATTTGACCCTGACATGGTGTCACTTAATGCGCCCTAAATCAAAAAATACTCGACCAAAATTACAGTTCTTGGTATCAAATTTCCTTCCAAACATTATCTAGTGAACATAGTATGTACGTTTCTTCATAATGGCAAGTTCCCCGTTCCGTTATTTCTGGGCCACCCTGTATTTTGTATACAACATTAAAGTGTGTTTAAAGATACATTTTAGTATTTGTCAAGGTCCACTTTAGCGACTGAAACTATAATCTTATAATAACCTGGTAATAAATGACTAAGCACGCTCCAATGAAGATATAAATTCGAAATATTACGTTTAGAGTGAATTTGTATGCAAACTACGTGTTCGACTGCAAACGATTCAAACACACGTATGATAGTATTCTAAAGGGAATAATTCACATTTCACATGTGTTATTAAATCAACTTGCAAATAGAATCAAAACCAACCAGAACCCTCGCAATGTGTCACTTCGGGAAGTACCAATACTCAAGTATATCTTTAAATGCATAACTTTGTTATATTGTCAAGGACATCTAATACTTATCATTGAAGTATAAATTAAGTAAAAGTCTCAAATTATGTCAAAAGTTTCCCGCTCAATTTTAACTTTTTTCAATCGAATTAATTAAGGGTCATTCAAATTCACGCATTACCGCGTAATCGTTGGTATCGGTCTTCCAAATTCCGAATAAGTGCAAGCGAATTCATGCATACGCATAAGCTTTCGTGAATAGACACAGAAGTTCATTTATGGGCATTCGAATTCGCAAATGTGCAGCCAACTGTCAACTGCCCTTTCGCGAATTCGAATGACCATTGATGAAAAGGTATGCTCTTTGTGCAAATTCACTTGCTTCTACGTGATTTTGAACGACTATTCACGATTTCGAATGCTGCTTTGACACGGCGATCGCAAATCGCGCGAATTCGTTTGCTCATATTATCAATTTGATTGACACAATCGCAAAATTGAGCGGGAAAACCTATAGTTTTCATTCCGAGACTACAAATTGCTTTCGATAATTTTAAGTTCAATTTAAAATCTGTGTGAAACACTCCTGAGTCGTCTCCATTAAATAACAAATGGGTCACTAATAAGGCCGGTTCAAATTGTTTTAAAGCTTTGTCAGTGGCAACATAGTAAGTGCTCTCTTTGAATACATTTTAAAATTGAGCTTAAAGCTACGTATTACAATACATACCTTTCTTATCAAAGCAAGAACTTTAATCTGGCTAAAGTGTTCTGTAACACCGTCATATGAATGACTTTTAGCTTACATTTAACAAGTTGGCGTGCCATCATCCATGTTTCGGTTTCAGTTCGGTTCTGATTTATATAGTTTCAATAAGTATGTCATTAATCATATTCATAAATTAATTATAAACTTTAAATTCTGCCTCATTATCTCGGCGAGTGCATTCAAGCTGGAAGATAAATTTCTTACTTATGTCTCGATCCTCATGCTCAGTCTTTTGTAGGTACTTGGTAGTTTAATCCTCCAAAATACTCTATAGGAGTTTTAACTGGAGGTTGGTCCGAGAGAGTGGTTAGCCCCTAAGGGTATCATAATTTCACCATTGGGTTCCCTTCTCTTTCCATTGAAGAATAACAGTAGCTCTATCCACACTGATCTTTGTGGAAATTTTTCTTTCTTTTTGCATCTTAACATCTCGAAGGGTCGACTGAAAAGCTTTCTCAGGGGGTTATTTTACAAAGCTTCAAAGTTGAAATCAAATTCTAAGTTATACGTACAATAATGGAAAGCCATTATTTGATTTGTGCCTTTTGTACATTCATATACAGGGCAGATGTATTATGGGAAGAAAACACGACAAAATTATAATATTTAAATGCAATTATAGGCTTTGAAAGTTTCCACGGATAAGAATAGCGTAATGGAGAGTACATTTACGGTATACCATTATAGAAAATACAACTCTTTCTTAGAAATGTGCTACGAAGTACCCAATCATCGTTCAATGTTTTGATCATTCGATCATAATTATGTTATGATCGTCGTAAGGAGAGAAATACATTAAACGTATATTTTGGGCCCACCCTCGCCCACTTAGGAAGATCTTAACCCCCACCCCATATACAATATTTTGACAATAAAAACAAACAAAAAATCACTGGTTTACTGTTACTGGGTTAAAATATTATTTAATAATGTAATGTATATGACTGAGCCTAAACAAACAACATAATTTCAGAGGCATAATGGTGTATTTACTGCCCAATATACGACTGAGTGTGGATAATGTATACAACGTCTCTTTGGTCCGATTTCAAATATTAGGTGAACATGGGGCTTTTAGTTTTGTCAATTTCAAACCTTGTAAATCAAAAGTTGATTTTTACTACCAACAAAATATATATATTACCAGTTTCAGTTTCAAAATGTATTAGAATCACACTTCTCCGCTGCAATGCAAACATAGTTAAACCATATATAATTTACTATAATTATATAGCATCACAAAATGTCGAGTATCCGACACTTAAAGGTATATTGTATCCCTCTTGTAAGCATAATACATTATTTTGCATTTACCACAATGGTACAATTATAATTATATATATATATATATATATAAATACATTTAATTGATAATTGAAAGTTCACGGTGACAAAGCCAAAGGATTGAAATCATACAAGCACAACCATTGTATCGTATACTCACAGGCTCATTGCATCCGTATTCAGAATCTATGTAAGATTATTATAATAATAATCTTACATATAATTGTACCAAGTTGAAAGGAAATTATACTCAGTTGTGTGTAAGAAGTAGGTATCGCATGTTGTATAATGTTATACTATATAATTGTTCTTCGTATGTTATTATCATATTTTTTATTTTTCTTATACAAGCCCAACTTTTTCAATATTTTCCAAACCGCAATTGTCATTGTATCTTGATTATGTGTGTTATTGTGTGGTTTGATTTTATGGTAGACTAAATGAACCGTTAAACATTCACCTACATCAGCAGTGACGAGAAAATGCCATTATTAAATTATGTGAAGTCGATGGAATATAATTTAATTTGTTTACATGACTTGTTTGCAATCATTGTGTTGTAAGGCGGGTATGACGTTGGCGATTTGCATCATTTATAGAATACTGTAACGGTTTAGTATATACCATCGATATCGATGATTATATACCATTGAAGTATAACACGGGCCAACCGTGATGGCCATTCCACGTAGTGGTATACTTCAATGATTGTTTTTGTTCAATGATATTTATTTTCTCCATTGCTTTTCACAAACAATAACAAAATAACAATAACAAACAATAACAAGATCAGTACATAAAATAATCTGCATGTTTACATAATTATATAGCACATCTAAATAATACAAATTAACTTTTACTATTTACATCAAATAAAGCATGAAACATGCATGCATGAAGAAAGCATGAACATAAAAAGGGGAAAAAAGGAGAGAAAAACCATTCTCCCCCCCCCCCCCAAAAAAAAACCCCACCCATACAAGCACTTACATACACACATACACACGCGTGCACAGACACCCACACACACATCCACTGAAAACATGCCTACGTCTTGTGAGAATCTCGACCATTATTATCAGCCATGTTCATTTCATTGCTGCTATTCGCCTTCCCTATTTTATTCTGCACGAAGCTGTTCTAAATTGTCCCACTTTCTAAAATGATATGTTAGTGTACCTCGGTCCCCAGCTAATTTCTTCTCCTCCTTTCTATTTTCTAATAATCTTTTCTTAATCTCCAAAGGAGTAGGTGGTTTATTTCTATTTTTACTATCTATACATATCATATATTTTATCTAAATTATTATATGATTTAATAACTATTCATTCCCAATGTTTAACTCAACTATCCCTACATGGATACCTTTCCAATTTATATTTGTAATCTCTACTAAATTAAATAAATTCACACACTCTTCCCAAATTGGCTTTACTTTCTCACAAAGACAAAATAAATGCTCGTAAGTTTCTTCATATTTACCACAAAAAGAACATAAATTACTATTAACCATTTTAAATGTATATAAATGTAATTTAGTATATATAATATTATAAAGCATTTTAAATTGAAATTCTCTAAGCTTACTATTCAATGTGCATTTTCTAAGTCTTAAAAATATTAATTGCCTTCCCCATCAACAATATGATGCAACTTATAAATATTTTTGTTAAATAATTGTTCATCGAAAGGAACATGACCATCGATACAAACGATAAAAAATCGATCTATTATAATATTATAAATAATCTCATTCCTTTGAGAAGTATTTTCTTTTAACAAAAATATTTTCGTGGCCATCCAAACGTCCAACATGTCTCTATTAAATGCTGGTAATACTAATTTAGATATACCTATGGTTGCGTTATTATAAAATATCAAAGTTCCTCCAACATCTTTAGTTAAATAATTAAAATACTGTTTCCATCCCATATTTGCATCCCCCGTTAAAAGTCTCTTTACCCACATAATCCTCTGCACTAAATTAAATAAATGAAAGTCAGTTAATCTTAGTCCACCTCTACAATAATCCAAAAACATTACATTTCGCTTAATCTTATCTTTTCCATTCCATAAAAAAATTTTAAAAAAATAATTATATCCAAATCTTGAAATACCCAATTCGGTACTGGTGTCAGTGCCGATACATAAATCAATTTTGACAAAATAAACGTTTTTATCAATTGAATTTTCCCCATTAAAGTTAAGTCTCTTTGTTTCCACCATGACAGCAGCTTTTTTTATTCTACTCAAAATGTCCTTATAATTTGTCCTTTCCTGAACTTCTACATCTAAAGAAAAATAAATACCCAAAATCTTGACTATTTGTACTATTTTACCAAATGGAAGAGCAATATTTTCATTTTGAAAAGGGCCTAACAATAATATAAAAGTTTTTCTTTATTAATCTTTAATCCAGAATTTCTATCAAAACTTTCAAACAGTTTCTCTACCCTTTTAAATGATTTTGAGTCCCGAATAAAGAGAGTCATATCGTCTGCATAAAGAATGTGTTTTACTTGTACGTTACTGTACCGTACCGGTACTGTCTTCATTTGTTTCTTGTCGGAGAGGGCGCAAAATGTTTTCCGACTGAAGCGGGTTGACGATCCTGAACGCCGTATTAGGGTGCTTACGATCCTGGACCGTGAGTTGGTGGACCATAACATTTTTACGGTCGTGACAGGTGACCCGACCATACATCACGGGAAAACTGTTCACCAACAATTAGTCGACCGTAAGGCATTACGTCATACATGCGCAGAACAGAAGCGCACTCGTATTTTACGGTCGACCGTGTTGACGGTCCAGGATCGTAAGCACACTAGCGTGCTTACGATCCTGGACCGTGAGTTAGTGGACCGTAAAATGTTTACGGTCGAGTCAGGTGACCCGACCATACATCGCGCGAAAACTGTTCACCAAAAATTAGTCGACCGTAAGGCATTACGTCATACATGCGCAGAACAGATGCGCACTCGTATTTTACGGTCGACACTACTATTAGCGTGCTTACGATCCTGGACCGTCAGCACGGTCGACCGTAAAATACGAGTGCGCATCTGTTCTGCGCATGTATGACGTAATGCCTTACGGTCGACTATTTTTTGGTGAACAGTTTTCGCGCGATGTATGGTCGGGTCACCTGACTCGACCGTAAACATTTTACGGTCCACTAGCTCACGGTCCAGGATCGTAAGCACGCTAATAAACACGGTCGACCGTAAAATACGAGTGCGCATCTGTTCTGCGCATGTATGACGTAATGCCTTATGGTCGACTAATTTTTGGTGAACAGTTTTCCCGCGGTGTATGGTCGGGTCACCTGTCGCTACCGTAAAAATGTTACGGTCCACTAACCACGGTCCAGGATCGTAAGCACCCTAGAACACGGACCAACGTTTTAGACCACAGAAATGGAGATCAACGTATGGTATTTCAGACATAATCTGCAGAGTTCAGATATTATTTCATGAAAACAAATCAAACGGAGGGCACAAATTTTTGCCCCCGACCCCACCGTTATTAATAATAACAACACAAAATTCTGGTTACTTTCACCTCAAAAGATGGCTCAAATGATGGAGTAAGTCCAAATCCTCAAAACTTACTTGGGACTCCTGTGTGTGGTTGTCTCATACCTTGTCATATTCATTATTATTAACAATAACAGCATTTCCATTTCGTTCAAAAGATATTTACGATTGAAGTGTTCAGATGTTAAAGGGGTAGTTTAGTTTTGGTAGAGAGGGCGCTGCACATCACAATTTTGTTGTGAGGTAATGAAAAACTGAGTGTCGAATTTGAGAGAACATGCAATTTATTTATTTATTTATTTATTTATTTATTCAAATATATTTATACAGGATAGCCTGATCAGCAAGGATACTGTTTTTCGTCAGGGTCCTGATATAACATCATACAATATACATAAAACAATAATACATTACTATGATAAATATAAATATAAAAATATGTACAAATAGCATATGACCAGCAGATTCAAGATATACTTTATTACAATTTTGGATAAAGTTGTATTAAAATAGTTTCAATTTATTTCAAATCATAAAAACACAATTAAGTTTCTATATATATATACAGTCTAAATATACTAATTTTACGAAAGAGAGAAATAAAATGTTTTGGTTACTCCAGCTAGCACGTGATTATCAGTCAAGCAGAACAATGTCAACACATACATGACAGAACACCTCACAGTCAAACAGCAGGCACACGCACAGCCACACATCACAATTTTAATGGCAGAATAAACTTTATTTGGTAAAAATCGGTCCAGAAACGGCTGAAATATCAATAAATATATCTGATCTTATAATTATTTAGATAATAATTAGATGACTTTTTCAAAAAAATTAAAAAATGCATACACTTTTTCAAAAATGTTTAAAAGCGTTTTTAAATAGTTGTTGATGATCTCTCTATTTAATCATGATTTCAATAAAACATCACATGCATACTTTTGTATGAAAAATGGTTAAAAACCAATGCCTTTTTAGAGAGAGCCCTCTTGTGTTTTAATGGCTTTTTTTTAATGATAATGGGCTTTTTACTTAGGCGTTTGTAATTTTGTATACCATTCGAGCATGGTGGAGTTATAACTATTAGTTTATAATGTTACTGCCCAGGTTTGGTTACTAAAGTTCAGCCTTACCAAAACTGTACTACCCCTTTAAACTGTCTACGGGATAATTTAAGCAGTGTACAAAGTAAGTGCAACGAGTAAGTGAATATGTGTGTTTTTTTTAGAGCGCCCTCTTGTATGTTAATGGCTTTTTAAAAATTTTAACAGGCGTTTTACTTAATCGGTTGTAATAACTATTGTGTAACATTTCGAGCTATTAGTCTGTAATGTTATGGTGCATGTTTCGGTTACTTAAATTCAGTTTGACCAAAACTGTACCATTCCTTTTATGGGAGCATATTTCTACATGTTGACTGTGGTTTTTAAAGGGATGTAAAATTGCCAATATCCTCAAAAGTTATTAGGAACTTGTAATATTTGTAGATTTGCACGCGGTAAGCAATAAGTGATGCAGTGAGTCTCGTGGTTGGGAGTATACTGATGATTTTATTCTGGTCTAAATGAGTATTTATACAGAGGTGGTTGTCGGTAGAACAAAGAGATTACAGTTATATAATTTACGACTTAGGTCTGGTAGCAGAGACAGAGAGATTAGATGAGGGGGAAGTGAGAGTGGTGGACACCGCAGGGGGTGGTCTGGTGAAGGTATTTGGGTTGGTGTGAATTACACAGGATGTAGAATTGTAGATACTATATCACTCCTCTTTTTTTTTTTTTTCTTTTTTGTTGTTGTTATGTACAAACATTAGATGAAATGATTGAGAAGGGAGGAGAAGAGAGGGGGATGATTTCAGCATGCGGTATGGTTCAAAGATAGGGACGCACATGGCTGTAGAGAGGACCACGAGGTGTGATGAATGGAGAGATAAGGAACACTAGGGGTGAAATGGGATTTGGTGATGCGTGATGGAGAGAGTGGGGAGATAAGAAACACAGGAGGTGAAATTTGTGAATGAATGTGGGATGAATCAGGGATAATGAAAATGAGCAAAATATATTTACACTTTCTATGTTTATATACACCAAGTAATAATTGCACAAGATTAAGGTATATATACCCATAATTCATAATCAACAAGTGTCAAGTAACATAAAAACTTTTGCTTTTTGTTGAACGCAAAATAATTTATAACAAAATAAATGCGAATGTTTAAAATACAAAATAAGTTCTCTGAATGTAACTGCGTGAAATTATGCAGAACAAGATTAATGACTTTCGTACAAGTGATTGCCTCTAAATTTAAGTGGAAACAATTTATAAATGCTTTTAAACTCAAACGAGAACGATTTTGTGTCTCGCTTCTTTTTGTTTTTGTTTGTTGTTGTTGTTTTGTTTTTTTGTAATGCCAAGCAATATACAAGTGACTAGTAACCAATTTCAAAATCGAATGATTCTTCAAAACAAAATCTAAAAATCAAAATGTGAGCGAAATTAAATTGACAAGCTATGGAGTAATGCTCACAAATGATCAAGGGCATAACATCGTATTTATATAATAAATCATGATGCAATTAAATAATTACTGTACTTCACTCAATGGGTGCAGTGTAAACTTAACAAAAGAAAGTATGTCACAGCAATATATATGAAATGATTCAATGAAAGAAAAACGATTTTAAAATGCAATACAAATAAAAGTTGATTAAATTGCCCTAACAAAGTCTTATTTGATTAGTTCATAGCTGTATGAGTTCCGAATTAAAGTTCAGTGTTGTATTTTGTTTAAAACTTATTTACAATCGTTTAGTCCCAGCTATATAAAGAGTTCGAACTTTCGGTTATCTAGCCGTGTTAAGTCACAACAAAGTTCCATGTTTCTTTAGACGTTAGCGGGGCAGTAGAAATCCGTGTGATGTTGCAGGAGGTCTGCCTTGTCGCTTGCGACGTCGTTGATGTCGGGGCGATGCCGATGGAAGTGCGGGAGAAGACAGCTCTGAATCAGATGATGATTCATCTGTCTTGTCGGTGGGTACGCTTCCTCGTGGAGCGGGGTCTGTCGGATGATCATCGTGTTCTCGGTCATCCGTCGTTGTCAACGATGTCCGTTGTCTGTGATGTCGTCGGCGTCGCGGTGGTGATGGCGGATGCTCGGTGTCAGATGATAGTAGCGAATCAGCTTCTGACCGTGCGAGTGGCAGGTCTAACCTGGCGCGATCGTGCGGAGGCGATGGCGATGTACCTCGTCGACGTGGTCGTGGTGGCGATTGCGGTTTGCCAGCTAGTCGGGAGCGGCAACAGATCGCAAAGTGGTTCTGTTTGCGGCAGTGGCCGCACGTCTGTCCCCAAGCTGGACAGCACGCTCTGCGGTTGGTGCCGTGTCGATACGCGCAATTCTGGCATTCTTGGTGGTCGACGTCGTTTCGATGACGGGGTGTGCGATCGTGCGAGCGAGGGGCGCGATCGAGGGCTGGGGTTGTCGACGCTGATTGGTGCAGAGTCACCAGCCCAATGCTGGAAGCCGTTGCGAAGCTCAGCAATGATGTTGAATGAGCCTTCCCCGACGTCACATAAAATCGGGTGTCGATGAGACGGGAGCCGTCTACGGCGGGGAGATCGACCTGGAATGTCCCGATGATTGGTAGAGGCTTCTTCGCGCCGTATGCATGAACGTTTATCGCAGTCTGCTGAAGTCGCGGTCTTGGTGAAAGCCTGCGGTAGTCGTATTCGCAGATGATGTTCACGCTTGAGCCTGTGTCGATGACCATATCGACGGACTGTTGCTGCTGGTCGATGTAGACTTTCGTGTGGGGAAGTTGTCGTACGCGATTGGTGTTGACTGTTACGTAAAACACATTGTTCCGTGGTTCATACTCGGCCTCGGACGATGAAGAGGAAAGCGATGGTGAGCGAGCATGCAACAGGTTGTATGCGCGCTTGTTGTGGTCGTCACGGCGGTGATAGTTCGTGCGATCACGCGATGAAGACCGACGGCGTTGACGGTGATGGGACTCGCGGTTCACCTGGTCGTGTCGCGATCGGGGACGGTCATGATGAACTGGAGTCGGAGGATGGCCTGCTATTCTGGATCGACATACCGATTCGAAATGATCGAGTTTCTGGCAGTGCCTGCAAGCCTTCCCCCAGGCCGGGCACGAGTTGCGATCAGGGCTGTGATGGCCCCCACAGTTTTGACAGGCGCGCGATCTCGATGACGAGTCGACGTGGAATGATGACTCTCGACAGTTTGGACAGGCGTTTGATTTAGAGTCGACGTGGTACGACGACTCGCGACTTCGCTCGTCGATGCTGATCTTTTTCAGCCCGTTTTCGATTGTGGACGCCTGAACCTCTGTCATTTCCAGGGTGCGAGCGAGTGTCAAGAGACCGCGGAGATCGAGACTCGCGTCCCGAAGTGCTCGTCTGCGAAGTCCCGAATCCCGGCAGCTGGCTATAATTTGTGATTTTATCTCCTTGTCGCAGTCGGCGAAGCAGCAGCGAGCAGCAAGTTTACGAAGTCGAGCGGCGTATATGTCCATCGATTCGCCGTCGAGTTGTCGAGCCTGGCGAAAGCGATAGAGCTCGAATTCGACGTTGATGGCTGGCTCCAAGTGGCTAGTAATGGCCTTGGCTACGGACTTGTAGGTCAGTGTAGGTTTGACAGTCGGCTCGATGGTAGCCTTGTATACCGTCTGCATGGCGGGACCAATAAGGTGTAGAAGTAGAGGCAGTTTCCGAGCCTCTTGCACTTCGGCAGCTTCGAAATAAAACTCCAGGCTTGTTAGCCATTCTTTCCATCGCCGGGACGCCTCGGCAGGTTCTGGGTCCGGGATGAAGGCAGAGATGGAAGCTGGAATCGACATGTTCTAAACTTTTATCTTCGTCGCCAATGTAATATTTGTAGATTTGCACGCGGTAAGCAATAAGTGATGCAGTGAGTCTCGTGGTTGGGAGTATACTGATGATTTTATTCTGGTCTAAATGAGTATTTATACAGAGGTGGTTGTCGGTAGAACAAAGAGATTACAGTTATATAATTTACGACTTAGGTCTGGTAGCAGAGACAGAGAGATTAGATGAGGGGGAAGTGAGAGTGGTGGACACCGCAGGGGGTGGTCTGGTGAAGGTATTTGGGTTGGTGTGAATTACACAGGATGTAGAATTGTAGATACTATAGAACTCTATAATGGTTTTCACTACCTCATTGTATTCATATTACCAATGTTACATTGAACAGCTTTTGTTTTTTTCCAAATCTCTCTTCTCTTATAAAGATATGTATGATTGAGTGTTCAGATTTATAATTATCTACTAGATAAAAAATAAACTTTGTATATACAAAGTCAGTGCAATGAGTTTGTGAATATCACTTTGCATTTTCATTCATAACTCGGCCATTTAACTTCCATCTAACATGTCTAATGTGAAATGTTCATATACGTATATAGATTACAAAGTGGAAATATCAGATCACAGCAATACACTTTTCATCAACCATTCATCAGTTCTGCACTTGTCAACAAGGTTATTAGATCCCTTTAATACATGTACCCGAATTTCACTCATCGAATATTGTTCAAGTGAATAGTGTATCCTAGCCCCCCCCCCCCCCCCCCGCCCCCAAGTGGCATAATAATGCCCGAAAATATAAGTTGTTAAAATATTATCCGCACATCCGCACAAACCCTCCCCCTCCCTCCCTGCCCAAGCCCTCAGGCGCTTCGCTCCCTCGGGACTCATTATTGGCTGTGTGTTGTTGGATCATACATAATGTTGCATAATTATGGTTTATGTTGTTGTGTGTGTGTTTTGGGGTACATATTTATTAGTGTGTCAATTTTTTTTTTCTACGTGAAAAATATATCAAAACTTTCTAGTCGATCAAATCATGTCACGCTTTCCCAAATACAGCCAAATTTCCTATCTAGGTATGCACTAGATTACACAATTTCAAGTCCAAAAATGCAAAAGCTCCCTACCATGGGAGGGGGGACACCCTCCTCCCCACACCCTCCCCCCGCTCAGTCGCTTCGCTCCCTCGCAATTTCTCACTCTCACACCTGGCTCAAAGTTGGCAACCCAGAGTGTGGTTGGGCATGAGCCCCTACACACACAAATTGTGAGCCCCCTTGGGGTTTGCCCCCAATCCAAAACTGCTTCCGGCGCGCCTGGCGATAACAACACATTACACACAAAAATAATGTATGTTGACATTGACTCTGGGGTATTGGCATACTTATGTGAACAAATAAATAAATTATCTGAATCAATTTAGTTGGAGAATATTATTGTGAAACAAGTACCCCGGCTATCGGACTATTATTACATATTCAATAATTCAATAATTTGCTTTCTTTTGTTGAAATATTGTATATTTTAAATACCCCTTTTTATTTAAAAGAAATCATTCATTAAAATATACTATAAGTGTTTATAGATTAATATTATGATATCATTATTTAGATGTGCATGCATAACAATGTTGTTGTTTTCTATTGATTTATTTTGACAATTTTTATATATAATATATATTACATATAACGTTTGAATTGTATTCAAGATAAATTATATGCAAAATGAATTGTTTATGCTATAGAAAGATACATCTATGTTCCATGAGTTATATACCTACTTATGAAGTTTAACGTATCTCATATGCAACTGATATGATTATTGCTGCTCTGATGTACATGTTTTATTCTGTCTACCCTGCCTCATGTTACTTTGAAATTGTTTATCTATTTCGTTGTACATCTTTTGTTATTCGTTTGAATGTAATAAATATGACGACGGATAGTCAACCTATTCTAAACGTCGAGCCCCTCCTACCATCCACCCTCTCCTTGCAATACCAACAGTACTTTCCCGGACTATCCCAATAGTCCTTTCTAGGACTACCAACAGTCCTTTTTAGGACTCTCCTAGAAAGAATACCAACAGTCCTTTTCAGGACTATCCCAAACAGTCCTTTCTAGGACTACCAACAGTCCTTTCTAGGACTACCAACAGTCCTTTCTAGGACTACCAACAGTCATTTGTTTAGGACTCTCCTAGAAATAATACCAACAGTCCTTTTCAGGAATACAACAACAGTCCTTTCTAGGACTACCAACAGTCCTTTCTAGGACTACCAGTCCTTTTCAGGACTCACCAATCCTCCCCTCACATAGCCTATCCGATAGGCGTCTGAGCTTTCTGGCAAGTAGCCTACTAATCGCGTTATGGAGACGGAAAACCGGTGATCTCGAACCCGATGCGCGGATGCACGCTCAAACTAGGCATATCGCGGTTAGTACACTGCCGGTAGAACCTGCCAGACAGCACGATGCCTATCGGATAGGCTACCCCACACATGGTGCAACCGCAAGCCACGCGTATAATAAATATGATACACTTTTACTTATACATTTACTAATAAATATTATATACGTATATAACATCGAAAACGTACAAAAAAGGGAACACGAAACGAATCATAAAGTATATCTCCAACCATAATCCTTGTAAAATCATGTATAGAGTGTTTTGCCAAAACATGCACACTTGTTCATTATGCTTTTAATTCCTAATCCACATGATCAGTATGATTGATGTTCATTGATGGATGGGTTCCTCATAGACAATGATAGTCATGAAGGTTAGGGGGGAAACGAGCTGTGAACGAACTCGATATAGAGTCAAGCAGGCGTTACAAATACAACTAACATGTATTGATACAAAAGAAACACGATCAATCTCATCTCTATGACGACTACTATTGTGTTGTGCTCTGTGTGGTAGTGTAAGGTGATACAAGTTTGCATTGTCCCCCCTCTTCTTTTTTTTTGGATCAGTGTTGCGCATCGGTGGCTTTGCTTATTCTATCTCCCACAATGTTTTTCCTCTATAGACCTTTCGGCTTCACTACAAAACATGCTATTGATCCATTTATTGACTACTCGATGTAATGAATACAAATCCACCACATGTGTGGTAAGAGGGAGAGAGAGAGAGAGAGAGAGGGGGGGGGGGGGGGGGGCAATTAATGCACCCATACAGGACTCGGTGACAGTACACACACGCTGCGCTACGAGGCGTCTCGTCTCCCTGGTTACGACGTACCCCCGTATGTTTATTCTCAGTCGGTCTCGCCGGTTCGCATGGAGTATCACAACGTGTGTTGATTCCACCGGTGTGTAAAAGTCGAGTAACCCTCATCTACGAACTGTGTCATTATTGTTATATTTTTCATACGGTGAGATATTGATATATCGTCGATATTATCATTAGCCTTAAACACTGTAACTAACGCATCAACGTTGGAACTTTATTTAACCATCAGTAATGAAAGTACATTTCGTGGCGTTATCGTCTAATTTGAGGACTTACGGATTATTCTGATGGGATTTTCTTTCAATTCCTGAGTCAGATATTATATTATCTTCGCTTTTTGGATCGAATGGTCAGCCGTGTTGTTTGGATCAAACACATTTCGGAATATCATCTTCAAGGGACTGGGATTGCACGACAAATGATAACATCAACTCTGGAAAAGGAACCAAATATCGGATTGACGGACATTTAGACACGCTTGTTAACAATATTCTTTCGAGTGGGTTCGGGATCAACCCTCCCTTGAGCCTGCCACTGAATATACTTATACTCAAGTAATAAATAACATCGTCGTGAACTAGAATGGAAACTTTTCAAAGCAATATATGAGAATACTGATATAAATAAATAACTGGACTCAATTTAGCGACTTTCATCAATCCACGTGAAATCTCTTTTTTTTTAACCGGAGCAGCCGCGAAAATGGCGACAGCGGCACTCAGTATGACCAACCCGGCTTCGGCCGGACCTCTGGGGCTCTCGCACTACTACCGCGAGGCCCAGGGTTTGGACACTCTCTCCAGGAAATTCCAATCGAGTGAACTCTTTACACCCTTCCAGGTTCCACAGCGACCAACCGTTTCACACAGCAGGTAAGATAATTATAAGGATGATACATTTATGTTATTAAACAGATAATCACGCTCTGGTTTATAGTGATTATACATAATTATTGAATGTGGGATGCCCGCCCCTCCCACTTACTCCTGTAAGTTAGGGGTACCCTTGCAAGCATGGATATGCAACCGCCTTGACTTCTATCATAACCTGCTATCCTATCCTTTCTTAAAAACTACCTAACCTGATTAATTAATTAAAATTTATATAGTAATGGAGGCTTTACAATGTCTTATTACGTCAAACATGCCTATAGCCAACTCCAATCAAAGCATTAAGGGATACAGAACTTTTAATCATAATTCCAACATTTTTTTCTAATATTGTACAATTTGTTACATACCACTTTCAAATGATTCCATACCAAATTAATATTACTCTAAACTTTCCATGATCGATGTCAAATTTATAATATAATACAATACATGATAAATGCCCTGTATGTTTTGTTTTTTTCTCTTTTTTCGTGGGCTGACTTTATGCATAGTTACACTGAAGACGATTTATGACATGATTAAGTGTAAATCTGGTGGTATCCATGGTTTTATGGAGACACAAAACTGCTTTATGGGACGAAATCGTATAAGCACACACACGAGTTGTGCGTTTTGAATCTGTGTGTTCATTTGCTTGACTGTGTCTATGTTTTTAACCTCAAGATATAATGTCGCTTGCATTATTTATTTTATTCCAATGAGGACACCATCTAGTCAAACAAAAAATGAAAGAACTAGGTAAGACCTCACTCATAGCTTGGAAAAATGCAAGTTAAGAAAAAAGGTGATCCTTAACTTTTTTTGAGTAGTATATATTGCATTTCCCCATCGAAAAAAAAACCAGTACGGTAACATGCCACAGTGTAAATTCACTGTTGTAAGATTTTCATAGTGTCGACAAAAATCACATTGTGAGCACAGTGTGTACTGTGCTCACAATGAGGTCCATATTGTGAAACATTGTGTTCAAATTACGTTCTCTGCTGAAGATTGTTACAGCTATTCTGCATTATTATGAGCACAATGTGAACACCCTGTGTATCACAGTGTGATGAGTGTCAACATTTAAAAAATGCTCCAGTCTATCATGGTCCAGACAATGTTTCACATTGTAGTTCACACTGTGTTCTCTAAGGTAGGGTTGTTGCAACAAGAAATTAGAAATATTCTGGAATGCATTTCCATGCATATAATTTATTCCAATTATCAAAATAGTATGCAACATATTCTTGCCGTACACATAACTATTAGGAATTGGTTAACATTTGAAATAAATTAGTCATGTCGATGGTATTATATGTAATATTGATAGGCTACATCATAATAATCACCTCTGTTATTGTACAGTATCGCCGATGTCTTCATATAGCAATGAAGACGTATCAAACTTTTAAATTTTGATTTAAAAAAGGTCAAACCATAATTATTATTAAAAAAACACAAACACCTCGTTTAATTAAGGTAGGGAGACAAATGACGGGGGGGGGGGGGGGGGGGGGGGGCTCGTTAAACTGACAAACATCTATCATTAAAATATGATATATGCAATGCTCTGTCTCAATTCGCTAAGAAACAGCTGAAATGTTAATTGATAACATCACTTTAATAAGTGTTGCGGGCGTTGACTTTAGTATTTTAAATAAACAAATATGTACAATGCATACACATTATTAAAAATAACATCGTAGCTTTACATTGATGTGATCATCCCTCTATTGAATGCGTATTACACAAATCGTAATCATGCACAACTGTTTTTATCGTAATGTCTAAAGAAATGCACTTTCTTGTATTCATGGTATTCATGGCTGCTATTTGAACGCGAACAGCTTCCTAACTTAGACAATATTGAAATTACTTTTCTACTATTCGAACACTATATAAGTAATTATTTAAGCGCATTTGAACATTCTATGATTATGGAAAATGCGCTATATAAATGCATTATTATTATTATTATTATTATTATCGACAAATTAGTTTTTCATTATAATTAATACACGTTGTATTGACTAAAATTAAGTTTTAACAGAACTTTTCTTTCCCTGTAAAACGAAAATTGGAAATAAGGAGACAATCTATCAGAGTTATCTATCGTAACTGGTTCCATAATGACGTTGCTTCATTGCCATTGATCCACTATTCATTTCCATAAGCCAATAAATATGTCAAACCCCAACCAAACCATAACCATGGTAACATGAACCGTACCCTAATCAAACCCTTGGAATGTCGCGTCACCATCTTGTTGGCGTTTCAAAGAGATTCTGAATTAAACCCAAACATCTTACATTTTATAGACAGGCTGATATGGTTAGCAATTTGTAGCCTTGGAATAAAACATATTTAAAAGCATTCAACAAGCTTGTATACGAGACTTTAACAATGTTACATCCAGAACATCATATCTGAGTAAAACAAATGTTATGCTGTCTTTTAAAACTAATGTATTAGTTTAACAAAGCAACTAATGACTTTCCATAATGTTACGTTTAACTTAGAGTAAAAGTCCAACTTAAAATCTTTTGTGAAACACTTCCCATTATTGACATTTGTGTTCCTCTCGACTTCTATATTTGCGCCTATAGCTGGACTTTCGACAAGAGTCAATATTGAAAGAAGATTCATGTTTGTTCAAGCTCTCCAAATAAGACTTTACTTTATTGTCTGTCTTTGGGAACCACTTGTACATGTTGTATGTTTTATTAAGGAAGAATACAAAGTGTTTTTTCAAGCATAAAATATATTCGTAGAAAGGATTTTATTGTGAGTCGGCTTACCATGGGTACGGATTCTAAAAAGAGATACAAACTCTCGTAACTGTTTTGGTAAATCATTAAAAAGGTGTCTAATAGAAAATAATGCTGAATGGTGTGTTACTAAGTATAAAAACTTGTACAGAATAGTTACATAATCTATCTGAACATATTGTAAATATGTTAATCATATAATTATTTAAATGTTCAAAACGGTAAAATTTATACATTTTGTGAAAGTACCGACTTCAACTGTTAGATTTTCCTATATTACTGGTTCCATTTTACCGAACAATAATGTTGGTTGAGATTATGTGGAATTCTTGTTATTTCTGGTAAAGGAATACAACTTAATTTCATTTCAGAACGGGAAAGACAGGAAAGAAAGAAAGAGAGAATGCTAGATTGAAAAGTAAATACTGATACCTTTTAGTATATACAATTCAAATATGTGTTATTCAGCAAACAAATTATATATAGCAGGAACCATACTGACACGTGTTGTTATTATGTATATTATTTTGTAGTTGTATTATCATTTTTGGATGCATGTGTGTGGATAATTTTGAATTGCGCCCTGAGCATCTTGTAAAAGATGGATTTGGTGCATTATAAAATTCCTATATTATTATTATAGTCTAAATTGTACCTTGGCAAAGTTCATAACCATTCATCGTTTGGTACCTTATGCAGGAACGTAAACATTTATAAAAATGAAGACAAGGAATTCGAAATTCTCGATCCATAATTACATTGTATAATGTTTAAAAACCTTCAATTTTCCAGTCCGGCAATTAGCGGCGCCACCGTTGTCTTGACAACCAACTTCCTGTGTCCATCGCTTGTATCAGAAATGCAGCCGCTGCCCCCGATCCTATAAAAGGGTACATTTCTCATGTCGAAATGTACGAATTTTTTTCACAATTCAATTCATATGATTATGAGTGAGATATTATTATAATGATGATGTTTTAAAGTGTTCATGATGTTTTTATTTCTTAGTTTTACATTATATTGTAATATAATGGGTTATCTTGTTTAGCGTTTATACACGTACTTCAAATATTGGTATTGGTATTTTTTTCCAGGCGTACACCGTATAGTTTAATTATTTTCCGTTGGAAATGCGCTTAGAAACATCAGTATGAAGCGCTACATAAATATTATATATTATTATTATTAGTGTTACCGTGGTGGCAGTTCCATTTACTTATCATAAATACAAATCATTTATCAACATAGTCAGATAGTGACAAAAAAAAACAAAAAAAAACACATTTTACTCATGTCTCATGAATGGGTGTTCTTTAAAGGGATCTCGTTACTTTGTTGATATGTGCAAAAACTGTCAAATGGTTGATAAAATGTGTATTTCTGCGTTCTGATAATTATGTCTAAAATTAATAGTTTTGAGGATGTTGACAGTGCTACTAGATCCCTTAAAACAATAAGTTGGTTTACTTTGCAAAGTATAGGTTGCAAGTAAATTTTCCATGGATTTGGAGGTCCTCCGCTTGTCCTTCAACAAGACAATTAATCCACAATATTATTGCTGCTCTCTACCGAGGTGTATAGATGGGTACCATGGTCGGGTGTCAATTAGCCGCCGCGCCATTGGCAGCATAATGGCTAGTATGCTCCCGGGGAGTTGAGAAAGTACGCGATATAATTGTGTGGGTTTTAACTGTACCTGATGACCATGGGTAATAATCATTGCGCTTAGAAACCCTGTATTAAGCGTATATAAATGCAAGCTATTATTATTATTATTATTATTATTATGTGATTATACAAAATGTCGGATTTGAATACTGTAGATAAATCCTTAAAATATAAGCTGTTAAAAAGTGGTATTACTCAAGCTCTATCATTCTTATATAAAAATTGACCGTTTACCAAATTAATGACTTACGCAAATTGGTGTATGATACTGCAAAATATGTAAAGGCTATTAAAATGGAACAATCTCTCTGAGAATATAAGATCAAGTACAACTTTGTCAAGATTCAAGTGTTTATGTAAAAGGGACTTACTGCAACAACTATTATAAACTAAGTTCTTTGTCAGATTGTCTGTTACACTTTCACTTGCTCTTCTATTCACCTTTTTCTTTATCTTCGTATTTTCGTATCCCCCTCTTCGCTCCTTCTATTCTCTTCTTGTATTCATAGCAGTGCCCCCGATGTGGGCTTTAGTGAATGGTGTGTGTGTGTGTGTACGGTGTGAATGATGACCTACCTACCATATTACTTCTTTAGAATTGTATAATTTGTAAAAGGGCCCCAATTTACAAGCTCCTGCTTCTATGGGGTCCAAAACCATTCTGTATATTTGATTATCAAACTGCCATTTATATTTGTTACTTTTGTTTTATGGTTTGAATAAACTGAATCTGAAATCTGAAACATTGGTTCTATGTTCAATTTACATCAACGTTTCCAACATGAACATATTCCATCCTTTTCACACAACAAAATTGATACTATACCGTAATCCAAGTCCAGAATACGTTTAACCGCCAAAACGGGGCAATGCTGCTTTTACGTATATAATGGTTTTATCTTTTCTTATGATTGAATCATTATCTATGTACTTTAAATGTCAATAAAAAAATATGCCCAACAAATTCAGATTTATGCTGTTTACACACGATGTGTTCAACAAAACCCTTTTCAGTTCAATTCAATTCAATTCAGCAACTTAATCAGTAAACATTATGCATAGTAATTGTTGTTTCCTCATCTGGAAAGGTTACCCGGACAACATAAAGATTGTTACATGTTTCTCCGACTTAGCAACAAATAATGTGGAACACGTTAAATGTTGTTCGCTTTCGAGTAAATCACAATATATCTCCAATTTTCTTCAAATTTGAAAGCACATATTTATTATTATCATGATTACACTTCATCTGCCATTTTATAAAAAAGCCATAATAGTAGTCCAGGCTATATAGGCTCCATAGAAAAACAATATAATATAATGGTATGATTGTTTACTACCTGAAACTCCATAATATTATACGATCACCACAAAATGATCTACGATCTTGCCCCTGAATGCGATAATTTTGCGGAAAAGTATGCTTTTAGCCTAAATACTATTTTCAAAACTCTAATGGGTTAAAGCTCCGCCTCTCCCGTTCCCTGCCTCGTACGCATGTGATTATCTTAGCCAATGTACTGTTCCGTGAAAGAAATACAGAAATGTAGATCATCTCTCCAAGAGTATGCCAGTGGAGGAGCGTGATAGGAGGGGGGGGGGGGGGGGGCATGCGAACTATTGGAGGCACACCTCATGTATTCCCTGTTATATCATGTTGTTTATGTCAAATGAGTACGATTGGAAGCCTGGAGTTTCATGTACTTGATGACCTCTTTTCATGTTCATTGACAAATTTGTCGACATCTTTGCTCAACCCCACTCCCCCCTTCTCACCTCCTTCAAATACTCAATTTTATATAATTATCCACGTCAATCTTATTCGGGGAAGATGTTGACTACATTACATTCACCTCTTCCCTAATCATGCTAATGGATTTCATCAATAGAGAGCTCAGAAAATGTAAACAAGATGTCAAAGGACTATAACATTGTTTAATAATATTTACGTTCGCACCATAATAAACATTTATCTTTAAGCTTTGCGCCCCCTCCCCCCCTTTCCTCTAATTAATGTACTCAACTGTAGCCTAGAAGATCGATAACATAGATGCATCATAGATTACTCTAGTCTAGGGTCTTAGACTCCTTCTCACCATCGTCTTACAAGAATGACATGGCAAAGCTGAAAGATGGCGCACTTTAAAAATCGCTTCGCCCACCGAATCGCCGTTCGCCCGTGATTTGTTTTATTATGTTTTGTTCACATCGGAATCTAGTTTGCGATTGTGATATAATGGGTAAATTAAGTGTAATATATTTTAACGCCGAGTTGGGATGCCTTATCCCTCGGTGACCAGCAGTTCACAGCCAGCGAATCCTCCAGTGAATGTTAACAATGAATTGTTGCAAGATGTTATTTTACACCGAATATATTTATATACACTGTCCGTATATATTTAACTCAACTGTAATAATAGTTGTATCGTGTTTATTGCTCAACAGATATTCCCATTATCGGGATGCGCTCGAGAAGCAACCCCGTGTCCCGTGGGGCACAGCCCGGGAGTACGCCGGGGAGGGGCCCATCAATCTACCCGATGACCACAGACCGAGGAGCGAACCACCCCCAGCGGTAGAGAAGGGGCACCGACATTTCGGCTCAGGCGCGAACCCGTACCCCAGGTAAGAACTAGAGCCGGGGACAAACCACTGGGGTCACCGTGCCTCAATGGGACAACACTGGAATGTATCAATTGGCCCATATTCTCAGCAGATGGTGATCATATTTGGTTATAAATACCAAATCTATAGACTGTGGATTCAATTTTGGCCATGGATGACTAAAATGACGTCATCATTCGGCGCGATTTAACCCAGTGTTAAATTTAACCCTGCACTGCTGAGAATTATAAGGCCAAAATGTTTCATCAAACGTCTGACAGTTCATATGCGTACGAGGCGGGTGGATTGGCGGCTGTAGCCCTCATTCCCTTCCCGAAAGTTTTGAAAATTGTGATCGGGCACACGGAAAATGTTTCACATAATCTTTGGCAAATATCACGTCATATTCTGCTAACTATCTCACTTCATATTCGGGCAGTTATCAGAATATGATTATTAATTTGCGCAACTAAAAAGTACATGGTGTCGGGCAAAAACGTGCAAAAATTATATTCTGGTAAGAGTGGGTTGCTTTCTATAACATCATCAAACAAATTTGTTACGCAATGATTAGACCGGGACTGTCGGACTTTTCAACATCCATATCTCCCATAAAATCCAGCTCTAGTTATATGACTTTTTCTTAACACTTGGATGGTTAGCCGCCAGCAAGTCAACAGGTAAGTTTGGTGACCGATGTGAGAGTAATAATGATTTTAACATTAACAATAACAAGCGTCGAATAACATTCTTTATTCACAGGGTTGTGGAATCTTGGTAAGTAAACTAATGTACACAATGAATGAATGACGCCGTCAATATGTGGTTGCCATGGTTTAATCATTTTGCCACTTTTTACAAATATAATTTCCGCCTTCATTCGCAAGAGACGAATTTGCAATCATTTTAGAATTCTCTTTAAAAATTACTTCCCCCCCCCCAAAAAAAAACAACAAACCCACAACAACAACAACAAAAACGCCAAACAAACAATCAAACACACAACAACAACAAAAACAGCAACAACAACAACAACAACAATAACAACAACAACGATACAAACAACAAAAACGCATCCAAATGCATACGTATTTGAACATTCCACAGTTGTACTTTATATTATAGTTACTCTATGGTTGTACCTATATGATTGGCATCTGTGTATTATTTCATGAAGAGATAGATTTCAAATCGACGTCTATCAGTTCAAAGCAGTGGGGGGGGGGGGGGGGGGTAAATAGTACACTTGAAAGTTCGCGTCTGTGCGTCTTGATGTTAATCGCGTAAATTAAAATAATTATAGGTTTTGCTATAATGCCAACTATTTAGTTGATATCATTCAAAATGTATATGGAATACAATTCACAATGTAACTTTTTTCACATATTGTATTCTGTTATTATTGTTGTAGGAAGTTAAAGGGGTGGTACATTTTTGGTCAAACAAAATTTCAGTAACTAAAACTTGTACATTATCATTCAAAACTACTCGTAAGTTATAATTCAAAACGTGCAAAAAGTGATGCATGGTTAATAAAATGTGTATTGGTGTAATTTGTTATGTCCAGAAAGTAATTTGTGAAAATTTGAAGTAAATTGGATGTTATTTGGCCAAGAAATGAGCGAAAATGCAAAGTGATATTCACATACTCATTGCACTTACTTTGTACACGGCTGAAAAGGTCCCGTAGATAATTTCATATCTGAACACTTCAATCGTAAATATCTTTTTAACGAAATGGAATTTAGAAAAACCGAAATCTGTCCCATGATTTTAGTGTTGATACAAATAAAACATATGTGAGGGAACCGCTAGAATTCCAATTGGATTTTGAGGATTTGGACAATGTTATTAAGTCCCTTTAATGGAAGTTAAACATAATATTATGAACGGTTAAGTGGGAGGGCTGTTTTCATTGTTTTTAATGCATACGTTAACACAACAGGGCGCCCTCCAGATACCTCAAGTTCTAACAATTTTCAAACTTTAAAAATGTGAATGTGATGTTTGGTTAAACTAATTATTCAATAGAGAACTCATCGAAAACTATTTAAAAACTATTTTGTTGTATTTTAAACAATATGTAGGTTTGTCCCCAACATTTATTCCAATCGAAAATATTTATGGATATTAAAGCTGTTTCTGAACCGAATTATATCAAACACAAAATTGTGTCTTTAAACTGTGTGCCCTTTCACATTTTACTCTTAGTTTTTCATTATCTCACACAAAAATATTTATCGAAGCGCCCTCTAAACCAAAACTGAACTATCCCTTTATTATGTTATAAGTAATGTATAGACAAGATTGACGTTCCTACGTGGAGCATCATATTGCAAACACCAATCATCTTGGAAACCACAACACGAATACAATAGAATTGGGGAGGGCTTCGCAGTAATACGTTTATAATACCCCATAGGGGGTATAAGATCCTGGTATAAGCGGGTGTAAAGAATATTAGCATCGACAACCTTTTACTCACGTTTTCTATTGTTGGTTTATCGACCCGACCCCCTTCATCAATGCGACGACCCCGCTGTGCCAAGCGCTGGATCGTAGCAGAGGGCGGCGAGCCCCTACGGGGGCGACTGATTTGCATATCACCTTGGAGACATTCATGAGCGTTACCGGCGAGTCCGTAATCCCGTACCGTCAACAAAACGCGCGCCGTACAGATCAGAACGTGTGGTTACATAGGTGAATGCATGTATACCACCTGTACTGGGGTGCGATACTATTGCAAGGGGGTCTTGTTATATGGGACAGGAACCAAGGACGTGGACAGCATGTGATATACACTTGTCCCGGCCTTTCCCAGAAGTTTTTGGCGTTTTTCTAGTTATTCCATGGCCTGAAGAATTTTGTTTCTCAACCTAAAGGCCACTCTGTGGCTCCTGTTATTTACCGTCTGGAAGCCATGATCCGCCAGGACCACTAACGTCAGACGTTTCTATTTCGCTTCGGATTGGTGTCAGTTCTCGGGTTTCTTTTCCAAGTCATTTTGTCTGGTTTATATTTTCGCCGGGATAGAATAATTATAATATCGCCACCATGACGTCTCTCCTGCCAGCTTTGCCCCGCACCTACCCGCAGCTTCAGCAGGTGAAGATGCAGCAGGAGAAGGAGAAATTGCGACTCTTTGGAGGGTTGCATCCCATCTATTACACGTAAGAAAATAATCACTGTATAGTCATTTTAGTTTAAAGGCAAGATGCCCCCGTTTGTAGATAACCCTGAAGTGTCCTGATACTCCTCAAAACTAAAGGTTACCCTGAAACCAAGGCAGAGAGAAACACTTATAATGAGTTTTAATGTTAAGATCGAAAAGCAAGGGAAACATAGGTGAAATATAAAGGAAATGTATCCAATTTATCATACACAAAATAATTTTGTTATGTTTTACTACCCATCAAGGACAAGGCAATCGTATCTAGTTTACAGGAAATATTCAGACATGCTAATGTCTTAGCTATTGACGGGAAATATTTACTCAACGCTTTGACTATATTTGCGCTCTAAATGAGCACTTCGCGACCTCTAAACAAACTCTTTAGATTCTTGCAAACATCGTTTCCAATCTACATAAACAAAAACATTATAATCTGTAATTGTTGATTAAGCAAAAACTCCCTGTATTTTTATGTATTGCCCCATAATTACGATCCTAGTATCATAATTAAGTATATATACCGAGGATATAGACAATTAAAAACTACCAATTGTTCATGTTCATGATTATTTCAATCACGAGAAAATATACACGGTTACGATTATGTTAGCGATTGGTAATCGCACAACATCAACCAGATATGAGAGCAACAAATTCTTTTTCAAATATTACAGAATTCGAAATGATTGCAAATTCCGCCTTATATACCCCCCAATAAGCACCACGCTTACATGGGTGTTATATGTCTCTCCTTTTTTTTTACGAAGTGGCAAATTGTATAATTACCATGGCAACCTTGTTATTCCAATGTGCATCTGTTTCTCCATGTTCTGCCTTTTATCTTCCCTGCACCTACCAGAGGGATCCCCATCGACCAGTACTACGACCTCACACTGCTCAAGAGAAGTAACATCAGATCAAACGACCAACTGTGAGTAGCAATCATTTTAATTCGACTTAATGTTCCATCCATTTTTGATTCAGGAATGACAATATAACTGCATGGATGTCATACGTCCGACTATAACGGCATTGCCCTTCTTCTCGCCTACCATGAATTGGTACCCATTGATTGATATTCCCTTACTTCACGCAAATCATTCGAGAAAAAAAGATACTTTAATCACCTTTATAAAGGGACAATTAAGAATTTAAATATACACACCCATAATAAGTTATTATATTTTCCAGATACTGGTTAGAAAAGATTTTTAATATACGATTATTTTATATATAACATAAAGAATAATATCCATGCATCATTATTTGGAAAATTTCACGTAAAGGAAGTACAACTATATATTATACGGTATGTGTTCTGATGACTGCTTGGACTTATGTTCTTTATCACGGAGAAATTGATGGAAAATACATGATAATTGGTTCTTCAACTAATATTATTTTTATCGTTTCCTCTATAATTTCACAGATTACCAAGACCAACAGAAGTCGATATGACGTAAGTATTCTATTTCTTCTTTCGTGATATTCATTGTAGAGTTTGCTTGAAAGACTGTGTTAGGATAGTTTTTTAGTCAGATACTTTTAATCATAGATTATCCACCCTGATTATAATCCATATTTACAAAAATAACTTATATTTAATCAAGTACATTTTAAGTTGTTGAATGGAGACTAAATCATTTAAGATCAGTTGACATACGAATCAAAACCTCGATATAACTTAGCCTATACTATAAATATAATTATACATAAACACAAATTGTTTCAATTATATGATATATATATATATCTGTAAATATGGTATATAAACATGATAAAAGGAAAGGAAAGGAAGGGGAAGGTATAATGGAAAGAAATCACTATATTTGTAACATGTCTTGCCAATTTTTACTGACATAATGCAATAAACAAGTAACGGGGAGGTGTTTACCTAATTATCTGATAACTAACAATTTATTTTCCATCTATCTTGTCGCAGGAAACTGTCGATAGACAAGCCGTTCCCCGCCGAGCACCCCTACAGCTCGCACATGTCTCGTTTCGCCGTGTTCCCCAGCTTCTCCAACACCCCGGATGACTACAAGACCGGGGAGGTGGCCCGGCAGCAACAGCCGCTGCATCCGGAGATACCAGCTAACCCGCACGAGATCACCATCAACTACAAGAGCAAAGGTGATTACTTTTGGTTGGAAATTCATTCGGGATTTATTGATTTATTGATTGATTGATTAGTTATGTTGAAATCGCAACATTAAATACGTTATGCAACCCGTGGAAAGTGTTGCTTTGTATATATACATGTATACCATCATTACTTACAATGTTTATTAAATTCGCAAATCAAACATGAATGTGTAGAACATTACAAAAGTGTTCTAATTTTCTCATAAACCAGCCAACTTATATGATATTCAATGTTTGTGATGACATTTGCCAGTTTAAATTTAATTTGTAGGCCACATGTGTCATATTGTCATATCTAAGGAAGATCATAATCGAATATGTATGATTTCAATCAAGTTCGGTACTTTATTTTCAATTAAAAATTATAACGAAATGTTTATTTGATTCCTTCGCATCAGGAGCCCGTGACCGTCATGAAACAGAACACATCCCTCTGGACTCGCAGAGGAAGGCACTCAGCTGGCCAGGCGATATCTTCTTCCAGGTAAACAACACCCCCCCCCCCCCCCCCCCATGTCCTATCATCCCTCGTCCATTTATTACCATGAGTTTCGCTTTTTGTAAGAAGCCTATCACAACTCATCTTAAGATTATCGAATAATTAATTTCCCAGTTGTTTACAGAAATCAAAATGTTCTTCCATTTTAATTTGTCACTGCAAACTAGTGTACGGTGAGAACCAAGCTTCAAGATGTCTTCGGTCATAAAAACTTATACCTGAAGGCTAAAGTATTATATCAAATTACAATGTTTGCTTTACTGTTATCATGATGCAGAAAGTCTGTGGCAAATAAACAAAGATTATCATTTCGTGAAACTATGTAAAAAGGAAAGGAAAAAAACACTATGCGTCCTTCGATCACTTATATTGATAACATATTATTTTACTTATGTGATATGAATATTCATCTTTCAGAACAAGAAGACGCCCAGCGGCGGACAGCAGCAATTCTACCCAATCCCGCCCAAGGCCGTCATCCCAAACCACGCCCCCAGAAAACTAGACCACACCCTCAACCCACGCACGGCCAACGCCCTTCGCAACGTGGAGCGTTCGCAGTGGACCACCACGTATAGCCGTGCCCATGCCGGGTATGGACCAGCGAACGCACTCTCGTTGGATAACTACAACGAGAAGGTCGAGAGGGAAAAGGCAACGAGGATCGAGGATCATAGCTTGGTACGTATCTTACGGGAGATTGTAATATAAAACTGGGAGAATTTGGGGAAAGTAAATCTTGAAGACAATAAGTAAGAAAGAAAAGAAGACATCTTTAAAGGGGGAAGGAAAAGTGGAAACAGAAAAAGAAGATGACGATCAAAAAGAAGAAGTAAATGGCAAATGGGGAAGAACTAGAATAAATTAACAAAGGAAGAACTATAAGTTGGAAGAATGTGGAAAGAATGAAGAAATCTGATCAACATTTATTAAAATATAGATTATAAAAACAGGAAAACATAATGGAAAACAATATAAGGGAAGTTATATCTAACGTGTATTCATAATATTATCATAAAAGATTATTTCTCATAATATGAAAACACTTACTTTCATGTATTCATATTATTTTGCCCTAGTATGTATTTCATTTTTTTTATATACCTTACTGTTTCTTATGCAATGTCAATTATAACCATGTTGACATTTTAACATATTGTGTATGTGTATTTCTCTAACTGTATGTGAATATTTATATACTTGAATATGAATATGAAAATGATTCCATTTTGCTTTGATATTAACAAACGGAAAATGAAATCATTTCCATATTGATCACAATCATTATTACTTGTTTATTTTTTTACTGTACATTTTAAATAATTGATTAATAAATGTTATTTGTATGTGATTTTGTTACATATATATTTATGCAAAGATTTGATATTATGTCCATGTCTTTATTCACAAGACTAATACAAACAAATCCCATTTCTCCTGATACTCTCTCCACAGCCTGTACAACGAAGTCTACCATTGTTACGTCACGGGGTTCAAAGGTCACACTGGAACCGAGAATACCTCCCACCATCTACATGAACAAAATTAAATTGTATTATAATAATATTCTACGTGTATAACATTATATTATATGTCAGCGGGGTTGACAAATCCGTCCTTTATAAACTGTATTTGCGTTGAACGTTAGCAGTTTTTTGATGCATTCAATTTAATTCCGTCCATCCGAGCAATATCTAATTTTATGTTGTTATTATAAGTATTATTATGTAAAAGTGTGGAATATAATATTAATTCAAATGTATTTTCGTTGATGTGGACTTAGTTGTAAGCATGATCGATGTGAGGTAGACAATGTGAGCTAACCAAGTACATTATATAAATCCTTGGTTCAAGTATTATACGCTGATGAAAAGTGCAAATAAAATTACATAAGCAGAAAGGAACAACTATTTAAACAACTGTATTATACATGTATTACCATAATCCACTACTTAAAACTGTGATACTATTTCTGGACTAAAGGATTTAATTTGTTATCGAAAAAAATAATAATAACGAATAACAAAGTGTGTTTAAGTTTAGAAGCAATAGTTGTATTACCTTCCCAATATTACCGATTTCGCAAAATGATTTTCGCTAAAAAAAAATAAAATTATTGCTTGCTAGCAGGATTTTTTCTTCTTCACATTTTGATAATTAAATTTTTTTTTTAATTCTGGAATTTTAGGAATTGAATAAATATCTTAATATGTTATGACATGCCTTGACTATGTAGAACAAACTAAAAAGGGCCTCAAAATGTATAACCTACATAACAACCATTCTATAACTTGAGCAATCGAACTGTATTTAATCAGATATGAACATGGTAATTTTGAATGCTGAACAGTTTTGCAAGGAACAAGAGTAAAACAAGTAATTAGTATAGTTATAATAATTCATGTGTACTAAGTAAATGTATTGTTTAACTGTCAGACAGTGGAAATTAATGTACTATGAGTACCTAAATGTTAATTTTGATTTGAATTGGTTGAGAAAACCAAACAAAAAATCTCACTATTATTAAAATGTCTTTCAATCGTAAAAATAATTTTGAAACGGTACCCTTAATAGGAACAAACCGTACATAAATGTGTTTTTCATGAATTAGGGTTTAGAGGGTGTTTTGATTAGTTTTTGTTTTCTTCTTACAACTGATCTTTTCATTTTATCGGAATGTATAATATGTTTCTGAACTTTGGTTTAGTGGGTTTCAATAGATGGGTTTGTTTCTTTTATCTAAAATAGTTCCCCTTCATCTTCATATTTTGTTATTACCATACTTTGGACAAATCGTATATGATTTAATTTTCAATTAGGGTTTCAAGGTTTTTTTCTTCTTTTCACTTGCCTTTTTAAAATATTTTATCTAAGTATAAGTTTTGCAGGGTTGAGTAGGGTCATATCTCGAGAGTTCCTTGTATTTTTTCAAGAAAAAACATTCCTTTTTGTTTTCATATTTTGATATTCTTAATGTAAAATCAAAATATGAAAACAAAAAGGACTTCATTTTATAGTTTTGCCTATTTTACTATGCAATCGCATTACAAGTATTTATCCATATTGCAGTGGCTATATGTTAATAATATATATCGTGTTTCTATACAAATAAGTATTAATAGTCTGTGCAAATTATTGACATGCTTTTGTCGAACTTCTTTTGTTGTTTGCAATAAATGTATCAAGAAACCAATTTCGATGCATAACACTTATGTACTTTGTTTTTACATTTTAATTATTATAATGAGCTACAATAACATTGTTGGGGGATGGAACAGAAAACAATGACAACTAAATACCAACATTACATTCACACTTACAAACTATATGCCAAATAAGTTACCTATTTTAATCCACCAACATTCAAAGCAAACATACATAACATAACTGTGCGAACATACCACCAAACAGACGCACAAACACACAACACACACACACACACACACAAACAAAAAACACTCACATACACGCACATACGTACGTACTCATGTGCGTGTAATAGAAATGGATAAACCTCGTTTCCTTTACATAATTTATATCATGACACTTTAACTTATCGAACCCAATATGTTGTTAAATTATTATTTGACACGCCCCCGCCCAATCAATATATGAACACTCCATCTTTACAAATTATTAACTATAGGGCCGTGTATTAGACAAGCACTTACGCCTTAGTGTTTTATCGTCCTGTATTCGACCCTCGCGTTTCGTCGCTTTACCGATAATAAATATTGATTGATGATACCATAACAGATTCAAGGACTTCTAAATAATAAACGTGCAATGTCCATGAATAATATTATCCTATTGAAAATGCTCCCCACAATACGATCGGAAACGATTGGTTGTCAAGGAAGCTGTGTCATAGCAACGGAATAAAAGTATAACGTGCGTCATGCGTGTAAACGATAGATGGGAACATAATTATATTCCTATTGGAAATAACTTAGTGTCTGGAATAGCATCGAAAATAATGTTCAAATTATGAATAATGTTGGGATGAAATATATACTCCACACCTAAACGAAATAATAATACAATTGGTATAATGTATAATTGATATAAGACAATAACTTTTTAAAATGTACATTTTACTGTGCAAACATACGATAGTATATATAAGGGACAGAAGAGAACAGATTCGTAGAGTGAACCAGACGATATTTCAAGCCAACATTAGGAACTCAAGTTCACAATCGGGTGCATGGGGACTATAATTGTACAAAATATTATAATCCACTTAGTGTAACGATACAAATATCGATAAACGACCTGCCAAATAATAATAATATTACATAGTATGAATTAAATACAAATGTGTATTGGTGTTATTACCTCGCTATACATTTCCCAACAAAGAAGCCCATCTGTTTTATTGAACACGAATAAATATTACATATAAATATACATATACTTCTTCAAAAGGAATGTACGATAGTTGATAAATCATCCTAAGATGAGACACTCGCGGTAAATTAATTGACAATATCACATTAATAATTGTTGATTCTTGATTTGGGTTATATAAACGTTGACTTTACCAATGTCAATTTTGATCAGCCGATTATCAGAAATAGATTCAATTTATCACCCATAACATAAACTAATAATCGTATTCGGCTCGATTCAAGCTAAACAATATGAACATTAACCAATACATTATGGATTAAACAAAATGTCCAGAATTTCCAACAGCTTACAATACTTCCTTTGACACAATTTCTAGCATCCATTGACAGTTTACCCCATGGTTTAAAATAACTATGTATTAGATTTAACGCTCTGATGGAATTCGAACCATATCGAAAATGTTTGTACTGTATTATGGTAAGCGGTTTATTTTTGGCGGGGGTTACCATGGTTACAGTCTAATTGAATATTTGCTCTTCACTTACCTTCTTTTTTCGAATTAATTATATAGGTTGTTGTTTTTCAGAAAAATAAGGACGGCCTTATAAAAATCACTGATAACGATTATATATTTTCTCCCTTTTCTTCTCTTTTAGGATGAACCTTATTTCTTGGATTTTGTTTTCTTCTTATTTTCTACAGAGGTCATAAATTTATTAAACATTAATGTTCCCGCGCCTGATAAAATGTCGTATCTCGCGTCACACAGGACTCAGCCGGAATGCACCGTATATACGTCTAGATGACCAGATGATTTGAGGGATGGTTATTAGATATGACCCGATCACGTGGTGAAATGGGTGGCAATTTTCTAATATGACACATGATTAATATTTACTCCTCTTTGATTGTTCGTATTTATTTCTGCAGAGAACAAGAAGTCATCGAAAGTTGTATGCCCCTCACCCGCTGTAGAAGACCGCATCTCACGTCTGATAAGACAGGACAAAAGTGTAAAACGGATTGCCATTTATGAAATCATCGATATTATTTTATGAATCTTAATTTCCCCTATTTCCTTCCTGCAGAGACCCATATGTTACCCAGAATCAGATGGAAATGGGCGGCTCTTTAAAATATGATCAATATTTATTGATTAACACTTGATTTATTTTTACTTTTGTTTTCTGCAGAGACCCAGAAGTTACCCAACGTTTATGCCCCCTCGTCCGCTAGAAGGTCGTATCTCCCGTCTCAATTGACCGAATCAGATGAAAATGGACGGCTCTTTAAAATATGATCAATATTTATTGATTAACACTTGATTTATTTTTACTTTTTTTTTTCTGCAGAGACCCAGAAGTTACCCAACGTTTATGCCCCCTCGCCCGCTAGAAGGTCGCATCTCCCGTCTGATCGGACCGAACCAGATGGTGCGATGTGTGGTGAAGGATGGCCGCATTTCCTACGTGCCTTACTACCCCAAGATAGAGATCGAGATGGACCAGGTACTGTATATAAACGAGTGTAAATTTTCCACCACAAATGTCACAAAATACATTTTGAAGACTCCACCTTTATAGTTGCATCGGGCGTCGATCTGTATTAAAGCGATTTTTATTTTGTTGTGGGAGGGGTGGTCTATACGTTCATCCGCATGAACAAAAGAACTGTCCATACATCTACATCAATCTAACCCTAGTTGATGAATGACCATCGACACCAGTTTTGATGTATTAAAATTGCTTTTTAAAAGTAATATAATATAAGCGGGAAAACTATGATGGATGGGATTGACACCACAAACCGGTTTTGGCAGATGTTTTATAAACAAATATTTTCCAATCCTAGGCGCTTATATCATTGAATTTATTTAAGCATAGATTCGTACACTGAGATCACCCGAGGTATGTAACTATAATGCACACTGCATGGATAGCCATTTAAATACAAAACTGGGTATAATATTGAATTAAATCTCATTACTACGCAATAATGTTTAGAAAGACCATCAAAATTAAAAAGAGAAAGAGTGTCTATAAAGACTGGCTAATTTACATTCAAACTGCTTCATAAAGACTGGTATTTATACTGCAGTAGAAGAACATTGTAATCATTATGGTATTATTTCCCTCTTTCAGGTTCGTGAGCACAAGAACCTGCCGACAGAGACGACAGATGAGTTCCAGGACCCTGCCCTGACCGACCAGTGGAAGAAACTCCAGATCTCTCAGCATCCAGACACCAATATCAACAAGATCAAGGAGAAGAGGGATAGCATGGGATCGGCGGACCCGGCCAACAGCCTCCCAATCGGTGACAACAGCTACAAGCCGCTTGAGGAAGTCAAGGAGTCGACGTATCTGCAGGTGATGGCGCATCAGCGTCGAGCGGAGATGGAGGACCTGGCGCACAAAGCCCGCTGGAAGCAGGCCGAGCTGCAGGAGCACCACCATGACCTGAACGAGCTGAAGCGTAAGGTGGATTACACCACCCCGTCGCTCCAGAAGCAGGTGTATTACGACGCCCTGCACAAGATCTACACCACCAAGCCGCCCTTCTACTACGACGGGGACAACCCATACGAGTACGATTACGTCACCCCGTGGGACTACCACAAGACGTCGACCATGGTCGACTACTACGGGATGGAATCGGACATTGCGAAGATGAGGGAGAGATCCGCAGAGAGCGCTGGTAAGGATGCGCAGTTTAATGGCAATCCCGGACGTAATCAGTACGTCATGCCCAAGTACACTCAGCAACAGCTGATGGACGGTAGGCCAAGGACTGTTGAGGCTGAGATCGCGCAGAAACCTATACCGCAGTCGACGTATGTCTATAGCTATACGCCCGAGAACATGAAAACGGTTGCCACGCCAGAGAACCCCAGACTTGACCTCTGGGACAAGAACCAACGGCTCCCGCAGATCTTCAACAGTAACCAACAACACCAGGCGACAGCATCGGGACCTGGAAGTCCTTCCAAACAGGTCACAATCGCGAATATGGTGAAGGTGGCGGATGGTGGCAACGCAGAACCACTACGCACCCATGAACGTCCCCTGACGAGTCACGAACGAATGTTGAGCACCACGACGCACCCGCTCACCGACCCGGCTTTCCAGAACCCCGGAAGCAACCCCGTGGTGGACGCGCGCCATACCAACCCCGATGGCAACCGCGACTGGAGGTTTGACTGGACGCCTGGCTATCCACTAGGTCCCAGGCCACAGACCACGCTACTACAGCAGCAGAACTCCTTCACCAAGTCGGACGCGCAAAGGGATTTCCACCGCACCTTCGGGGAAACCAACCCAGACCTGCGGGACAACATCAATGATGGCAAGAAACACGACTTCCAGGGGGAAAACGCCTTTTACTGGCACTAAACATTTATTTGAACATACTTTTACTGATATTGATTTCCTGTGAACCATTTATGATGGAAATGAATGTGACTCCCCGTGACTTCCATGGAGAAAACACCTTTTACTGGCACTATAGACATTTTGTGCGAACATATATTTTTACTGATATTGATTTACTGTGAACCGTATTATAACGGAACTAAACATGACTTCCAGTGAGAAATACATTACACTGGCACCGCACTGCCTCTCCAGGACAGTACCGAATGGAGCTTTTGCGTTATTTTTTCTCAGCAAGTACAAAGAAAACATCTTTTACGGGCACTCAAAACATAATTCCGTGTGAACATACCGATTTTGATTTAATGTGAGCCCGTAGATCGTGAAAATGAACACGTCCTCCATGGAGAAAACGCAACCTTAATTGTACTGATGTGGATATTGGTGACGTCCTGGATGCAAGAGTAATTATCAAAATGGAATTGGGTTTCACTTGGTCTTTGACCTATTCATTTTGTATTTTATTGAGAAACGGTGTAGTTCCAACAATAAATTATAGACATAATTTGACTTTCGCATTGACTTTTAACCCTTTCAGAGCTGTGGTGGATTTGAATCGGATTTATTGCATTATTCCAAAATACATTCCAAAAAACACTCTAAGGGAGTGTAAAAGGAATTATATCGACACATATATAATGTACTAACCTTGTTAACTTCCTTTTTTTATTAATTGTAGGCGAATATCGAGGTTATGCTATATTCATGTAAACTTGCCTAAATAGTTATGTGGATTTGCAGTTAAAGTTGGCATTCTGAGGGTTAACTGATGGTCGAAAGTTGAAGTGATAATATTTCTTTGAACTTGAATACATTTTACTATATTTGTCCTGGGAAGTGCTGGGATCCGAGCGGATTTGGAATATTGATGATAATTGGGTCTATAAAAGTTGATGATATTGTGTTTATAAGAGTTGTTAATGTGTAATACTATGCAATCGGTAATTTTGCAGTATGGGGCCACCTTATAATCGTATTATATAGTGGTTATGCAATCAAGAATTCCGTCCACAATTATTTTTGCTCATATTTTATATTCTTTGTATATGTATATATTTCATATTTTGATCATTTATATCATTGCATTGTACGTTTTTACTTTTTATCTACACAAATTGATCATGTCTGTATATAATGTACATGTATATACATTATTTTGTCACAGGCCAAATTTAGTATAATGTACATATCAATATATATACATGTATTTGGAAAGTTACATGTCGGGCAAAATAAGTAGAGAAAGATATCTACCGTGCATTTTGTTTTATAGGATGGGACAATTTATAGCGACGAATCGTAGCCTATGGTGTGTCGTAATCCAAGCAATGTTAAAGGTTTGATATTGTGATGATGATGATGACAAATCAAGTATAATTCATTCATCATTTGAAGAAGACAGTCAAGACACACCGATTGCCAATTTGATAGCCTAGCTAGTAGATAAGAAATGTAATGTGATTGATGCACAAAATCAATGAGACGAGAATCTTATTAATTGAAGAGCTTAATTCTAAAAGGCGCTGAATCCACGTTTTTAACCTTGGAGAAAAATAGGTTTCTTTGTCCAACTTTGTACACATGCCTATAGCAATATTAACATGGAACGTTTCATATTCTGAATTTGACAGTGTAATTTGTCCTAAAATTTTGATTTCTAATGTAATGTTATGGTCAACAATTGTTTATTTTTTATTTGTTAGAAAGTGGATTAAGCGCCTTTTGGAACTAAGCTCTTCAAATATACTTTGGTAAGTGCCCTTTCGGTTTTGCTAATTTTTCAAATTTTTAATCTCTCGTGCAATTTATATTTTAAAGGTTATTGATTGAATTAATGAGTTGCCACATGCTGAATTATGATTATGAAGAAATAAGTAATGTTTTGAGTAATTATGTTACATGATTTGCAAATGTAAACTGATGAGTACGGTAGTGATGCTAGTGAAATATCGTTGCTGTTTTTATTTTGAGCAAATAGTCTTTCAAAACTGTTTAATATGCCGATTGATGAGTAAATTATCATTGAACAATGTACACGTAGTCATGTACATACCAGCAACAATAACACATTGTGAGCTGATCTATATTTTGATAAGATTAAGACGCATTTTTATTTTACATTATTCAATCTTTAATTAGATGACCACATTGTCATCTATGTATTGACAATGTCAATACTTGTTGTATAATGCTCCGCAAAAAGAAAAGAAAATTTCACAGGATATTAACAGTTATTACTGTATAAGTATTTAAAATGCATGCATCTCTCTTTATCATTACATATTTGAAATTCATATACATTATACAATGTTTTTTTAAATAACTTTTTAGGAGCAACCAAAGAAAATAGAATGTTCACAGGCTTTCAAGTGGGCCAAACTGGAAAAGAAGGAGAAAAATAGGACCAATTTTTTCTAAAAAGTAGGACAAAAGTAGGATATTAGAGGCCTGAAGTAGGATGTGCGCCGGCTTTTCGGAGTAGTTTTCATTGCTACTTACCATTACTCTTGATCATATATCTTGGTCTGTACTCACCACCTTGATGCACCAATCCCATATTTGATTTTTGGGAATACACAGCAGCAGAGCTGGGCATGTACCAAGTCTTCTTGTATAGGAGGATGTGTAAAAAAGTTGGAAAAAGTAGAAAAAAGTAGGACCACTTGAAAGCCTGTGTTCATTATGGTTCCCATAGTAATTTGCATAATTTTCATATGATTTTCTTATGAAAGATTATTTTTTAAACTGCATATAATTCAATGAAATGTTAATTTTGTTTTGTTTTTGCACCAGTATCGCAATAATGTATTAATATTATAATAATTGATGTGATTATGCAATAATTTCCTGCACTGATTGAGCTGCATTAAAAGCCTATACACTTGAAAATAAAATCAAACAACTTGTGTGCACTTTTTTTCTTATATCGTCGTGAGAGTGATAAGGGCATTAAGTCAGTTTGGCTTAATTGAGTTATGCTTACCATCTCAGAGCTATCTGTATAATTATGTGATGCAAAACGTTCATATGTATAAATATTTATGCATTTTGAAATGTTTATACAAAATCAAAAAGAGCTCTATTTGGTTACTTCAGGGCTACTTTAACCACGATTACCTCCAAAATACAAAATATGACGTCAACCACGATTACCTCCAAAATACAAAATATGACTTACCGCCCTTCTCTTTCTCAACCACCGCTATAATCTGCCTGTTTCACATATATTGCATTCTGAAGAAAAAAAATATTAAAAGGAAGTAATGCATATCAAAATGTAGACTGATTTGCTATCATAATCAAATTTGATGTATAACCAATTAACACAGGTTGTTTATGGAAACCCAAAAGCTTACCAGGTCGCCTAACATAGCAACAAACTAATATATGCAAGGTGAATTCCAAGGTTTGTGTAAATGTGTGTTTGTTTACGGTTACAGTCCGTTATTCCAAAGGTTCGTTATTCCGAAGGTTCAGTTATTCCGAAGGTTCGTTATTCCGAAGGTTCGTTATTCCGAAGGTTCGTTATTCCGAAGGTTCGTTTATTGGGGAAAAAAATCGGGTTCGTTATTCCAAAGGTTCGTTATTCCGAAGGTTCATTAGTCCGAAAATAAAATAGGGTTCGTTAATCCGAAAATTAAATCGGGTTTGTTATAATACTATAATTTGTGTTTTGTTTATTTAATTTACAGCCTGCATTATTGATACCCCTCCCCCTTTCCCTCCCTTGGCCAGACCCATCAAACATTTAAGTTTATTTTATCTCTTTATATGAAATTATAGCATTATAACAAACCCAAATTAATTTTTGGATTAACGAACCTGATTTCATTTTAGGAATAGCGAACCTTCGGAATAACGAACCCTCGGAATAACGGACCTTCGGAATGACGAACCTTCGGAATAACGAACCCGATTTTATTTTCGGACTAACGAACCTTCGGAATAACGAACCTGATTTGATTTTAGGAATAACGAACCTTTGGAATAACGAACCCTCGGAATAACGAACCTTCGGAATAATGCAACAAATGTTCTGATTAACGAACCCTCAGGTATACAAAATTTGCGTGTTCGGAATAACGAACCTTCGGAATAAAGAACCTTCGGAATAACGAACCTTCGGAATAACGAAGCGCACCCTTGTTTGCATCTCTGTATGTGTGTGTGTGTGTGTGTGTGTGTGTGTGTGCATATGTTTCACATGTATTGCATTCTGAAAATGAATATTAAAGGAAGCAATGGATTACAAAATAGACATATCGCTGTCATATCCAAATTTGATGTATAACCAATTATTAACAAAGGTTGTTTATGGAAACCCAAAAGCTTACCAGCTTTGTCTGGCATAGCAACAAACTATGCCAGGTGAATTCCAAGGTGTGTGTGAATGTGTTTGTTTGTTTGCGTCTCTCTGTATGTGTATGTGTGTGTGCGTGTGTGTGTATGTATGTATGTGTGTGTGTGTCTGTGCATATGTTTTAAATTATTAATGTAGGTATTCTAACTAGTACCAAAGAGCGATATCACAGTTATTATTTCAGGCAAGAAAACAAAATGTGACATCATATATACTCTAGGGGTATTATATTTCCTTAAAAATTACCTTATACCAACATAATAATAATAACTTGCCTTTATATAGCGCTTAATACAGGGTTTCTAAGCGCAAGTATTATTACCCATGGTCATCACTTACAGTTCAAACCCACACAATTATATTGCATACTTTCTCAACTCCCTGGGGAGCATACTAGCCATATAATAGTTATTCCACTATAAATAGATGAACAGATATTAACGGTCATGGACAAATATTAAATACATGTAAACATTCATAAATTTATTTCATATTTGTATACATTTTTTATCAACATACAAGTAAATGTCGCTTGTGAAAAAATAATACACTGTAATAATAAAATTTGGTTATATATGAATAACTTTACATCTGTTTTGGAAAATAACGTAAACATGAAATAATACAAATTCTAGGACTAATTGCACATTATTGTTTACTGTATGGAATATTTTACCGGTTGTTTAATCAAACAAGTTGCACTTTTAATTGTGAATAACTCAAATGTATTGCTTGCCTTCTATATCTCAAGCTCTCCGACGCTTTAAAATACCCGTTTTCAATCCCCCAAATTAGAAACATATTGATGGGCCTACGGGAGATATCTGAAAGGTGTAACTTCCTTTTTTAAAGTGTGCTTTCATGGCATATTCCACTCTGATTTTTTTTTCATAAATCAATATCTTTTTTGAGAAAATGGGCACAAATCAAAAGGTTGATTTGTTATTACATTTTGAACCGACTCTAATGAATATTGATTATTTACAGTCGTCTGAAAGTGGATTATGCAACAAAACCACATCCAGCGAAAATTACACTTGTCAACTACCTCCTGTACTAACATGAATAGAAGGCATGAAATACTGTTATTTAACAATTGGATGGGCAAAGTGTTTCATTAACATCCAGTACTATGAACAATCAATAAGACAGTTTAGATATAAGTGGCAATAACACTTGAAGAGTGCAACTCTAAACCTTAAAACATATAAAGTTAGCTCATTACAATTATAAATTCATAACTTTAGAAATAGTACATAATATGTTCACACAATAGGGAATATTGCTTTAGCGAAATACATGCAACATACAATTTCACTCAAAATTCAAGAGATCATTTTTCATCTAAATTTTGTATCATCACACAACTATCTGCCAATGACAATCAAATCAGAGCGCTGCGTCGCTGGTATCTGTCAGATCTTTGTTGGTGCACATTCCATGTACCAGATCACAACCATGCAGGTGGTCCATGGTCTGCACTCACAATCAAACAAATAACAAATGTTGAACACTAGTTTGCCAATGCTGGTCAAGCATGCCATACATATCAACAACTAATGCATGCACAATGCATAGAATATGTTTTGACAATATAAAATAAAAGAAAAAAACTGCTGATAAAAGGTAATCAGATGTAAGTCAATATCTTATGCCTTTTAAAAGAACATTTCAAAAATTGTCCAAAAGAGTTCAACTTTGTGAAACACCCCCAGGTTCGATATCCACTTTCTGGATTTGTCATCCAAAACTCCCCAACAACTGGTACCCAGGGTTGCCCACATGAATCTCTCATAAAGCCAGTTTCACACTGCCATTAATTCCATGCCCAAGAGAAGAAAGGTACTGAACATTCATTGGAATGCATTCATACAAACATTGATGTATTTTACTGAATAAAATGTGAATTAATTTGCATTTAATACTATACAAGTACAGACTCAATTTAGTCAAATTGAATTATTTGTTACTTAGAAGAATTAAACACATCAAGATTAAACAAGCTAATCCTTTGTAATGAAATCAAATTGTAATGCTACTTGCGATGACTACATGATATTGGAATAACATTTTAAATATCAAAATAATTTCTTCTAGAATTCTTTTTTATAATTTTTGCTGTACAAAAATACTGATATGAAAGAGCTATAGCTTTAAATTTACAATAATATATGTATAATCATCATTTATACAACAAAATAAAAATATATTATTAGTGATACAGTGGTATCCTATAAATTGGGAATACCTTTCTTCAACAGGTATACCCAATTAGGTGGAGAAAATTTCCTAAAGAAACATAATGAATGTTTGGTCAAATCCCATTAAGCAGAGGCTAAGTAGCATATACTGAATCAATTGAAAGCATGTACAGTCCAATCATACTGCGAATATTTAAAATTCTACTTATTCAAATTACATGTACTTTGTAGTACCTAACAAATCTTGAAATCAATTTCAATTGTTCATAAGTGCAAACAAAAAGTTGGAATGTATAGAAGGGATTTTAAATACATTAACATTTTATCTAAACTTTGTTGCTGGGAACAACCAGTAAGTTGGCTAATTTAGCATCATCTTAGATATGCAAGTATAATAATAATAATAATAATAATAATAACAACTACATGTATATTCATAACGCACACACATCTGTGGCGCACAATTATCATTATTACCCCTGGTCATCTGGGCACGTTTCAAACCCCCATAATTATCATGTGCACCCTCTCAACTGCCTGGAGAGCACACTAGCAGCGTGCAACCATATTGGCGCATTGGGCTACTTAACTTATATAGCAGTATATCTGAACAAAACAACAACAGTAACAAGTAAAATGTTCACAAATCTCTTTTGTTCAAGGCTTAATGCCTGAAATGCACACGAACGTGACAACAGTATTAACTTGTTCAAGACTGTCATCTTAGAAGTACATAGCCTGTGTGTTTTCTCTACAAGTCCTAAATAGTCTAAACTGGTCTATACATTGGTCTACTAATGTATTGAAATTTTGTGCAAACATGTCAGGTAATATTTCCTAATGATGACCAACAAATCTTTTACTCTATGTTGGTGAAGTGCACATGTATCTCTTTCTAAACATTATTATAATGCATGTCAGGCAATGTTTCCTAATGATGATCAACAAAGCTTTTACTCTATGTTGGTGAAGTGCACATGTCTTTCTAAACATTATTAGAATGCATAGCCTCGTATATTTGGCACCATTTTGAACAGTTCACACAATATATATCATATATCATACATTATATATATATCAAACATTTATTCAACAAATGAGTTTTATCTTTTAAACAACATACATGCTTTACACATATTTAAATCTGTACTCTTTAACAACTACCATGATACATTGTATAAAATAGCACTCCTTAAAGATTGTTAAGCCTAGAGATCCTGGAGATCCTACACCGCAGATCAGCATTTTTAACTAGGCTAGTGCATGCATACTACATTACACCAGCCATGTTTTAACTAGGCTAGTGTATGCATACTACATTACACCAGCCATGTTTTAACTAGGCTAGTGCATGCATACTACATTACACCAGCCATGTTTTAACTAGGCTAGTGCATGCATACTACATTACACCAGCCATGTTTTAAATAGGCTAGTGTATGCATACTACATTACACCAGCCATTTTTAACTAGGCTAGTGCATGCATACTACATAACACCGAGCCAGTATGTATTTCACACCGTGCACAAGGGGCTCGCAAGATGGCACCGCACATCCGTTTTGTGAATCCAAACCATCATTTAATACATGTAAGCCGGGTATGATGGCGCAGTGGTAGAGTCCATCTAATTCACTGGTTATCTCGAGTTTGATTCCCAGCTAATTAGGTTTTAACACAGACTTTACAAATACAAATAGCCCCCGCTGCCTTCTAGCCAGGTGCTTGGCATTTAAAGAATGGAGAAGGGGAAGTTAAACATGCCTGGTTACTAGCAGTACCAGAGGACTAGCTTCCTTCTGTAGCTTTCTTTACTTGTATATGCGAGTGCTCTGACTAAAGGCCCAGTCACATATCACCCAATAGCGTAAACAAATTCCCGACGGAGAGTAAAATTTTCAATCCGTTCGTCTCCGTTCATATGCATTTCTTGTCCGTTCCTTGTTCTATCCTGCAGAATTTGTTGTGCATGAAGCAATGGAGACGACTTTCACTACCGGAAAATTCAATTTCACAAATTTTCTATTCGTCGGGCATCCGTTTACACTATCTCCGGTGATATGTGACCGGGCCTTAAGAAATGGGAAATGAGTACTGCATTATGTGCCTATTTGGACACAGGAAGGATTCTATGTATCATTTCCACATCATAGGCAAATAACCATGATCAGTACACTGCTGATTTTCATATCTCAAATGTCTAGCACTTCTAAAATCCTCAAGATAATTGAGTCGTTTAATTTCATGAAAATCTGCACAAAAAACAAATAGTACTTCCAAGATAACTGGTCTCTGATCAGAAATTCAAAGAAGTACACGTCAAAGAAGTAACTTTCATGTCACCTAGATTTGCTCAGAAACAAAGATTTTTTTTTTCTATCAATACTGTGAGAACCAACCAGTTCAATTAATGTTTTTATTTTCAGGATTGTCATCAACAGTATCATGTACATTCAAATCCATCTTGCCAGTCACCTGTCTAAAGCAGCCAAACTACTTATTAGGGCCACCAAAAGTGATCCCCTGCATAGAGAAAACAAATGTTGGCGAACTTGTCTAGAGATGACACCTGTCTATAATGGTCACCTTTTATGCTTCCCTTTATAGGTGACTGTATCTTCACAAAATATTCAAGTTAACCTGTTTCTTCTATATTTTGAAATCCCTTTTAGAGTTAATACACGGCCCACCAGGCTCCCGTAAGCCATGGGTTAACCTGTTCCCTACTAGATTCTGCAATCCCCATAGAGTTTATACACAGCCCACCAGGCTCCCGTAAACCATGGGTTAAGTGTGCGTAAACATACAATCTAGTGATGCAAGCTATCATGGTTCAAACAGTGGGTGGCTATTGGAAAATGCATCTGTCTTTTCAGTCTGGTCCCTCACAATAGAGTCAAGATGCACACCCCCGCCTCCATTCCTAATGGGAGCATCCGCCACATCCTTCTCACTGGATGGACCAATCACATGGGACCCTAGGGGAAGCTGCACATCTGATTGGCTGGACGGGTCTGCGCATGAAGCATCAGGGTTGCTACTCGTGTTGTTGTTGTGGTTGCTTTGTGCACCTTGGTCCTCCTCTCCAGAGTAGTGTCTATCACCGATTGTCATCGGTTGATTCGGTTCACTGTCTATTAGACCCGGAGTGAACCTCAGTTTACCAGTCAGGAGATCTCTCACCTATCATGCAACAAAAGAAGAAAAAATGCAATAAAACATTACACAGTAAGTTGTTGATATTTCATGCTGTCTTGCTAGTAAAATCAAACATAGCTTTGTTGTTATCGTTGCTTTGTATCCATTGGTTCTCCTCTTTAGACTAAGTCCTCAGTCTGGCATTAAATGTGTCTTCAATTCAACCTATCTAATCACATACAATTCTATATTGCGGGACGTGGTTCTAATAGAAGACATTTTCTTATCATTCTACAAATTTAGTGAAGCTACATACTGAAGAATCAGTTATCAACAATGAATTTCCAACCTTGGAACCAACAATTCAAACTGTGCATTCATCAACACTTTTTTATCTCAGAATTCTGTGCGGAGTGCAAAAAGTGCACTTCATGTGCAAGAATGATTGCAGTATGTATCCATTTATTGGGGTAATAATAGCTCATCATCTGTCTCTAGATTCATTATGAATGAATGAATTACCTGTTTGAGTCCTGCTAAAGACACAAATAGCTCATCATCTGTCTCTAGATTCAGCTGAAGGAGTCCACTTTGCATTTGTTCTGCATTCAAAAAGAAAGAAACACACAATGTTAAGGGTACAGAGAATTTCTTCCAATAATAGTAATCCGGGTTATGCATGAATTTGTTCAAGCAAGTACAGTCAATCACAATTCACAAGCAACACTGATGTATAAGGGCTCCATGTTGGTTGTACAGTATCTGCATATCTTTGTTTGTTTGTTGCGATCAGCATTTACAGACTAGGGCCCCATTGCAGAAAGAGACAATCGAGTGTAAGCTATAATTAATTGTAAGTCAGAAAATGTTTGTCTTTCAACCAATCAGATTTGTGCATTTAGAACACATGATCTGACTTACAATCGATTGCATCTCTTCCTGCAACTGGGCCCAAGTCTTTGTAAATGATAATACACGCACATACACATAAAAAACAAGAACAAACCAGACTTACGTATATGGGCTTCCATATTGGATGCACAGTATCTGCACATTGTCTGAAGTTCTGCAAGTTCGGACTGGGCTTCAGCAAGGTAGTGTTCATTTTCACTCTCCTGTACGATAAGACAGAAGATAAAACAAATAAACAATTAATTTATCTAGCATTGCCACTAAAATCATACATAAATACAATCAAACTAAACAGAAAAATAACTTTTTTATGTGTTTTTTAAATGATCACTTTTCAAAATTACTCATCATTCTAATTTCACAAAAGTAACCTGGAACTGTGTTAGCTAGTACAAACTTTATTAAAGGAATCTGGAAAGCAATGGTCACGTATTCCCAACTGTCTGAACGCAAACTCACTGTTTTGTATTACCACATAGTAAATGGTATTAACTGGACACATCATATTTAGCTATAGCAACGCTCGAAATTAACTTTTTTTGCTGGTGGCCCGATCGGGCAAGTAGAATTGGTATTTATCCAATATTGGTGGCCCGAAACAGAAATTTGGTGGCCCGAAAAAACAAGGAAAAACAAAAGAAAACAGTGACCGGTAATCTTAGCTTTTCATAAGAATTAATTAATGAAAATAACATCTAAAATCACCACCCTGATCAAAAATCCGTGAAGGAATATATAAACCCAACATTGAATCAGTAAAAGGTAATTTTGGAGTGATGAAATGTTACAATTTCAGCCCTTTCTCTGTGCGATTTTGTCAACTTACAAGTTGAAAGTTGAAATTATACACAAAACAACATGCATGGGACTGAACTGGAACTCTCACAAAATTGGCATGAAACATCTACAAAAGTACAAAACTAGATAAAACAAAATCTGTACTACCTTATTATGAGTCCTATATTTGAAGTTCTTTCAAATTATGTGATGCTTTGAAAGATAATAAGGCCTTTCTGGCTTTCTTGCCCAAACGAATTTGCGCAAATTGGACTGAATTGAAGACAAGTCAAAGCATAGTTGCAGAGTTGACTAGACTGTGTGTGGCTATGCGAATTGCTGTATTAAGCTGATGTACATACCGTCCCCATTTATAATACATGGGGCCAGCATGTGTGTACACTTCTAGTTCTACTTGTATGCACTAGTAGTAGACGGGTAAATCAGTCTTTCTCTTTGTTGTTTGTCTCCCCAAGACGTCATAATTTTCATAGGCACCTCCAGAACGAGATGAATTTTTCTGTCTAATCACGCACATTTCTCCAGATTATTGCCGTTAGCAGATTTGCGCTCGCTATTTTGTTGATTTTTTCCACTGATTTCCTTTGTTTTTTATGCCTGGTTTTGGCGATGTTTGAAATGTCAAATTTTCAGATTTACATTTGGAAATCTTACTGGCCCAATCGGGCCACTAAAATAGAGCAATTATGATTTTTTGGTGGCCCGACAGAGATTTTTGGTGGCCCCGGGCCATCGGGCCTGTGCTAATTTCGAGCGTTGGCTATAGTTATTCAGTTAACTTTTGTTTAAACCCTGGCATTCCAGTGGTTTCAATTTCTTCACTTTGCCATATCTCTATTGTATACTTTATTTGCCAAATTAAATCATTTTAAATTAAATTATGTGTGTTATTTTTTCTCAATTAGAACTGAGCTGATCTCAAAATTGAGTTCAACAAACTTATTTTCTTGTTGTTGGGGATGTAGTCATGATGTTCCAAAGCTGTCAATCATTTGAAACCAACTATCCTGCTATTTAATGTTCCTCTTTAGTATCCATGAAATTTACAAGAAGGAATGCAATGAGAGTGAAATTAACAAGAGTGTTTACTTCACTTCCTGGGGCAGTGCATTCCAAACACTGGCCTGGCTACAATTTACAACAAGGAATGGGGGCAAAGTGAAATGTACAAGGCTGTTTACTGCAATCCCAGCATTCCTAACATTGGCTGAAAGTTACAAGATGAAATGTACATAGATGTTTACTGCATTCCAAATATTGGCAAATGTGTACAGGTATACAAATGCTGCACAGGCTTGAGTGGACTGGTAAGAATAGGATGCACGAGTTTAACCTTGGAATAGTTTAAACCCATGAGCACAGCGAGTGGGTTTTAGACAATTTCCAAAGTTAAAAGAGTGCAGACAATTCTTACAGATCCACGAAATATGTCTGTGCAGCATTTGTTTTATAAAATGGGCGCAAAAAAAATGTGAAAATCAAACTAAAGTGAGCCATGCATCAGTAAAATGCATCAGTAAAAACTTGTACACGCTAATTGACCAATCAGAATGCAGGGATTCTTCTACCCATTTTATAAAACATTCTAATCACAGGTGGTTGCCTTGATTGTGAACTCATCCCACATTCATCAAGTTTGCTTTTTATTTGTTATTTTCTTCCTTTTAGTGTGTAAATTGTGAGTTGTAAATCACATTTGTCCCAATGAACCTAGCCAATAACAAATTAAAAATGCAACAGTATGGTTCCCAAATCGATATCAAATAAGAGTTGTATAATGCATTATCTTTTTAATGCTACCAAACTTTTATTTCAGGCAATAGCATAAATTGAAAACTGAAAAGATTAACTTTACTTTCCCTTTTAGGTCTGCATAAAAAAAGGCTAATTTTGTAGCTTTATTTAATTTTAACTGTAAGTAAACATATTGTCCCTTCATTTTGGTAACATTTAACTCTAAATCAGGAAAGAATTCTAAAGGGTATTACAATACAAATTGGACAACTGTTTCAAAGGAATATGAAAGCAAACTTGCCTTAAATAAACCGAACACAAAAAGTAACTTCACCCCTATGCAATTGCCCATAATTTCATAACCAAGAATCGTTTCAAGATTTCGTCTTGCCAATATATCCATATGGTAGTTAGGAAAACAATGTGTAAAAATAAGAGGTAACCATTAATCCATGGTTGAGTGAGCACACATTACAGAAAAAATAGTCATATTTCAAAATTCGCAAAAGTATTATTATCATTACAAATTATTGAGAGTTGGAAAATTAAAAAATGCACTGTTTTACAATTGCAATTAATGCATTTTACCACATGTGCCATCAACAAATCAAAATTAATGGAATATCAAACAGCATTGTTTCATAAACCCTGATCAATGCATTCCACCACATGTGCGGATTCACAACAATGTACAGGCACGCGCAATACCTTGTGACTTTTGAATTGGGCCATTTTGTCTTTAATCTGTGCTCATTCAGCCATAAAATAATGAATATCTCTGATTTTGGCACATATTGAACATAACAACTGTGCCAATATTGTGGTAAGATGACATCTTGAAACAATAATCGGTTATGAAATTATGGGCAATTGCTTAGGGGTGAAGTTACGTTTTGTGTTCGGTTTATATGCAATATCTATATTTTGGAGACATATTTATAAGCAATATAATCATGTTAAAGAGTTTGAAATCAAAGTGAAACTTATTGTAATAAAAATGCCGGTAAATATTCACAAATACAGATGAATGGACAGCCATAAAACATACATGTAGTGCATTTTGCCAACATTAAGTGGAGGAAACTTGTATTTCACACCTTTTTACTTGCACTCCTTGGCCTGGAGAAGATCTTGGATTGCTGTGAAGAAGTGGAATGTTTGTCAGTCTTGTACGAGCTCTCTGCACCCTCTGTCTTTGAGATGACCTTCAGATCTTTCTTCAGAACGTCCGCCACTGGGTCTGTGGTCATCGCCAGGGGATGGGGCAAATCTATTGTGGCACGGAAGTGGCAAAAAGAAAGAAAAACATAGATGGAGAATGAGCTACACAGTAAATTAAAACATAATCAAACAAAATTTTTCTCTGAAATTTTGTCACTTGGTCTGTGGTCATCGCTACGGGGTGGGGCAAATCTATGTTGGCACAAAAGTGGCAAAGAGAAAGAAAAACCTAGATATAGAATGAGCTACACAATAAATTTAAACATAACCAAACAACAACATTTTTCTCTGAAATTTTGTCACTTGGTCTTTGGTCATCGCTATGGGGGTGGGGCAAGTCTATGGTGGCACGGAAGTGGCAAAAAGAAAGAAAAGCCTACCTTCTGTGGACTTGGACTTTGATCTGTCTGGCATCCCTCGTTCTCTGTTGGTCTTGCCTACCCTCCTGAGGCTGTTGAAGCCCTGAGTGACCACGGCCGAAGTCTTCTTGGCAACTGCGCTGACCTGGATGGGTTTCTTTGGAGGGCCGGACACGGTCAGGTTGCCACGGGATGTCGACACGACATTGCCGCTCCGGACCTGTGAGTAGATCTTGAATTGGTAGTTGGGTTGCCTGGGGTTGTTCTGGAAAAGAATAGCAATATATCTTCATCAGCATTTCCCATCAACTCATCAAGATGAAAAAGCAAAAACAAACTATTCAAAATCTATAGAGCAATATTATAACCAATCCTCCTTGACACAAACTTTTGAAAAACAAACAGCAGAACTTGCTGTGTTTTTTTTTCACTTCAGGAGTTTGTATGGAGTTTGTTTGTAGGAGGATGGTGTTTTATTATGTTGTTTGTAAATGTAGAGGGCATTTGGGGTGTTGTTACTTGGATTAAAGCTGAGAGTTTCAAGTCAGTTAACTATGTCTAAATAAAATCTCCTGTATTACTTCTATAATAATAATAATAATAGCTTGCATTTATAAAGCGCTTTCGGTTTCTAAGTGCTGTTACCAGTAATATTAATTACACAAAATAATGACATTTAATAGAAAAGAAGTAATTGTACAATAAAGTCATGTAATTTAAGTGAGAAGATAGAGATTATATTATTTTGCAAATATTGCATTTCTCAACCTGCTGCACTTACCTTTGAATCTCTGAGGTAAAGTGACTTGTTGAGTAGGTAGTGGATGTCATCTACTGTGGGGTATCGCATCAATAGCATCAGAGAACTGGCATAGTCAGCCGTCAATACTGCATGGAACCAAAGTCACAGAATGGAAATAAAAGTATGAACACATCAAATAATGATCTTCTTTATGATTCAGTCTAAATATTTGTCGAATTGAAAATGAAAGCCAAATTCTCCATCCAATGAACATTATTTGGCAGCGAAAAATAAACTGCATTCACCCCCGCCCCCCCCCCCCCCCCCTCCCCCCCTTACTAGCCCAGCCAATCGCAGGCACATTACCGCTCATGCATACTGTTAGCTGCTTTTAGGAGTACACTATTCTCTTAAAAAGACAAGTATAAATGAAGAAGGATAAGACTACTCACAGAGTTCTCTGATTTTGATGAGCATGGCCACAAAGATGTAGTCCACTAGATCAAGCATAACTGAATCAGCAAAGATGGCATCCCACAGAACGATTAGATCTTGGAAAGTGAACTCTCGGCCAAACAACAGGCGAAGCCATCGTCTGTAATAAACAAGAGCACAAATACAATCGACAATCTTTGCAATTACAGTAAAACATGTTTATAAAGTACACCTAATGGATACAGAACATTGAACAAGTAGTCTTTATAAAGGGGGGGGGGGGGGGGGTCCTTAAAGACAGGCTCATTTACATGCAATCTGCTTCCTATGGAGTTATATTATTAACCCGTACAGGACTGGTCCTGAAAATACTCGGCCTGGGGTCAATGGAGGATGCATGTTCATAGCAAAATCCATCAATCCTGAATGGGTTAAGAATAAACATACATATCAAACTTACATGCCATACATGTATATCCTTTATCAAATTCAGCTTTTCAACAATAAAGCAGGAGATTTTCCTTTTTGTCCTACCATATTAGAAAAAGTGTATACATAAACTTATATTTCATATATTTGAGGCTGTATGTGATCAAACTTACATGCCATATATCTCCGGCTGTATGTCCAGCCTGTTGTGTGTAGAGCTCAAAGTCGTGCTTCTTCAGAATAATCTCATTTATCAAATTCAGCTTTTCGACAATTAAGGAAGAAAATTTGCTTATGTCCTACCAAAGACCAAACTATACGATACAGTGTATACATATGCTTATATGCGATATATTTCAGGCTGTATGTTATTAAACAATAATAGAAACACATCAAACTTACATGCCATATATCTGAGGCTGTATGTCCAGCCTGTTGAGATGTGTGTAGAGCTCAAAGTCGTGCTTCTTCAGAATAATCTCCTTTATTAAATTCAGCTTTTCGACAATAAAGCAGGAGAATTTCCTTATGTCCTACCATAAACCAAACCTTAGGAAATAATGTCAAGATAAACTTACATGCCATATATCTGAGGCTGTATGTCTAGCCAGTTTAGATGTGTGTATAGCTCTAAGTTGTGCTTCTTCAGAAGGATCTCCTTTATCAAATCAGCTTTTCGACAATAAAGCAGGAGAATTTCCTTATGTCCTACCATAAACCAAACCTTAGGAAATAATGTCAAGATAAACTTACATGCCATATATCTGAGGCTGTATGTCTAGCCTGTTGAGATGTGTGTATAACTCTAAGTTGTGCTTCTTCAGAAGGATCTCCTTTATCAAATCAGCTATTCGACAATAAAGCAGAATTTCCTTATGTCCTACCATAAACCAAACCTTAGGAAATAATGTCAAGATAAACTTACATGCCATATATCTGAGGCTGTATGTCTAGCCTGTTGAGATGTGTGTAGAGCTCAAAGTCGTGCTTCTTTAGAATAATCTCCTTGATCCGGTTGAGCTTCCTGACGAGAGGGGAGGATGGGTTGTACTCTTCAGGCTTTGCAAAGGGCTCCGGGTGAACGAAACCCAGACCCTTCGTTGAGGGATAGTCCTGGCCGTGCTGGAACCAAGGCTCTGTAGTCTCCATTAGGTGGCAAAAGAGGATGCTGAGAAAAAAGAACGAATTAAAGGTACACTTGAGTATTGCTTATTCACGAAATGCCCCTTGACACTAAATTGGTTGGTTTTAATTCCATTTGAAAATTCATTGAATAAAACATGTAAACTCAACTATCCCTTTAATAAAAAGATATGAAACCGATATGAACTGCATTTAATGATACTAAGGTACAGATTAAATGATGCTTGCAAGTATCGGTTTCCATGGTGGTGTAGATAATATGTGTGGTTTGCGGTTGCACTATGTAAGAGGAGAGGATTGGTGAGTCCTGAAAAGGACTGTTTGGTATTCTTTCTAGGATAGTCCTAGAAAGGACTGTTGGTAGTCTTAGAAAGGACTGTTGGTATAGTCCTGAAAAGGACTGTTGGTATTCTTTCTAGGATAGTCCTAAAAAGAAATGTTGGTAGTCCTAGAAAGGACTGTTGGTAGTCCTGGAAAGGACTGGTATACTTTCTTGAGCTTGTAGTTATAATAATAAGAGCTACAGCGCCGGTATTGTTATTGTAAGGAGAGGGTGGATGGTAGGAGGGGCTCGACGTTTCGAACAGGTTGACTGTTCATCGTCAGGAGACTTCTTTTTACAGTTCTTTTTAGGACTATCCTAGAAAGAATACCAACAGTCCTTTTCAGGACTATACCAACAGTCCTTTCTAGGACTACCACAGTCCTTTTTTAGGACTATCCTAGAAAGAATACCAAACAGTCCTTTTCAGGACTCACCAATCCTCTCCTCTTACATGGTGCAACCGCAAACCACACGTATTAAGGTACAGATTATTCCACACAAGCAATTTTGTATTACTATTTTAAATACTGATCAATTAGTTTGGGCAATAAAGATACTTTCAGTAACTTTACCAATACTGTTATTTGGCTTTAACTTGCCCAAAGAAATTTTCTACAGAATATTGTTTCCAAACTGGCGAAACTACTTGCCTAAATATTTTTTATTATTTCTGATTTAAGTTCATACAAAATTATACACATGCATCTGTAAACCCTTTCAGGACTGGTCCCCAAACTAGTCAGGATTGGGTCTATGGAGAATGGAAATGTATGTTGATTATACCAAAATCAAATTGTCTTGCATGGCTTAAATATATAAAGAGATGTACTTACTATGAGTCATGTTCCAAATATTCTGGATTCATAAGCTCAGAAACAATGTCTCTGGAAGAAAGAAAACAATGTTCCCGCAAAATAATTAAATAGAAAAGACAATACTAACTTTTAAAATTCATTAAAAGATGAAACTGTTCAGAAATATACAGTAAGAGCAAGAAAAATCGGTCTTTGCTAGGAAGAGAACCAAAGAATCAAACTTCTTGACACTGTTGATATCCTTGTAAGCACCAATCCCAGAGAAACCAATTTTGATCAATCATATCCGATTTAAAAGCAAAAATGTATCCATCAATAAACACTTTTCGACCATGCACTCCATACAATAAAACAAATTTCATTAACAAATTTGTCATAATTGACCCCTTGAGAAATAGTGAGCGTCATACAAAGTTGATTGTAGAACAAGCTATTGGAGCTAAAGCCATATGGAGGCTGCCATACCATACAAAAACAACAAGATCTCACATCAAAGTTTCAAACAGGAAATAATTTGGATTGGATAAACTTTCTGAATCATGCACCAAATTTGTTGTTGTTGTATTGTTTGAAAACACAGACAGATGAATTAAAACCCCATACAAACACAAACAATCATGTTCATCATTTAGTTTCATGTGTGTTTTATTGGCTTTATCATTATCTTTTACCAGGAAGTAATTGTAGGGTGAACTGTTCAATAATAATGTATGGTTTTGAAACATTTTGATAGCGGAAAAGGCATCAAACACAAAGTAATGAAGAAGCATTTTGGCAACCAACACCTTAATTATCAGGATATATGAATTATAAGCAAAGACGAAAAAGAAGAAACAATATTTGCATCATTCCTTTTTTGTTGTTATATATTTTGAGAATTCAATTAATCTCTTTAAAGACTTGCAAAATGTTTGTTTTTTACATAAAATGGCATAAGAATATATGTTTTAATGAATGCATGGTATTTGATGAACATTTGTATTACTTGAAATAAGAACAAGTGATGAAATGGCCCATTTTTATGAATAAATATCATAATTCCCACAACCACAAGCAAAAGTACAATAAATTAAATCATTCAAATTGATTTGTTTACATTTGTAAGCACATCAGAGACACATACATAATACATTGTGAATAGAATCTTCTCACATGATCAAATATATTTCTTCAAAATTATCAAATGAATGTAAATATATATGTAAATAGGAAAAGCAATTTTAAGTGACTGCCACTTTCTGCATTTTCGAGGTACTGCAGAACACCAACAACTCTAAAGAATAGACATTTAAAAGCCAATGAGATTTGCCATTTTCTGCCTTTTTACCGCCCTTTGATACATTGATGTGAATTATTATATATGTATTTATTGTTTAAATCTATCGATTCAAAATCCTCCTCTAAAATCTGACAAATTAAATGGTATTCACTGTAGGTTTAACTGTTTGTCTTTTTTTAAAAGAGGTAAATCAATGAAAATATTTAATGAATTGAGACATGATACAGAGTTAAATCGAAATGTTCCTTCTTAAAACCCATGACCTAGATATGGTCAGTGAAACAAACAAAAAATATTTTGAAGGACACAAGACACCATCTGAATAAAACTCTGGAGACGAGTGAATGGGCCATGGAGCCAAGTGAGAAATTCATCATGTTGCCATAGCAACCATATAGCTCTGTTCTCCGTCACCAATCAAAAAGTGCACACACACTCAAAAACCAACCACAAATAATTACCTCTAGTACTGTACTATATTTTGAAATCTATTCTACAATCAATTTGTTATTGATGTAATTACATTTCCTGCTTCAAGACTTCAATGTTAAACTCCTACAGTGCCTATTGTGCAAATATGCACAAGACTTTCTAAAGGTCAATTAATATTTCAGGACTGTAATTATGTCACTTCTGGCATAGAAACAGGAAGTTTTCAATTACAGAGCTGAAAGGAAATATGTACGTGCAGTGTGAATGGTGTGCATCATGATTAAAAAGAAGCAAAAACATTATCTGTTCTTAAAAAAAGTATTTCATGTTGAAGCAATAGTTCCTGATCAAATGTATTCCATTCACCCAAGGATGCAAATTATGTAAACCAGTTCTGTCTTAGATATTTCAATACCAAGATCCCACTGTCAATTGGTTGAACTGTATAATTATTTATTCCCGAGGCCATAAAACACACAAGGTAGGAGGCTGGGGTCTGCAACCTCCCAGCACAAATATCTGAGTAAAAAGCACCTCATATTCTGACCAAATCCTCACCATAAATGTATAACTACAAAATCAGCTCATTATTGGACAAAATAAGCCAGTATTCAGAAATAGCAAAAATTGCTTATTTCTGGCAAATTCAGTTAATTTTTCAATGAAAAAAAATAAGGACATTCTGGCAAAGGCCCTCAGCCCCAGTGGGTAAAATGCCTGTATGCTCGTATACCCTTGTTTCTCATTCATATGCCATTATAAAGCATCAAAGCAGTGATGTCACATTTTTGTTTAGATTTTAGTTATGGTTTTAAGCAATTTGTCCTTTCATTTGGAAATTTGGGGCTTTTCCTAGAGAGCTAGAGCTAGACTACTTTTTTCTGGCTTGCCTGACATTGTTTAGAACTATTACCCATGGCAATGAATAGCTGTGACGTCAGAACTCTTTCAGTATTTCACAATTAACCCATAGAGCACTGAACCAGTAATATCTTAAGCCTGGATTCTGTGATGAATGCATGTTATATACCCAAATAAATCAGTTCAAGAAGGCAGGTGAACCTTAAATAGAAAATGGTTAAAGAGTTAAGACTATTCCTGTATTTTTAACCCAAAATACCCCAATGAAAGCATGTTATATGTACCCAAATCAAATCATCTATGAGAATTGAAGAAGGCATTTGAATGATTAATAGAAAATGGTTAATGGCTGTTAATGAGAAAAAGTGGGATAGTTCTCATGAGAAATACAACCTTTCATTTGGGCCAACAAGCCTGTACATTGTGTGTCAAGCAGTGGGTTGGTGAAGGAAGGTGAAAAAGAATTGTTATATTCTTATACAATATAATTATAGTGTTACGTTAGCTTTGAGTGTTTAACTTGGTGATATTATATACATATAAATCCAACATCTTACATCTCTTTATTTGAAGGGAAATAAAAACAAACACTGGTACAAAATATACATGTACTTCTAACAATCTAGCAAATTAAAGAGATAGTTGAGTTTTGGTAGAGAGGGCGCTAGACTACTTATTTTTTGTGTGAGGTAATGAAAAACTGAGTGTAAAATTTGAAAGAGCATAATATTTAAATAATAAAATCATCTTTGTTTGATCAAAATCGGTTCAGAGACGGCTGAAATATCCATAAATATAACAATTTGTAATAAAGCTGGGGCCCCAGGTTTATTAGAGAATTTTGAACCAGCCGTTAACAATTCAAAAAAATGCTTCCTCTTTTCAAAAAGTTACAAAATAGGTATTTAAATAGTTGTTGGTTATTTCTCTATCTAATCACTATTTCAACAAAACATCACATGCACAATATTTTATTCAAAATGGTTGAAACCGATGAGTGTTTAGAGAGCGCCCTCTTACGTTTGAACGGCTCTTTTTCAATGATAACATGATCTTTACTATGTCATTTGTAATTTTGTGTTCCTTTCTAGTTATAACTATTAGTTTGTAATGTAATGATGCAGGTTTTGGTTACTAAAATTCAGTTTCACCAAAACTGTACTCTCCTTACCAGAACTCAACTATCCCTTTAACTACAACCTTATGTAAAATAAAGTTGGACAAGATTACAAGCCTGCATGCATAAAATAACTGACAAGCATAGAATTAACAGATTTACTAACAAAGATCTAAGGTACAACATGCAGTCAATACTGCTCAACATGAACCATGCAACACGCTGAATAAGACTGAGAAAAAAAGATTTACAAACTTAACAAATGAAGTTAAAATTACTGGAGAACATGTGTTAGAACTTTGCAATGGGTATGAACAACCACGCTATCAATGTGTTACAATGAATACAAGAACTACGGCAATGTATATTATATTTCACTCTTAAAGTTTCATGTACAAAACATTTGTACAGTGTGTTCGTAAATGACTTCACAAATGAGTAATTATGAAGGGAATGCCTACTATTCTATGAAGTTAAAACTTGTGTTTTTAAATAATATTTCTTATATATATATATAGCTCGTCTTTCTGGGTTTGTTTGCTTGTTTGTTTTTTTACATCGGATCCCATTCATTCTTCTTCTCATATATATGGTAATCAACTATGCTTCAGGGTTGACCTCCCCATTAAACAGTACTCAATAGTCAGTGTCACACTGGGGCAAATTATCTAGATTATTCGTAGCATTTAAAAAAAATTTTTTTTTAATAATATGCTATAGTGAACAATAGCCCACAAGGTGAGATATAAATCTAACTCTATTATATGCAAAGAGCGCTATAAAAGACATCCTCATAGGCCAATCAATGGTTCACAGCAGCTTAAGATCTCTGAATGCCCTCAGATACTTGATGTCCTTGTCAAAAGGTGCTGATGTATTTTAGGTGCTGATGTATTTTACGCATGTCTGACACCTGTCTATTACATACGTAGGTAAATTATCTAGATAACTATTACCGGCATCTAGATAATGAATTGAGTGACTGACATGTTTGTATGCGTGTATTATACTCACAGTTGAGATTCCATTTCTTTGGCATGAAGGAAGGCTTGGTGGTCGCAATGAAAGACAAACATAAGGGGTGCTAACAGCTCATGCATGCCCTACATGAAAACAAAATATAAATCAATGCAATAATTTTGATGAAAGTATAATAATGGAAACATTTTGATGAAATTATTATTTCCAAATCAATCCTTTTGATAATAATACAACATTTTGATTAATGATCTTATTCAGAGCAATCCTTTTGATAGTAAGAAATAATGCAAACATTTTGATGAAATTATCATAAATCCAAATTAATCCTTTTGATAATAATGCAAACATTTTGATGAAATTATCATATTCATGGCAATCCATTTGAGAATAATGCAACATTTAGATGAAAATAAAATACTGAATGCATTTTTAAATTTTGATAAAAAGTATTGAATGCAAATATATTGATGAAAATATTAACCCCATTCGAAACATGAATGAAAACATAGTATAATACTGAATGCATTTTTTAAATTTTAAAATAAAATTAATTGATGCAAATATTTTGATGAAAATACGAACCCATTGAAGACTGTTGGCATAACATGCATTCTCTGCAGACCCATGCCAGGGCATGCCCAGCTACATGGAGGGGAGGGGTAGGGATAATGCCCCCCTCATTAAATGTCAAACATAGAAAGACAACAAAGGCAAATGAGGGGGAATATACGCTAGATTCCAATCGAGACTCGGTGTCAGCCATAGCCAGATAAGGCATATTTTGTATTTGTCTATGCCTATATTCATAATGCAATGTGTGTGTATGATTGCATGCGCTCTGAATCCATGCGATGAACGTTTTATCACATGAATTATAGCCGCAGATCGTTGATGGCCACTGAGATCGTAGATATATATATATATATATATATAGAGAGAGAGAGAGAGAGAGATTAAGCATGCTACCCCCCCCCCCCCCCCCCACCCCCCTCCTCCTCTTTATGAGGTAATCCATGCTACAGCAATGTATTTTCCTAATTGCTGAATATTGTGGACAATATTTGGACATATTCCATGGTTATGAACCATAGGAAAATCTGAAGTGACGTACCTGTTTGTATAGTATATGAGTGTGTTCTTTGGCATAACAGAATAGGATGTCGATCATCATCTCCCGTATCTTCTCACTCTTGAAGAAGGCAATCTCCGGAAAGCATCTGACCACATCCTGGGTGATCTCCATCCGGCAATCCTTGTCCTGGAAGAACCGGTTCCATGGACTCTAAAAAGGATTTTAAAATAATTAATACATGATTGATTTACATACAGCCTAATGATATAATATTACAATATAAATTATCTATGTACAGTCAAACCTGTCTCAATGACTTATAGTCCAGTCAATATATGGCCTTGACCTCGGCAAAATTGCAGCACGGGATTTTTTTTCGGAATTCTGTTCAGGAAACTCCCCTTAACAACCAAAAAAAAGTCCCAAGGAATCGAAGTTGCGGAAAGTGGTTTAATTTGCATAATATGCAAATTAGGGATTGTTTAAAGGTAAAAATATTAAATTAATTGTGAAAAAATATTTATATACTATATTGACGCCAGAAAAGTACGGCAACCCAATATTAGTATTACAAGGTACTTGTAATGACTACATAATTTGCATAATATGCAAATTAGGGTCCCCAAAAAATAAAATATTCCATATTGTTGAACAAAATAGACCTAGGGTTAGGTTTGATCGAGTGGATGCAAATGATAAAGCCTTTATATTTTTAAGTTCAGATATGAAACAGGTTAGGGTGGCACTCAATCGAAACGTTAGCATGAAAGTACTTTGCATAATATGCAAATGAGCTATAGTTTGATTGGATCAATATGAAGTTATGTATTGCTTAAAATATAGATGCACTATCATAGCCAGAATAGTGTGCACATCTAGTATCAAAAGCAAATATACCATAACACACGGTGACACGTATATCAGTTCAACATAATTTGCATATAATTTGCATAATATGTAAATTAATGTCCACAAAAATAGTAAAATATTGCACATTTTTATCAAAAAACGGACTTGTTGAGTGAATACAAACGATAACACCTATATTTTTCAGGTCAGTAGTACCAAGTATTTTTGTTAGACATCCTACCAAAACAGTAGGCCTGTAATTAAAGTGCTTTGCATAATACTCAAATGAGCTATTGAAACGGTTGCTGATAATTTTAGTTTTTATGTAACTTTGCATTTACAAATGAATGAAAACTATAGGCTACAGAATGGTAATCAATTTGTACCAAGTTCAACGAACACATCTATAGTCCAGTCAATATCTATAGGGTCTTGACCTCGGCAAAATTGCAACATGGGAATTTTCTTCGGAATTCTGTTCAGGAAACTTCCCTGAACAACATAATAAAAGTCCTAAGAAATCGAAGCTACGGAAAGTGGTTTAAAGGGATAGTTGAGTTCTGGTAAGGAGAGTACAGTTTTGGTGAAACTGAATTTTAGTAACCAAAACCTGCATCATTACATTACAAACTAATAGTTATAACTAGAAAGGAACACAAAATTACAAATGACATAGTAAAGATCATGTTATCATTAAAAAAGAGCCGTTAAAACGTAAGAGGGCGCTCTCTAAACACTCATCGGTTTCAACCATTTTGAATAAAATATTGTGCATGTGATGTTTTGTTGAAATAGTGATTAGATAGAGAAATAACCAACAACTATTTAAATACCTATTTTGTAACTTTTTGAAAAGAGGAAGCATTTTTTTGAATTTTTAATGGCTGGTTCAAAATTCTCTAATAAACCCGGGGCCCCGGGTTTATTACAAATTGTTATATTTATGGATATTTCAACCGATTTTGATCAAACAAAGATGAATTTATTATTTAAATATTATGCTCTTTCAAATTTTACACTCAGTTTTTCATTACCTCACAAACCAATTAAGTAGTCTAGCGCCCTCTCTACCAAAACTCAACTTTCCCTTTAATTTCCATTATAAATATAAGCTAATTTGCATATTTCTGAAATGCGGTGAGGGGTCATTTTCTATCTAGGAATAGCACAATATTGATAAAAACGATTATACTAGGGTAATTTAGGGCAAGGCATCCATTAACGGTGCTCATTTGCATGTGTCGTATAGGCAACGCCCTAAAAGCTAAGATGGCTGCCCCTAATTTGCATATTTATGAATATTATTGGTTTTAAGTGGTTACAGCCTCTAATGAGCAATCATTCCGGATTATTATTTTTCATTCATGTTCTAAATATGTAGTGAAGCTATTTCAGATTAGTTGCCACCTTGGAAACCTCTATCAATGCATATAATTTGCATAATTGGGTTATTTACCTAATTTGCATATTCCCCCAAATTGAGTATATTGGGAGCCCGGAAAGTAAAAATTACAAGTTATACCACTTTTCCAAGGTTTTGGGGGGCAACAAGTCCATTTTTTATACTTATTTTCCATATAGCACCATGGCAACCTTTTTAAATCCAAGATGGCTGCTCCCCACATTTCACAAGTTATGATACACAGCTTCATTCTTTTGGTTATATTAGAACAATATTATAATTTTTGGACTCTCAATTATTCGAATTAGCAATCGGAATACTTAAATTGCAATGTGCTAACAGTGAATAAATTATGCTCTAAAAAAAATGCCGTTAAAGTGGCAAATAGCATTATCTCCTTTAAAATGCCAAAGACGGCCATCTTGGATTTATGTGGGTTGCCAAGGTGATACGTCGAATTAAGTATCATAAATGGATTTCCTGCCCCAAAAAACCTTGGAAAAGTGGTATTTCACGTCATTTTTATTTTCCGGGTTCCCAATATACTCAATTTGGGGGAATATGCAAATTAGGTAAATAATACAATTATGCTAATTATATGCATTGCAAGAGGTTGCCAAGGCGGCAACCAAGCTGAAGTATCTTTGATATACATTTAGAACATGATTAAAGAAAAAAAACACTATAATTATTGCTTATTAGAGGCTGTAGCCAATGAAAACCAATAATATTCATAAATATGCAAATTAGGAAGCAGCCATCTTGGATTTCAGGGTTTTCTCCATATGGCACTCGCAAACGAGCACCGGAAATAGATTCCTTGCCCCAAAATACCTTAGAATATTTGTTTTAATTACTAGCGTACTATTCCTAGATAGAAAATGACCCCTGACCTTTTTTCATAATTATGCAAATTTGCTAATTATCTTTATAATGCAAATTAAACCACTTTCCGCAGCTTCGATTTCTTAGGACTTTTTTTTAGTTGTTAAGGGGAGTTTCCTGAACAGAATTCCGAGAAAAAAATCCTGTGTTGCAATTTTGCCGAGGTTACCCCCTAATATTTGCTAGATTGACTGGACTATTACAGCCTACCTGCTTATAAAGGCCACAAAAAGTGATCTTCTGCAGAGAAAACAGTTATGAACCCCATCTATAGAGATCACCTGTCTACAGTAGCCACTTTTCTTACTTCCCATATAGGCAGTCATTATAAACAGGTTTGACCGCATATACATTATATGTAAGTGAACGAAACCTCACAAAGGGAATATGATTTGTACCTCTTCAACCTGTGAAAGTGGGTTATTGAGGGTGGGGTCCAGTTCAGTATCCCTCAGACCTTCCTTGGTGCTATGTATGTGCTTCTCCCTCAAACCTTCATACTTCTTTCTGCTCTCCCTGGTGACTTTGACCCATGATACTCGGTCCTCATCTATAGATACTCCATCTATAGGGATCACCTGGCCACAGTGGCCATGTTTCCATTAGCAGTCACTGTAAACAGGTTTGATCGCATACATAAGTGAACAAAAATCATAAAGGGGATATTATTTTTACCTCTTCAACCTGTGAAAGTGGGTTATTGAGGGTGGGGTCCAGTTCAGTATCCCTCAGACCTTCCTTGGTGCTATGTATGTGCTTCTCCCTCAAACCTTCATACTTCTTTCTGCTCTCCCTGGTGACTTTGACCCACGATACCCGCTCTTCTGGTAGACTCTCTAGGTACAACTGTGAGAAATGAAATGAAAAAATAATGATAATACGATATATTTCAGTTTCTTCTCTTGAGTCATTTGTATTAATGCTGTTATAATGTACTTATTGCATTCCATTGTTGTATGTACCAAGGAAAGAATACTATTCAATTTTCCAGGGCCCCATAACATAACAGCTGGGAGAAATGAATGAACAATTTGTGATATTAAAATAGGCAACATATATGTTCTTCTCTTGCTGTCATTTTCATTTATTCTGGTATTATGTATTTATTGCATTCCATGGTTGTATGTACCAGGAAAAAAATCAAATATTATTTTCAGGAGCTATTTTTATCATCTGTCTTTATTAAAGTTGCATTACAGAATTAGTTTTGCGCATATACAGGAGCTCTTACTGTATATGATTATCAGGGGCTCTATAGGGATTTCAGGAGCCAATTTCTGGGGGGGGGAGGTATGGTATAACAAACAAAAACAGAACAATGATATAAGTACAACATTATTTATCAAAATGAAAGAAACAGTTTGCAGGCAAAAATCTTTGCAGATAACAGGTCAGTGGAAAAATACACAGGGGCTCAGGGCAATTAAGAACTTAAAAGAGACCCCCCCTCCCCCAATAATAATGATTGAAAAAGCCCCATTATGCCAAACAGAGTGTAATGTAAAACTGCCTTAAAAGTGCTATTTGAATGTAGGCAAGCTTGAAAAGTAAACCCACCAAAATACAATATTATTTGTTTCTCTACCACAGCTACAAAAAGGAAACACTGGATATAATTGCAATGTCCTTCCTTAGGTTCCTCTGTGTCACAAGAACACTTCCTGTGTCATTCCTGGTGCACGACAGGTAAAGGTTTTTTCTTACATTGGCATGTATACTAAACAAAATAAATTGTTTTCCTGGTATAGGGAGAGTAATATCAATATTTATCAAATTTCTTTAGACTTAAACCAGTATTCTGTGGCCTCTAAACAAAGTCATTAATTTGTCAATAGTGCTGTTAGTTGCTCTGAATATGGTAATTACATGTATATAAAATAATGGATGGATGGATGGATGGATGGATGGATGGATGGATGGATGGATGGATGGATGGATGGATGGATGGATGGATGGATGGATGGATGGATGGATGGATGGATGGATGGATGGATGGATGGATGGATGGATGGATGGATGGATGGATGGATGGATGGATGGATGGATGGATGGATGGATGGATGAATGAATGAATGAATGAATGAATGAATGAATGAATGAATGAATGAATGGATAAATTATGACTGGTTGATTGACTGAATGAATGACCTACCTTCCAGCACACACTGCGGAACCTGCTGCTCCGTAACCTTCCCTTCTTGCCTTCCTGCTTAACCACCTCCATGAAGTCATCCTGCTCAAACAACTGACGGATGAATAGATGGATGGATGGATGTATGGATGGATAATAGATGAGTGTTTGAATGAATGAATGAATGAATGAATGAATGAATGAATGAATGAATGAATGAATGAATGAATGAATGAATGAATGAATGAATGAATGAATGAATGAATGAATGAATGAATGAATGAATGAATGAATGAATGAATGAATGAATGAATGATTGAATGAATGAATGAATGAATGAATGAATGAATGGATAAATTATGACTGGTTGATTGACTGAATGAATGACCTACCTTCCAGCACACACTGCGGAACCTGCTGCTCCGTAACCTTCCCTTCTTGCCTTCCTGCTTAACCACCTCCATGAAGTCATCCTGCTCAAACAACTGACGGATGAATAGATGGATGGATGGATGTATGGATGGATAATAGATGAGTGATTGAATGAATGAATGAATGAATGAATGAATGAATGAATGAATGAATGAATGAATGAATGAATGAATGAATGAATGAATGAATGAATGAATGAATGAATGAATGAATGAATGATTGAATGAATGAATGAATGAATGAATGAATGGATAAATTATGACTGGTTGATTGACTGAATGAATGACCTACCTTCCAGCACACACTGCGGAACCTGCTGCTCCGTAACCTTCCCTTCTTGCCCTCCTGCTTAACCACCTCCATAAAGTCATCCTGCTCAAACAAGCGAAACCACTCATCCCTACAAGGCCAAAAGGACAAATTAAAGACAGTGTAGTGTTAATTTACTGCATGTAGTGATTTCAAGGGTGCAGCACGCAACTGTTGGTGTCTCCCTTGGGCAGTCACTATAGATACAGTGTATGCGTGACCTTTTTTCATATAGTAAAATTAGCAACACTAAGAAAATAGGGAAATAGATAGATATCATTTTCTGTATTTAACATAGTTTATTTGGGGGAAATTGGTTCAGATTTGGCAAAAATATATGCATCACAAAAATTAATAAAATTTAAGTCCATCCGAGGTGAACAGGGATCTCATATATACATTATATATTTGAAATGATGCCATAGTTTCATCAACATGTTGCTCAACAGGATACAGGAAATATATTACATTCCAAACTGCATAAGTTCACTTTAGAATGATAATATGCACAGTTAGCTCTCATAGTAACAGTTTTGTTTAATGTTGTTGTGTTCTGTTTTCTCACCTGTATGAATTAGTAGTACTGCTGCTGTGGTAATTGTCTTCTTCATTGTCAATTTCCCCAAACCAGCCATCATTACTTCCATTGTCTGCCGCCTCGCCATGACCTTGTGTGTTCATAGTTTTGGCTGAGCTAACACTCGCATCAGACTGAATCACAGATAATGGATCTCGGAAGGCTAAAAGAGTAAGGAATGAATTTGAATATATGAAATGGTAACATTTCACAAAAATGTTAGATAGAATAGTTAATTTCTAGCATTACCTTTAATACATGTTCATTGTTCTAGCCCAGCTAACACTTGCATCTCTCTGAATAAAAAAAAAAGTATCATTAATGCAATCAAAGTTTCCTTGCCCAAGTTGGCAAGCAAATATTATAGAACAGACTTTTCAAGGTTTATCTTCAAAGATAATTGTGCGGATCTGAACTGTACCAAATGACCAGGGATAATAATAAGCGCTTAGAGGCTGTTCTGCATTAGGCGCTGTACAAATATGATCTATTATTATTATTATTATCTTGGGCAACCAAATTCAATTTCGGACCTCTAACATCTCAAATGCCTTGATTTTACTTGCAAGTCTGAGTGGGCCACAAAAAAAAACCCAGTTATTTTCTAGCATTGCCTACCTGTTTTGGCCTCCCCTGCTTTCACATCCATGTGTGATGAAGGCTTCTGGATATCAACAAAGCCCTGTAGTTCTGCAGACTTCTACGATGTGGTGGTCATATATCACATTCTAAGACAACATGGCATCCTTTTAAAGAATAAAGAAAAAATTAAACATTTATAAATCATCTTCAAATTCTCTTTCTATCCAAGAACAATAAGAATTTGGAACAGTCTACCTGGGCCAGCAGTAAACGCTACTGGATTGACGACCTTCCAAACGGCTGCACTACCTGTTATTAGAACGGTGCAGCCTGCTGTGGGCTCTTACATCGTATAAACAGCTAAGATTTTTTACTTGCACCAAATGTTCATGCATTTTACTGTACATAATTAAATGCATGCATCTGTTAATACACAATCACAATTTCTGTCACCTCCTGATGACACATCAGCTTTAAACCATCCTAGAATAGCTTCATATAGCTGCTTCAAGGGATTACTGCATCAAGTATCAAGTATCAATGTAATTGGTAAATTTGTTTGAAGCTCAAATTATTTCTGCCCGTCTATGACTCAAATCATCTTGAACAGAAATTGTCTACATGCTTTCAAAATTGTCTGTGAATATGTTATGGCAAGTATGGCTAAGATATGAATGGCAATGAAAACAAAGATAATAATAAATTGACAGTTTTGCAACTTGTCTCTGACAATGTTGGCTGGGCCCCATTACAGAAAGTGAGTTTATGACCCTTTATGTCCGAAATTAATTGTTCCAAAACAAAGAGGTCAGTTCCTTGGCATTCTCTTCCAAACGTGTCAACAAAGCCCAACAGCATGACAAAAAGGAATGGATACATTATGTAGTATATCTATTGTAATGGCAAGATTAGAGCATCCGTTCTTTTCGTCATGCTGTGGGCATATCTCGGAAGAGAATTACAGATTCTCTTGGTGAGGAGTTTAAATAAAGGTCTCAGTAAAAGCCAATGTGATCTGGTCTCGTGGTCAGAGCTCTGCTCTTGACTTTGGACTTTGTCTTTGCACTGCCACTAATCTGACCGGGTTTGAAACGAGGCTGCATCTCTCGCTCGGATGACGACGATATTAAAAGGGCAGTCCAAATTGAACACATCTGTACCCACATCTACTAGTAAATAGGTCCAGTTAACTGGACCATTTACACGCAACATATAGGAAAAAGCGTTAAGCATCGACATACCCAGCTGATGCCATCTACCGACAAGAAATCGCGCAGGAAGCTTGCTCTTGAATACTAGTGCATGAGTATTCAGACTAGTGCTGTAACTGACCTTGATGATCGGATCGTTTGATCGGATCGGCAAAATTTTATCGATCTTCGAAATCGGATCGATGATCGGGATCGGATGATCGGCTATAAAAAAAAAAAAAAAAAAAAAAAAAAAAAAAAAAAACTTTTTTTTTTTCTTTGGAAAATGATCCCCAAAAAACACAATTTGGGAATATAAATGAATACCAAAGCAACATATATCCATATTAATAAGCCCAAGGTAATCTTGTACGGGTATGCTTTCATTTCAAACTGATTACCTCTTCTTTTACAAAATTACTCACGCCGATTTTGAGCTTAGTCCCATGTGATTAATTTGGCGTAACCTTTCAGAAACACATGGGACTAAGCTCAAAATCGGCGCGAATAATTTTGTAAAAGGAGAGGTAATCAGTTTTAAATGAAAGCATACCCATACAAAATTACCTTGGGCTTATTTATATGGATATATGTTGCTTTGGTATTCATTTATATTCCCAAAATATGTTTTTGGGGATCATTTTCCAAAGAAAAAAAAACGGATTTTTTTTTTTTTTTTTTTTTTTTTTTTTTTTTTTTTTTTTTTTTTTTTTTTTTTGCCGATCCGATCTTCCGATTTTTTCTGCATGATCGGAAATCGGCAAAAACGGTCCGATCATGTATGATCGGATCGTGATCGGCATGCCGATCCGATGATCGGTTACAGCACTAATTCAGACGCGTCCGTTTGCGCTCTCAATCCCGGAGTGTTCGCTTCGCCGCCTGCCTAGCGCAGCTCGCTCGCCGCCGCGACGAAACACGTGTTATTCTATGAGAGACCGATCTTCTTTGCAATGGGATTTTATAGCGCGGGGTGGGCGTGCACGCTTCGGACGTAATAATCGATATATGAAAGGCGTATTTACTCAAAATACACGTTTACTAAAGATAGTGCTGTAACTGACCTTGATGATCGGATCGTTTGATCGGATCGGCAACATTTTATCGATCTTCGAAATCGGATCGATGATCGGGATCGGATGATCGGCTATAAAAAAAAAAAAAAAAATTTAAAAAAAAAAAAAAAAAAAAAAAAAAAAAAAAAAAAATCTTTTTTTTTTTTATTGGAAAATGATCCCCAAAAAACACAATTTGGGAATATAAATGAATACCAAAGCAACATATATCCATATTAATAAGCCCAAGGTAATCTTGTAAGGGTATGCTTTCATTTCAAACTGATTACCTCTTCTTTTACAAAATTACTCATGGCGATTTTGAGCTTAGTCCCATGTGATTAATTTGGCGTAACCTTTCAGAAACACATGGGACTAAGCTCAAAATCGGCGCGAATAATTTTGTAAAAGGAGAGGTAATCAGTTTTAAATGAAAGCATACCCATACAAGATTACCTTGGGCTTATTAATATGGATATATGTTGCTTTGGTATTCATTTATATTCCCAAAATATGTTTTTTGGGATCATTTTGCAAAGAAAAAAAAACGGATTTTTTTTTTTTTTTTTTTTTTTTTTTTTTTTTTTTTTTTTTTTTTTTTTTTTTTTTTTTTTTTTTTTTTTTTTTTTTTTTTTTTTTTTTTGCCGATCCGATCTTCCGATTTTTTCTGCATGATCGGAAATCGGCAAAAACGGTCCGATCATGTATGATCGGATCGTGATCGACATGCCGATCCGATGATCGGTTACAGCACTAACTAAAGATTCTCCTTTTAAGAATTTGAATAGTTTACCTTCTGATTTTATTAAGTCAAGTGTGATCAAATTCATCAAAACTTGAAATGATACAAATATGAAAGATGATGATCAGACTCAAATTAATAAAATCCGAATGTTAACTATTCCTAGTCTTAAATTGAGACTATTTAGCAAATTTGTATTTTGAGCAAATAGGCCCTTCATCAGGGTTCATACTTTGCGTACATGCGGACTAGGTTTCAGGGTGTGCAACACTGCAGCAACTACTAATTTTTTCCAGAGAAAAGGAGCTCAAATGCTACGATACGGAATCCAAACCACAACAAAACAGCATATTTGGTAAGCATAGTAGTTTAACTTTATTAATTATTCAAAATTTACATGAACAAACTTGTTCAAGACCCAAATAAAAACACAAACTTCTTGGACGGGCTTGAACATGTTGTCAAATATGGCGTACGTATATGCAATACTAATTGACCTATGTGTGTCTGTACCATGTCTAAGAGCAAATAATCAACCCAAACCCCATACTTGCAAGTCAAGAATACTGCATATAATACTCTACATTTGGAATCAGAGGACTTCTCGGTCACAACGCCAAACACTTCACACACACAACACAAGACAGTTGAAGTTGAACAGTTCTTTCTTATTCAATCAAGCACACACACATAATTTGTACAGACTCAAATCAAAGTAAATGAGTAGTGACAATGTCAAGACTAAGGCTAAGAGTGATATTGGAACAGCAGTACAGCACAGCTCAGTAAGTACAAACAATTGTTATAAAGTATTACTATTAGAATGATGACTAAAATTCAATTGCGATACCATAACTCATCATTAAACTTCACTAACACAGAATTCAATGTATGGGGCCATTCAAAACGTTTTGTCGCAATAGAATGGACGTCGGCGTCAGATCACATGATTTAATCTACGATTCTTTTTCTTGTATACTCCTAAATATTGTTGTAACTTCATAAACTAATAAATCGACGTTTACATTATGTATGCAACTCATAATTAAACAACATGGATAAATACTTACAGCACAATTATTCCCGAAATGTAGGAAAAGTTACGCTCCGGTTCTTTCTCAAGACGTCTCCACCACCATAACTTAGAGTATCGATCACGTGCACAATCACAATCGATATGCCAAACTCTGATCTGTCGATCTGATCTGAGATGAACTTTTTGTTTAACTTTTATCACAATTCAAGAGGTTATTCCTATTCTTTAGGTTTTTGTATTGTGTTGTTATGCATATTTTGTTGGGAAGCAAGACCAAGACCAAGGGCAAGGGAGAGGTTATAGCCGTATAGGCGAGTAAAGAACACAACCCGGCAAACTATCCCTAAACTATATATCCAAAAGAAACTCGATCATACAAATTTAAAAATACAATAATATTTTATTTTGTCATATTTTTTTAGCCGATTATGAATTACATTTTAGGTTCATTTTGTCCTTTTATGTTGATATAAATATCAGAGGAGGTCCCTTAGTTAGACCTCATAATTCCATGGTTAGGCTTATGTAAATTGTATCTTCACTTTGTATATTATACAAATGTCTGGATAAGGAAGCTTTATTTTTAATCGACATTGAATTAAAGCGCTGTTGGACAAAAAAAAGGTTGCACATAATTATGTTAATATGTTTAAGTCTTTATACTATTATGTAATTATCATGGTTAAAATGTTCAATCCATATTTCAATGCATAACAGTAACACATCAGCTGGACAGGTGCATTTATTTTAGATCGAGTTCTCTATGTGAATTAGTTCGGTTCTCAAACATCATATTCAAAAGTTAGAATTATATTAATGTTATTATGTTCTTGCATTCCATTACCCCTAGGGTAAACAAAATATAATTTCTGTTGTCAAGTTGATTAATTTTGCATACAATTTTGAAAGGTTGAGCAAAATAATAAATGATTGTAAATTACTATGTTGATCCTTACTCGTATTCAATTTGCTATTGCGCCATCTCGTGTCGAATTATGATACAGAGAGCCTCCCTTGGCACTGTCACCGCGCGCCCCCCTCCCCCTAGCTCCCCTCCCTCCCCTTCCCCCGAGCCGAGCCCCTTTGAGTTTCTTGCTCTATCCTTCTTCCACCCATTCTTCCTTTCCTTTCCCTCTCTCCGTCTGCTCATTTTCTGTGTGTGACTGTGTGTACGTCAGTGAATGCCAATTGTGGCGAGAGGGAGGGGCCTATATATCAGATTTTATCTGTTTTATCTATAGAAAATAATAATTATTCAGAAAGAATACATTTATCTTGGGAAAAGGTGGAATAGAATGTATCCGTGATCACTCACGAAAATAAAAATGTCCATGAGGCCTTTAAAGATTTACAGATGTTGTACAGATTATATCAATAACCACACCCCAAAACTTCTGGCAATGACATAAACTGATCAAATTGATAGAGATAATGACTGATAGAATTATTTCCCTTTTTCAGATTAGAATTGCTGAGGTCAGTAGCATAACGTGTCGTATACGGAATAGGGGTATATGCTTTTAATTGGGGGCACACTAAATGTATTTCTTATTTTGTACGTTTAGTTGTTATTGTCTTTATAGCTATAGGAATGTGAACCACCCCCCCCCCCCCCCCCCCCCCCCCCCTTCACCCAATTCCCAATTCCATTCAGCTCTGGCTTAGAGGGCACTTCAAAAATATAATTTTGAGAGGTAAAGAAACATACGTGTTGGATTGGTCAAAAACACATAATTGTCAAAAATAAATCAACGTTTGTTTGATCAGAATTCCGTTCCAATTCAGCACCATACTACCGTAGTTTTTGTATCACCATATCAAAGCTGACCAAGAGGCATATAAAACTTTCCCTAACTTATTATTACCTGTCAAATAATGTTCATGTCACGTTTAAGGGCTGTTTTCGGCGGGGGGGGGGGGGGGGGGGGGATAACCGGTATACCCATGCACCCCTGTGAACATGGATAATAATCTTTAAAACTAAGTGCATTCGTTTGTGTATACACACAATCATCAAATTCCAACTGCAAACGCCCACATCAGTAATTAAGTTTGTCGATTTCCGTTCATTCGTACGACAGTTTGGGCGACACTGAAGTTTTGATAATATGATGTAATTTTGATAGTTGGATATTTTCCCCCCAACGGCTCAATAATGGATTAGAGGGGTAGCCAGAGTCATTCTCACAGCGAACTGGGGGTGGGGGTCTGAGGGCCCCAGCATTGGTGCCGGACAAATATGTGGGGCATCTGACAGGCTAACAAAATAAATCAAGGAAGTGAATGAACCCTGTGAATGCTTTATAAATTTGCGAATTGTTTTCGGTCAAAACAAAATGATTTTCTGCCCCAAAGAATATATCGTGTATGTCACTAGCACATTGGTATTCCCTTCGTTAAAATGCATTAATGTTGTGACCCGGACCGGACCGGAACCGGAATACCGGCGAACTCGGGCTTCCGGTCCGGTCACGGGCCGGTCCGAGTTTGAAGTTGAAAAAGCTGAGACCGGTGGAAAAAAACCGGTGATGCAAAAGACTGAATTTTAGTGAAAAACGTTAAGAAAACTGTCCATAATCACTTGAAGAGTAGCGGAATAAAAATAAAAACGGGCCAACCTATATCATTTACTTCAAGAATGGTTATTTTCGAGAAATTCTTGGTTAGTTTACTTCGTTTGACGGGCAGAAATTGAACAAGACACGCACGCAAAATTGCTAGTCATTTGAACGATATTTCCGACGGATGTTCACATGAACTCTGGCCGTCAGACCCGGCGCGCGATCGGCACGCGATCACCTCGCGTGCATGTGAAATGAGCGGCGGCAGCTGCGGCGTGTAATACAAAATATGTCGCAGGCTATAGATCGACAAATTATTGTTTTCATATCCTCTTTTAAATGTAAAATGCAGTCTTAAAAACTGCAGTAAAATATGGAAGAGGACATGAAAACGATAGATTTGTTGATCTATAGTTGCCAGCAAGCTAGGAATCAGGGGAAAGCTGGTATTATTAAATAAGTTTGTACTCTCGTATATACCTCGGAAGGGGGAAGGGCGGCCGGCCGGGTCGAGTAAATACAATCTTACAAAATACTTAACTCTGGCCGCTTGATATGTTGTTATATCGTGGCGTCAACAACTCAAAATTGAACTATATTCACATAATCATAACATGTTTTTTTTTCTTTCCTTTTCAGGAAGATGACAGACGCTCGGAGGCAGTGAGAGTACCACATCCGTTTTGTTGCCAGGCTCCGACAAATCATCAACCTTCAAACATGCTTTGTTTCCTATGTCCGTCCTCGGCGTCCCGTGTTCAATTTGTTGTTCTTTTCTTTGAATAATTAGAATTTGTTTATGGTCCAATTAATTATTTTAATAATGACGATGAAGATGATATATAAAGGGGGCCGTGGGGGCTTAAAGAGTAAAATACGTAAGCTTGAAATAATTATTATAACAATTGAAATGTGGTCAGCCCCCCAATCAACAAATTTCTGCGGTCCCTGATAATATATGATTTTGTTTCATGTGCGACTAGCGATTTTTTATTGTAAATATACTCATGATCGATGGCTTGAAGTTGTGGTGATTGTGAATACTTGATGATAAATATTGATATATGGTGATGATTTAATTTGTATAATTATGTGATGCCGAGTGAAAATAAATCAAATAATAAAACTGATAGCAAAAAGACGATTACTTGATATGTGATGATGTATTATCATGAATGATTATGTTGATGGTGATTGTAATTTATTTTATACCGATCAATTGTTGATGATTATGACTGACTGTGATGACTATATGAAAGCCTGACGAGACAAAATAAACCTGGACTACATCGGGAATGTCCACCGGCTGCATGACGCTCGAGTATATCCGAGATTCCGAGGTAAGCATGCCAGGTAGGTAATCTGCTAGTAAATAATTGAAGTGTGTATGAGTGCAATTGGCATTGGTGTAGACCATAGAAGTATGACTCCAACACTGCCGTTGTAGAAGACAGTGTAGACCCGGCGTGAGAATGTGGCAGTTGTTTCCGAGAAATGCAGTACGTGCGCGCGCCAGAGTGATGAATAATAATGGTAAACAACTTGGCCAACTACAATGATAGTTCTAACTTGCTCCCTGATATAGTATCTTACGGGGTCAATCGTTCGTCGAGTGCACTGTATTGCAAGCTCAACTGTGATTACTTTTGGTAACGTTTCTCACGTAAAACTTTTATTTTAATCGCCGAAGCATTGTTGGTAAGTACATGTTGATATTAAATTACTTCGTACCGTGAATAGACTACTTTCATGCTTCGAGAGAAAACACAATTTTTGAAACACGAAACATTCAATCATGCAGCCATCACAAGAGTCCTGAATATAAAGCTCGCAATTTGAACGTGTATCGCAAAAAATATCGTTGTGCTGTCTTTCTGGAGATGTGAAGGTAGTTTATTGGAAAATAATTTAATATCTATCATGGACTTGACAACAAGGTTACGACGATTGTATGAGAAATCATAGTTTACGGGTAGAGTTGAATCGGTTTGGTAACGGTCTTCTAGACTGGTCAGACTCGTTGATATGTCAATGGTCGGACTGCACTGACGTTGGGAGGGGGGGGGGGGGGGGGGGGCACGTAAATCATAATGGGAACCTGTAATTATTTTCTTTCACACTGACATTCCGCTGGACCCCGTACCTTCGAAGCTACTCATAATTTAAGTTTTAGTAATTGCAATCATTTTTCAAGTTACGATATTGTTGACGCAATTCAAACTAAATAATTGTACTACTTACGTATTTTCGCATGCCCTTCGACGTATTTTCAATGTCCTTGCTTCGCCTCTCTCCATTCCATGTCCCGCGTGTGTCCATCTCGATGTTAGTAATTTAGTTATAATTATAATCATCACCAGTCAAACATGAACCATCATCCTCATCATAATTATCATTGCCAATCATCCTCAGTTCATCATTTTCGTCTTTATCAAAATCATGCATGCCCACTGCCATCATCATGCCCGTCTTTATCAAAATCATGCATGCCCACTGCCATCATGTCCATCTTTATCAAAATCATGCATGCCCACTGCCATCCTCATATCAGACATGCATCATCATTTACATCCTCATCTTTACCCCATTATTGCATGATTAAACTTGGACCTTTCTTTCTGCATGGTTTTTTGTTTTTCCCGGGTTATCTAATTATTCCGTTCAGTTTCCCCCTTTAACTTCCGATCAAGTAATATTATTTTACAAGCAATAAATGTCACTTTATAAATGTGTCTAATCTACAAAGTATAAAATGTATACACGAGGGGGGGGGGTCACGAAAGTGCGTAAAGGGGCTGGGGCGGGGGTAATTGCAATCATTTTTCAAGTTACGATATTGACATTGTTGACGCAATTCAAACTAAATAATTGTACTACTTACGTATTATCGCATGCCCTTCGACGTATTTTCAATGTCCTTGCTTCGCCTCTCTCCATTCCATGTCCCGCGTGTGTCCATCTCGATGTTAGTAATTTAGTTATAATTATAATCATCACCAGTCAAACATGCACAATCATCCTCATCATAATTATCATTGCCAATCATCCTCAGTTCATCATTTTCGTCTTTATCAAAATCATGCATGCCCACTGCCATCATCATGCCCGTCTTTATCAAAATCATGCATGCCCCCTGCCATCATGATGTCCATCTTTATCAAAAATCATGCATGCCCACTGCCATCATCATGTCCATCTTTATCAAAATCATGCATGCCCACTGCCATCCTCATATCAGACATACACATCATCATTTACATCCTCATCTTTTTTTCCCGGGTTATCTAATTATTCCGTTCAGTTTCCCCCTTTTTTCTTGAACTTCCGATCAAGTAATATTATTTTACAAGCAATAAATGTCCTTTTATAAATGTGTCTAATTTACAAAGTATAAAATGTATGTACACGAGGGGGGGGGGGGGGGGGGGGGGGGTCACGCTTAATGGGTACGAAAGTGCGTAATTTACACTTTTCATAACACAAGTCGGACCAAAATGTCTCCACTTTGTCATCGCCCTCTTTATGTCTGTCTTTATTCCGTCGTATATATATCTCCCATATCGATACTCTTTCATGCCCGGGCCCATCTGTCATCTAGATCTCATGTCCGTCATCAGGATCCCTTTGATCTTTGTCTACATCGTCTGCAAATGGAAAAAAAGATATCAAATAAAACATGTTAGATTCGCGTATTATGATTGGGGGATATTATATGTGATTTCCTCCGATCATATTACAACAGTAATTACATTACGGTTTTCCCGCGCGCGAGGAAATAAAGCCACGTGCGTCGGCGACTCAGAGTGCCTAGGCCTCTTTGCTGGGCGGCCAGCGCTACGGCGGGCCGCCGCCCTTCACGGCCCGCTACCAAGATCGCGATTTCAGCGACGTGGAGTCTTACAGGTTCGTTTCATGCGGTAAATAACAGTTATAATGCAGATTAAATAAGATTAAGTTTCCCATCCAAAATTGTGCAGTCTAGATTACCAAAGTACAAATTTAGAGCCACTTTTTTGATGCACAAGCGACAGATAATCATCTGATCTCTCGCCGGGACAACACAAACGATCGAGTTATATGTCCAATTTACTTCAGAAAACTGAGTAAATTCTGGACAGTCTGTAACCATTTCGCCGTAAAAATTGATAGCACATCTATCGGCGTCAATATTTGTAATATTATTGGCATATAATAAGAGCAATGTAAGCCCCAAACACAGCAATTTGCCGACGTTTGTGATTTTGCGCGATTGCGTGATTTTACCGGGCCGGGTTCCGGTCCGGTCTGAAGACCGGAGAAAAATTTTCCGAACCATTCCGGTCCGGTTCCGATCCAGTTTTTGCTTCCGGGTCACAACATTTACTCAACTATTGGGAGCTATACAGGGTGGCCCCCAAAAAGTAGTTTTTGTTTTAGGGCGCTTTGAGTGAGACCATGTCAGGTTCCTATTTTTGTCAATTTTTACGAAGTCAGTGTCTGATAAATGAGACTTACTGCCCGTCATACTATTGACCAATTATGCCCATTCTCTCGGCACCACTCGGCACACAGCTGAATAAGTGCCCCGTTCCGTTTTTTGGGGGCCACCCTGTATAGGGGTCTACGTTTATCTGTAAGCAATCTCCACCCCCACCCCACCCCACCCCACCCCACCCCCACTCCCACCCCCACGGGCCGGTCCCGTTCCGTGTCTTCGTGAGTAGGACAACGAGTTGTGACAACAAAATAACTGTTTACACTGGCATTGTTTCTAATGGAGGTTTGAGTAGGAAGTACGCGTGTTTATATGCGTGGTTGCTACAAGTATACCTAAGCATCATGATCATATCCATCACCATTATCATCATTATCATCATCATCATCATCATCATCATCATCATCATCATCATCATCATCATCATCATCATCATCACACTCATCCTTATCATCTTCGTCACCAACATCATCATCCTTCATCAGTCACTAATTAGTTCTATGTATATTCTCAAGACTTATAATATATTGCTGCGAAAAAAGAGGAGTACATTGTGTGTTCATTTTTATTTTTGTTTTCAAAATAGCAACATCGCTACTTTACATAAATATGTCAGGTCACTTTCAGAAAGATGGGCGACCCACTTTTGAACAAATATTTTACACTGTTCGAATAAATAGTTACACATCAATAAGAATAAATAAATTTATACACAACTTTACTCGCATCATTTGTTTTGAGAACATGGTAAATGTCGTAATGAAATGAGATGAAATTGTATGAAAATCATGAAAATGTCTTTATGTTGGGAAGCTCTTCTCTGTTGGAGCACATTGAAAACTGACAACTGTAAGTTGCTAATTAATACAGTATAACAAAATGAAAACCAAGTACATTGACAGACACAGACGATGAGCTAAATTCTAGTACAGGATAACGCAACAAAATAGGGAAACAAAATACTAACAATTAAACAACTATTCCTTAATCATTACATTTCTCTTTTCATAAGGATAAAAATAAGATATCCTACTACTAACCATTCCCGATGAGTCGAAAAATAAGCATTATTTTTGTTCTCACCCCCAAATCCTCCACGAGAGGAAATAATACTGAATAATTAAAGACCACCTTTTTGAGTCTACATCCTACATGAACAAACAAAGAACAGCCATGCTGTTCAACGAAACAAAATATAAATGAAAGTGATTGCCATGGTAAATGAAGAGACAAAAACAACAACTACAACGTTCAATATGGCCACAGTAACATGATAGTCTTCAACAGTTTACTTGCGTAGTCCAGAAAAACAAACATATTTTAGAGAGGCATTCTCGGTCATACTGTTTTTCTGGGGGAAAAAAATAAAATATTCCATCTGCCCCATCCCATCCTAAGATTGCACAAAATAACACAAAATTGTCTTTTTTAACTTTCAGCAAAGAAATAAAATAAGATAACAAAATTAATCACAAAAAATGATAATAATAATACACCTCTTTACCAACAATGAAAAAAGGTACAACACAAAATTACACAAAGACATCGCTTTTTCCCTTTCCCGACCCCCCTTCATATTTTATAGCGCTTAGTTTTCGTTCAACCTGGCTGTAGAAAATTAGACTACAAATTACTTATTACTAGTATAACCTTCATTACAATTTCTCACATAATTCAGAAAAATATTCTACAAACTCGTAATTCAGTAATCAGTACAATGTAGAAAACCTCTCTAATTCATTGATTTCATATTCATAGTAAGCGTGTGTAGTGTGTGTACTGTATCGTATTTACATGAAGTGTGTGGTGTAGTACGAGTACATTATCATCATGATTTGCATTGTACATTCCATTGTGTACATCACTGTCATGTACTGATAAATTGAGATATTCCATTGCGTTTCAAATACACAGGAAATCTATGTACAGATATCAATTTCATAATCTCGTTTCAATTAAGACCTTGCACAGGCAGAACTTCCTGCCTAAATCCCATCCATTAGTCATAACATAATATTTTCCTTCCAAAACTACAATTTCGACATAACTTCCAAAATGCAGTACCATGAATGAGTTCACACTTTTTTTCTTCTTATTCCTTGTTATTGATTGGTTGTGATTACAGTGACTTTTTTAAATTAAAGTTCTTAAATGAATACTCTAACTAAATTAATAGCAAGCTCTCGAAATTGATCATGCTACTCAAAAATCTTTCGTTTGATAGATTTTACATTTTCACATTCAAATTTCCCCAATATAAAACTTGGTCCAAAATTGTGACAAATCTAACTAGACCATACTGATTTATGTGCTTTACATCTTAATGCATTGTGCATATGGAGATAATGTGAAGTAATTAATGTACCTACATTCATTTTGGTTAATAAAGTGCATTACTAATCTAAATAGCCATTGTAGATTATAGCTATTAAAAGTTGTGTGATTATCTGGTATATTACCAGTTGCAGGATTAACTAAAACCTATGTTGTGTGCTTATCCACCAATGTGTGATCCTATTTCAGTAATGGGTGACAATCTGCACCCCTCGTTTACCCTCTGGGTGGTGGGGATCTTACTCCCCCACCTCCTCCTGCTGCTCAACCAATGTCTCCTGCCAACTGATGATAGCGGGCGTTAGACGAAGCATTACTCCATCTCCTCTGGCGCCCCCTGGTGGTGATCGACAACCATCATCTCCTTCTCGCTACCTCCTCCTACTCCTCCGCCTCCGACCGCGTCCCGGCGACAGTAGCTGTAGCGGTGGTTCATGTGCTGGCTGTAGGAGCCGGAGTGGGAGAACTTCTTGAGGCACCTGTCGCACTGGTAGGGCTTCTCGCCGCTGTGCAGCCGCGAGTGCTCCATCAGGTGATGCTTGTGTTTGAACGCCTTGCCGCACTCTTTGCACTGATGAGGGCGCTTTCCTGTAAAATCGGAAAAGGAAGGAAATGGAATACATAGGTTAGTTGGAACTATAAAGCAAAAGGGTTGGTTTTCCAATTTTGCACCCCCTTTTTTGAAGAGAATGGACCAATTTAGATGTTAATGTCAACTCTTTTGATAACTATAAAATTTTCAACTTTCCTATACTGTATTCAATAATGTGTAACAACTAATTTGAGACTAAATATTTTAGAATAAGAAGTATTGAAACATTATGAAAGTTAACAAAAAATATTTGAGTTGATAAACAGATTGAGAAATAAAGGGTTAGAATCTAAGAAACGTACTGGTTTGCCAACTTGACAATATCTTATTCCAGTTTTCTTCATTGTAAAAAATGAAAGTCAACAAATTAACTTTAATTTCAATTATAATTCTGAATTTGAATAATGCTTTAAAATGGCTTTGTAAAAGAACACCGCAGCATTTACAAATATATCCGATTTACAATTCACGGTAGATTAAAATCACACAAAGAAAAGTGCAAAGTGTGGTTAAGGTCGGCCCCTCTTCAGTCGGAAACGTAAATCTCCACCCATCGCACTGACAGGAATTAAGAGATCATAGGAAACTCTTATCTCAAGGTATATTACAAAGTGAGGAGGATTTAGACTGCTGAGTCTCCAAGGGTAGATAGAACACAGTAACATCTGTTCGTTTATGTACACTAACATTGACACGTTGAAGATATCATCTCAATGTCATCCAGATAAATGCAGCTTTTGGGACAGAATTGTGCCAGTTCATTTACAATCTTTTTTTAAATAAAATAAATATTATTAATAAGACAAATGCAATTGAAACAGGAATTGTTGTTAGAAAGAAAGGTTAGTTGTGGCTAATTGCACCAAAATTTAGAATTTACAGAGGCATAATACAGCCATTAAGAAGAAATTTTAAACAAAAATACTATTTTAAATATCCAATTGAAATACCTTTTTGGTTATTTTCCTGTTTGCTGTTTTGTTGCTACAAGAGAAGAAAGTAATATAAAAATTTGTTTTTTTTTTTTTTTACTTCCAAAGGTATACTAAATAGTAAAAAAAAAAAAAAATTCTGCACTTGAAAAGGAAGGAATTTTGAAAGGCAAAAGCTGCATATAGTCGTATGATGTAAGATGATATCTAAAAACATGGCTTACTTTGTGTTTAAGTACCTGAATGCTCATAGACGTGACGTAGAAGAGAGCTGTGCTTCTGGAAGGTTTTCGGGCACTGCGAGCACGCGTACTGACCAGACGAGGTCCGCGAAGGCCGGTCGCTAGACGTTCGCCTCCTTCCACGTCCCGAACCAATTTCGCTGAGCGAGTCCTGCGATGCTGTGTCAGAATGATTGTCGGCTGCAAGATGAAAAAATGCAAATGAAAACATATTTTTAGCACTGATGTCCCAACAAAAGGGTTTACAACAGAAGAATAGGCTGTAAATTACAAATTTGAATTATTAACAATTATTTTTTCCAATACTAGAAGTTGACATTTAATAAATCAATTTAACAGTATACACAAAAAGGGTAGTATTGCTTGGATAACAAACAATCATGAAAACTTTTGTTAAAACATTTCATTTTCATTTATTATTGTAGGTAAAAACTTGCACAATCTCTAAAATCACTGTTATGGTATAAACATTACAAACAACCAATGGTATGCCATCATGCCATGATTCTTTTTCAATTTCCTTCTTTCAATACATTAACATACTAATTTCGAACAAAGTTATGACCTACTTTTAGAATAATATCCAACTTGTTCTCAACTAACAAGCTACAGTTTGATTCACAATTTGTTTTTTTTCCAGTTTCTCAAGTCATTTTTTATAATAATACTGAGAATGTGAAAAATCAGTTTGAATCCATTGAAAACAATTTAATTTTGAGAAACTCATTATTCATATTCACAAGCCCAAGCATTTTGTTCACCTACATGGGTTTAGAAATTTTGAACGAAAAGTAAGGAAATAAAACAAAAACTCACCATGACTCTGTTGATGAATGCTGGCTCCATTCAGCATAGCGGGAAGGAAAGGGTTGGTAGCGCCAAAGCTTGCCCCCAGGTGATGGGCCATGGTGGACTGCATATAGCCCGTCTTAGCGGCAAGAGCACTGTAGACATCTGGCACCTGCAGGTGTGGGTTGACTGGAGGTAGGGCAGCTGGGTACTCCACCCCATCGGCGAACCTCATCCTCTTGGCAGGGTAGCCATAGCCGTTCATGGTAGGGAGGTAGGCGTAGAGAGGGTCGGGGTACGATCGCTTGAGGAGGAAGCTGGCGTCCGACGATGCAGAGCTCGCGACAGGTGGCATTGAGGAGAGTGGAGAGGTGGCCTTTCGGGGACTTGGGCTGTTGGTGTTGATGCTCCCATGGGGCTTGATGCTCTTCTCCAAAAGGCTCGCTGAGAGGGGTTCAGGGGGAGCATAGGCAGGGGGCAAGAGGTAGCCGTTAGCAGCTGCAGCAGCAGCGGCGGAGTACAGCGCGGAGTAGTTGAACCCGTAGACCAGCTTAGGTGGCATGGAAGACCTGTGGAGTGGAAGAGGAGGAGGTGTCGCTTTCCTCTTTGGCATGGAGAGGTCGAGGGGTGAGGAAGCTCTTTCTCTGCCTTTGAGTCGCAGAGGGGAGCTCATGGGGGATCGAACGGGTGATCGAACAGGGGATCGACTCTCTCTATCCATGGGCTCATAATGTTCCCGTGGAGAGCTAAGTCTTCTCTCTTCTCTCCGTCTGATGTTGACATCCATACCCCTAGTGCTCTTCTGTCTGTTGTTAGCAGGCTCAGTGATGACAGAGTTAATACTGCTACAGGGGGAAGCTGGAGCGCTGTCTGAATCACCCACTACCTCTGCGCTACTGCCGACTGAAGCGGTGTCCAACTCGTAGCTCTGTGGCTTGGATTTCACAAAAGCCGCCTCGCGATCACAATCGGTTGATTGCGCCTCTGATTTATCATCCCTGTGATTAGAGGGATGAACAACTGTCACAACTGGGGATTGGCGAAGTAGGCTTAGGCTCTTGAGCGACGGGTCCGACCCCTCCTCCTCGAGTTTGCGTGTGCGCTGAAACCACTTGTTGACGAGCTGCATGGGCAGATTGAGGGCGACCGAGATCTTTTCGATGCCATCCTCAGATGGCTTAGCCTGCATGGCGTAGAAAGCTCTTAGCGCCTGCTCCTGAGCCTTAGAAATGGCCTCCAGCATCTCGTTCATGTCAGTGATTGCTGATTTTCTGACTTCGAAATCTGGGCTTGCTGTTGACCTACATGGGCTGGGACTTCTTCTTGATCTCGGGCTGGCTTGTGGCGACAGGTGCTCCCTGCTATCATTTGGTGATAACATCTTCATTTCAGTATCATCGTCTTCCTTTTCCTCCTCATTGTCCTCGTCATGGGGGCTCTTCTTTTCCTCGTGCTCAGCCAAGAACTGTTGCTGCATCTGATAATAGCGGTCAAGCTTGAAGTTCGACATGTTTTGCTGGGGTGGTGAACTACTGCCTTGGAAGAGCTTCATTTTCAACACATCCTCATTGAGATCACATAGATAACGCTCGTGCTGATGAAGATCAATTGGGCTATTGAATTCCCTCCCGCAGTACTTGCATCCTGTTCTGTCCGGATTAAGGTTCATTGGAACCGGAAAGCGAGATTGCAAACAGCGATTGATCGCTTGAGCTTCGTGCACTTTTTTAAGAGTATAGTCTACTATGTTGTAGCTTTTCGGGTCTTGGTGAACGCCGTTACCATTTACAAACAGTTTTGGTTTCTCTGGCTCCTCTGACGTTTTCTCAGGAACTGGACTAGGCTTTGGCAAGGGGGTGGTGTTGACAGCTGTTAATTTTTCCAGTTTAAATGGCCTGATTTCAAATGGGCTGGCAACAACTGGGGGTGTGTCTATTGTTGTCTTGGTTTTCTTCAGTTTTGATATGTCAGTTTTCTGTCCATCTGCTTGCTGCTTGCTCACTGTTGATGCAACAATTTGTAATACTTTCTTTACAGCATCGTTAGCGGGGGAGGTGAGGGGAGTTGTGCTACCGTTCTCTTGCTTCTCACTGCTTGGCAGCCCCTGAACTGAACCATCAGCATTGGGGATCTTAATGTGAAGCGGGGTCATGTACGCTGCTTCAGTAGTTTTAGGTTCTGTAAGCAACCTGGGTAGGCTGGGTTTGCTGTTGTCCGCGTCGCTGATTGGCGATTGTAATACTGGTGGTGAGGGTGGCATTAGTGGCAAGCTACCAACTACTTTGACGGGAGGTACGCCTGGCAACACTGTGGGCTGCTCTTTGACCGGGGAACACTTCTTACTGCTGATGTGCGAGCTGTATGATCCAGAGTGGGAGAATCTTTTGAGGCAAGTTGGGCACTCGTAGGGCTTTTCCCCGCTGTGAATTCTCAGGTGTTCCTTGAGGTGATGCTTGTATTTGAAGGCCTTGCCGCACTCCCCGCACTTAAACTTTCGGTTCCCCGATGTGTGTGTCAGCATGTGACGCTGTAGTCGGTAAATGTTCACGAAGGCCTTGTTGCAGATGTCGCAGATTTGGTTGCGGCCGGGCATGTGCGTGGCCATATGCCGCTCAAGCTGCGATTTGTAGGCGAAGCAGTAGTTGCATTCCGGGCAAGAGAAATTGTTGAAGGTCTTCTCGTGGCGATACTTGATGTGCTCTTTCAGAGAAGTGAGACGCTTATATGAGCGATCACAATAGGGGCAGTCCACTGGCTTTCCAAGCTCGCCTTCATTTTCAGTTTCATTGTCATTTCCTGCAGAGAAAAAACAAAAGAGAAAATACGAAGATGACATTTCCTGATTTCTAAAGTCATTGCTCAATAAAAACAATTCCCCTACATTTAACCATGAAACCAAACATAGCCCATTTGTAGTAGCAATTATATCTCCTTTTACTTCTACCTGAAGTTAACAAAACACATTAAATTATTTTATTAGTCATAAAGCACTCCAATTAGAGATAGTGCGCCTATAGAAAAGTAATGTTTCACTTTTGAAAGCACTTGACTTCAGAATGGAACCTTTTAAAAGTGTCAATTAAAAACTTTCAGGTACCTAGGAAAATGAGTTTCTACCTTTTGATAGCTTTGCTTCACTTTCAATTATCTTTTAATTTTCTAACAAATTTGTTCAATGATCTTTTGAGTGCTTACTTATCTTAGAAGCCAATTTTACTTTTATTAGGCACCTAGGAAAGAATGGCTTTCTACTCTCCACCTTTTAAAAGCTCTTAAATTCCAGAAATCTGTTAGTTTCACAATCTTTTTCGTCTCAAGAAACAAATAAAAATATTACGAGAAGTTGATGGTTTCAAATGACAGCCAAGATTAAACAGACAAAGGGTAATTTAAATAATTGCTTTTTCTTAAACCAAGGCTCGACACTCGCACTGGCCCGCTGGCCCGGGGCCAGTGAAATTGCACTTTGGGCCAGCAAAATGTATAAAAGTCATATTTTGGTGGCCCGATTGGGCAAGCAGATTTTCAACCCAACATTGACAAAATGAAAAAATCTTGTTTTCTTTTATGTCATGCTTCATCTGTAATCACAGGTTTGATAAGGAAAGAGTGATATTTTGAATAGTAAAAAGCTTATAACTATACTCATGAAATACAATTTTGGGGCCAGTAAATTTTCTTTCGGGCCACCAGAATAGGAGAATAATTGATTTCACTGGCCCGACCGGGCCTCCGACTAAAAAGGTGAGTGTGGAGCCCTGCTTAAACCACTTAAATATTAATTTAATACTTGACTTGAAAACTAAAAGCAACCGCAGTACTCTTTCACAAAATAAATAAAGTACTTCCAACGATAAAGGTCTTCTCCCATTTGATATTACAAAAGCCATTCCCAATTACCGCCGAGTTTATTTTAATTTCAAAAGACTTCATGCTTTACACGGTGATGATTTATTCAGTGTCAACTTTCTAATCCGCTGCCAGGCATACTTATCTATGATTATTGACGCTGTATCTTTTTTTCTTCTTTTTTTTTACAGGGGTGAAACATGAACATACATGTAATTTATGCTCACTATGTTCAGTATCAACTTTCTATTTGTAATCTCCCCCAGACAGTCTGTATGATATCTGATGGTGTACAAACTCAATTCCCAGGTACTATGAAATAGCACTACTATCCCACAAAATGAAATGGATATCTATGTTTTCAACCAGTTAGAATCCCCTTTTTAAAGTGACAGGAACTGCTCATATTTAATTCTGACTGTTTTTTCCCCCCCAATGGTTATAAAGAATAACCTTTTCTCGCACATCTGTCACATGACCCATATCATATCCTCCCTTGATCCCTTTGGAGACGACCAAGAGACCATAGTGATTACTATTTGTCTCATCCCCTGATCTCTTGTATATATGTTTGTTTGATTTAACCTTAACCCTGCCAGGACTATGCATTGATTGGGGGTATTCCCAGTTTCCATCATGGGTTCCATGTAAAGTGTGTGTTACATCAAAATCTCTTTGTTACAAGGATCCTAGAACTCATGATCACCGTCAATAACATTGGAGAGATCAACAGTCAACACTAATTGACGACTTCTCTGGTATGACGTTCACACTAGAATTACTCTCACTTCCTGATGTTTCATTTCATGGGAGTGCTCACATTTACAGTAACTTGACAAAACTACCCAGTGTAAAGTAATAGAGAAATGTGTGTATGTTTGATGTTGATGCACTGGATCAACTCATCAGTGTGAACACTTCCTTTCCTTATGCTACTTAAATGTAAATGAGAGGCCCACTTAGTACTAGGCCCACTACAATGACATTTACAGAAAGTAGACTGATTTGAGGTTAAGGCACTTTGCCTGGTTCACTTTTGAATGTCACACAGTATACTAATCTCCCTAGACCTTCATGTGCACAGGGTAGGGCTGAGCAAAATCGAACAATTATCCTTTTCTGTGCTCGAGTTCTCTTCAGATTATGTTAATCTACAGGAACTGTGGAAATGTCTGTTTCCAATTATAATGTAAAAACACCATTTAAGAGGTTGGAATCGGCAAGTTAAATGACCTACTTGTGTAGCCTGGTTGAAAATATAATTCACATTTTAAAACCAGTAAACTGGGGCACACTTTGTTTTGGTAGATAATTCTAACATATATATTGCTATGTTCAGTAAATCATTGCAAAATCTAGGATTTTAATCACATTTAGCAAACTCAACCAAAAATAATATCAATTCTAAGCGATTAATGCAAACAGTGGCGTAGCATGGTCGGACTGATTGGGGGGGCACGCAAAATTATTGGGGGGGCACACCTAGATGTATTTCTTTGGGTTTTTTTCAAAAAATGTCCTCTTATATTTTCTATTGTTTTTTCCAAATCATTGGGGGGGGGGGGGGCACATGCCCCCCATGCCCCCCCCATCGCTACGCCACTGTTCAGAGTTTTATAGTTTAATTACTAGGTTTTTTAAAGAGACAGTTAAGTTTTCTTTCAGATAGCAATTTAGATAAGTGTTAATTCAAAAGATAGACAGGAAATGTGTTTACAAAATAAGCAACAAAACTGTCCCTTTAGATTAAAATTAAAGGTTTTAAAAAAGTACAAGCTAACAACATACCCGGACTATCAGGGTCATCCGAGATGCCTCCATTCATGCGATCCAAGTCTTCCACCGGTTCTGGGTAGATGATGGCCGTATCACTGCGGTTCATGTACTCCTCCAGGTTGATGACGCCTTCCGCTCCAGCCGGATGCATGTGTGGATGGCGATGACGATGATGACGATGATGATGAAGTCCATCCTTCTCATCGTAGTCCTTGTCGATGCTGATGCAGTCCTCCTCATCCTCCCGGTCGACCTTGACCTTCTTGTTCATCTCCTTCAGCTTCTCCATTTCCATCTCCTCCTCCTCGTCTCCGAAGCTGGCTTTGTCATCGCTGTCGCTGTCTTCAATGGTCGAGCTGTTGCTATGGTAACCATTCTCGGGGCTGGGCGAGATGGGGTCGTTGGCGTCCGTCAGGTCAGCGGGAGTGGCAGCCTTCGGGTTGCCATCAATGTCAACTGAAATGAGGAAAATAGAGACATATACATATTTAATTATTGAGTCATACACTACACTAACCGTATTATGTTTATGTTTTGGCACCATGCAGAAGTTGAATACGTTGTGAAAGGTATCTATGAGCAAAATTTACATAAAAGTGAAAATATTGATTCAAGTAATATGGGGTCATCATGTTAAATCTAAAAGAAGTTGTATTTTGTCCCAATTCAGGACTGAATCTCTGGGCATGGCCTGGGCCCTGGGGGCTGGTATACCTAAATGGATAACTGAAAAAATAGGAACACACACATGAACAAATATTATCACATATATATTTATCATATCATTCAATGTACATACATTTATTCAACACTTACAAAACATCTAGTTAAATTATTCCAAAACAATTAAAACCTGATGCTTTTCTTACTCTTCATGCTCTTAGGAATTAATTTCACAAATATTATTGGCTACAAGTATTGACATGAATATCTGAGCTGACAATACAATGATAAGTACAATCCTTATGTTTGTTTACAGGCAAGTTAACGATTTAACTTGGGGAAAACAGATCATATATATCATATTTACTGCAGAAACACTGAAATAGTATAGTTTAGGCTACCTGGAACAGTTGCGAGGCGGCGGTACTGTAGGTAATGATACTTCATCACCATATCTTGGCTGTCTTGTGGCGGAGGAAAATTAAACCGGTATCGGTAATTGTTCTCCTCTCGCAATTAAACGACCTTTAAAAAGCCGGCATGTTCAAGTTAATCGAATACACAATGTCACAATTCTTGATCACAATCGCTACAAAAACTGTCAGATTTATTTTGATGGTTTATCCTGGAGATGCAGCAGAGATCACAAATCACGACCAGTCCAAAACATCTACGAAACTGCTCAGAAAACAGCAAATACTCCAAGAAATCGCGCTGGTGCGTTCGTCTCTTCTTTTTCCAACAAAATGACTGAATATATTCCAATAAATAACCAGTTCCCGTTGAAAATCGGAGGTTTCTTTGATCGGGAAAACACAAAAAACTGTGCGAGCAGAGAGAGATTTTTCAGTAGCCGTCCGACCTCAGCTCAATCAATCCACAATCTATTCCTCTCCTCTCACTACTTTCTCTGCTCTCCTCTCGTCTCTTGCTCGACTGGCACTCAACGAGCGATGGAGTTTCTGCCAGACACGCTGGAGTCAGCGCGAGGGGGGAGTGATGTTGTCGCGGCGGTAACTCGAGGACAGACTGACTGAAAAGCACCGGGGTGGAATGCGAGGGAGAGACGGAGAGGGTGACGGAGAGAGGGTGTGAGACGGGGAGAGAGAGGGGTAGAGCCGAGCGCCCTACGAAGAGGGCAGAGACACCAAGTCTAGCGTTTTGTCCTCGCGAACAAGAGGTGAACAAAAGGCATTGAGCGGTGTTATTAGAACGCAAAGGTGATCATTTGCTCTCAAGAGATGCCCATGTTCCTCTCTCTTTCTTTCTTTTATTCTCTTTTCCTCTTTTTCTTTGCTTTTTGTTCCCTCCTGTCCCACCCTCTTGAATACAGGAAGCTTTATGAATGCAATGAATTAAGTCATTCAAGCACAACACGATGAACACATGCACTATCTCTCTTCACAACCTCTCGAAACAATTGAGGCTAGGCAGGTAGGTATTAACGTCGCTTTAATTATCTCCTCTCAAATTGGACGCAGAAAAAAAATACACAAATGATATTTTTCTCGTCAAAAAGTCACAATAACAATGAAGACACGATAGAGCCACAATGAAATGATACACATGCGTATCACAATCACAATCAAGGTGAAACAAAGATGTGGCAATATCTGGCCGAGCAATTCGTGCTGTCAATTAATTTTAAATGTCCCAAGGCGAATCCGAAATGTGTATTTCTGGTACGTGAAAATATGTACTGCTTTTCTGCTAAGAAGATAGGGTCTAGGGATATACATGTCTTCATTGATGTTTATGTTTTGTCCAAAAATATAACATAGGTTCTAAAGACTACATCATATTATCGGCCAATTGTACCCGTTTCCCATTCTCGTTTGCCACAACAATGTCCCTTTTAAAAAAAACACTGATAGCCAAACCAGTTAAGTGTGAGAATTTGTGATAACAATAAAGAAAAGAGGAGGTGATCAGATCATGAGAGGAAGGTAGGTATACATGCAGACTGTGTTTGTCATGCGGGTAGCCGTTTTTTGTCATGCCTTCAGCCCGGAAACAATGAGGGGAAACTCGGTGGCTCCAGCCTGGCGAGGCCCCGACAAAGCACCTGCACACACAGGGCGAACACGGCGCGATAGACCGGGGTGAAGAAAAGACGCACCTTGCACGGTGGCGCCAGGCTGTCTGAGTGCCGGGGCCTGAGCCCTATTCAACTCGTTAGCTGCATTAGCTCCGCTGCCCTTGTGCCTCATGAATTATTAACCTGATTAACTCTGACACCTGATTGCGCCCGCACCGTGAGTGCGTCCACACACACACACAACAAAGACAGCCCTATTAGCATTAGCCACTTCTCAGAGTGTGGAATCCAATATAATGCTTTTCTGCTTCTACTTCTAGCCAGCTATACATCGCCTCACTGTAATAATTTTGCCCTTCAAAATGTTTTCTTTTACATTATGATTTCCCTTTAAAAGATGATGGTTTCCTCCTTTTTACCATTCTCTCTACGTTTACAATTACATTCTTTATATTCGATGGCATCCTTCCGAATCTGGGCGATTCCGATTAAAAAAGTATTGTTATTATTTCCAGCAAAATAAAACGAATTGTATGCTTTAATGTCAACGTTTTTTGTTTTTTCAAGTTTTGTACCCATGCTGGCTTTAAATGACTGAATATTTCTTGAAATAATTCTTTGTTATTTGTTTAAACTGATTTGTATTGAGTTCATGTCCAAGGGCAAACAGAGAAGAGGAACGGACTGTAAATACAAAGATTCAACAATTGTACAAAGCAAATAATTTGCTAGATACTTTAATTGATATTTCATCATCATTTTAATTTTTAATTATCTTTAGAATCTCTCTTATGAACCCAGGGAAGCAATTTCTCATCCCAACCGATGCCATACAACTTTGGGTTTGGGGAAAAGGAGCAAAACAGCGCGCGACGAACAATAAAATTCCCATCGCGACTTTACTTCACTTGTCGTTTTTTTTTTTTTTTTTTTTTTTACTGCCACTGTGCGCTGTGTACATTGTAAACAGAATAACCAAACATGATTGCCTCTCGGCAGACGACCCAGGCTCGCCGGCGCCACGTCGCCTTGGAAACAAAGCCCCGCCCACCGATAGATAAACGACGGAAGCCCGCGCCGCGCTCCCACAGGATGTGTGAGTTTCAACACATGGATCCTTGTCGGGGCCCGAATAAATACATCTGGTTACGTGTCACGGTTTTACAAACGATAAGCTGAACTTCGGAAGTTCAGAGCTCGTTGTCGGGATAAAGGACTGCCTTGCAATGGGGGTGGGGTGGCGATTAATCATTGATTGTTTAGGGGGGAGCAATTATTATTGACTTTGATAGTTGTTATTACCGACGTCATAACGAAATCGATGCGATTTTTGCCAGGAGTATTTGGTGGAAGAGAATGCATGACCTATTCGTGCAAATTCATATCGTAACCGTTTCTACAATTCTAGTTTCGCCCGATTTCGACCTACTTGTACTAGAAATGCATACTTATGTCTTTTATATCGATTTTCAAGCTTCTATCAGACCGTAAAGAGCACTAAATAATTATTTTAAAATAATGTGCTATCATATAACAGTTGGACTATATGAAAACATTATACTCACACATAACTTTGCCGCGATTTGTATTGACTAAAAATGCAAATATAATTCCGAGTCAAGTTATAGGCAATCGGCAGAACCTATAGAGAACGATCAATATTTCCCCAAGTACAAACAACTACAGCCTCGTGGGTCAAAAACCTTTCAATTTCATTCAGTGAAATCATTTAGACGTGTGATCTAAGCATGCGTCGCATCGCGTCCCATATACAGCACTCAGGTAGTATCCGTTCATTCATGAAGTTGATGGTCATATACCTAATTACTTATACAGATAATCCGATGAATATTGTCATTAATCTCCCGCATTTATTTTTTAAATCCCCTGAACTATTTTATCGTTGTTTGTTTAGTTATATCCCGGGCCCCTGCTAATACATCATTACATGGACGGTTTAGCCTCATGCATGCGCTTGTAGTGTATTTTGTTATCATCATGCTGCATCCATGAACAAAGACACGAGTAAAGAGACGATTTCCTCTAAAGAATGGGTCGCTTTTGGTTGGGTAATTTACCCGGTTTTACAAAGAAGGTATTAGTTACTTTTCTCAATGCCTTGGTAACATGTATGAACTTCACCTTTTTTGAAAGTATATGACGTCACGTGAGACCGGATTAATATATACGATTACCTTCTTCCTCTTCTACCATAACGTCATGAAAATTTAAATCAAAATGACGCGATTCAACCAATTTAACCCACTCTTTAGACTTTGGGTGCAATACATACTACCCATAAACCTGTAGTAACCAAACCATGTCACTGAAAATAGCGGCATTAGATGGTCAAGAAAGAAATATGCCCATTTAGAAAACGGAAATACAACATTGTGTATATTACACGTCATGCGACGTTTTCATTGGCACAGCACAGGAAACCGAATGTTACCTTTGCGCGGCACTCGCGGGACTCACTTTGTGCCGGTACACCTGGATTATTTGAGAAATATTAACAATAGCCAGCTGGCGCCTCGGTGTCGCCAGTCGAGAATCAATATGCGACACGGCGCCGCCCGGCTGTCGCAGCACATACTGTCCGATGTGGGGAAATACGTCCCGCATCCGTAATAAGTGTTTTGATGACGAGAAAGGTCGGAAATTGAAATCGTATTTTGATGGGCAACTATATTCCCACGTTAATGGGAATACCTTTATTTTCCTGATATGGCTGTAATTGTGATTTATCTGTTGTTCTACCTAAGGTAACTAGTCCAAATGCGGGCATATGCAGGGGCATATACCCATGCCTACAGATCCGTCACTAAAGTGATATTTGTTTTGAAACCAATACAACACATAAAACATAAGTAAACAGACTCCCACTTCCCTGGTAACATTTTATTTCCCCGATGTGCATGTACACGATGTCTATAAATTGTGTTGCATGCGTTGAATTATTCTGCCCCTAAACAGGGTTTAGAATTCTTCCAATTATGACAATGTTTGTTTCATCACGAATGAGATACAGGTAATTCCAAAAATAGTTAGATCACTGATCACAAATGATAGGTCTATCTCTTATGAGAAAAGGGATAATGTCTACTTCAGTTTTACAGAAATGTCACTTGACCGGGGGAATTGTAATTGATCAACATCATATATCATTGCAATGAAATAAATTGCAGTTTTCGAGAGCAATCAAGCCGGAGCGACCAAACGCGCGTGCGTGACTGTGATCATCATGGGGGACACATTTTACACCCCCTCACGAGATTTGCGCCGACACTGGCTCCACGATTCCATCTGGAGAAATGAGCGAGCGCGAGACGGGCGGCTCCAGCGAACGATGTAAATAAATACATACACGCCACACACAAGTGCGCTTTTTTAGAACTGTCCCCTCTCTCCCCTTCTCTCCCCCACTCTCACCCCTTCTCCCTTTCTCTCACCCCGTCTCTCTCTACCTCGCTCTATCCGCCCACCTCTCCCCCGCTCTCTCTATTTATTTTGTCAAGTACCTTTCTTCATTAGGGGCATTTTCACGTAGTTGTCTACCCAGAAGACAAAAAAGTACGAAGTGTAAACGTGCGATAAATAAACTCGTCAAAATACACAATAATTGTAGATAATATTATTTATAGAAGGCGTCAGAATAGGTGTTCGTGTTTTTGTCAGTAACGCATGCATAATTTTGTTCAATCGCAGTGGGCATTACGAATTTATAATACTAATAATTGCATGTGGGTTAAAAAAGACATGTTTAATTTATCGCTTGATGACGCAAATTATTCAATGAAACAAATACATTATATTGCCCGATCATAATTACAAGGTATACTCCAAGGTCGATAAATCACCAGATAATTAGATTTTGTCATTATTTCGATAATAATAAGAAATAAATACACTCGACTGAATGTATCAATCACGGTTTTGTAATAATTACTGTTATACTAGGACTGGAGTTGCACTTGCATGAGAACTATGAAACCAATATTTGAAGGGATGGTCATGATTATCTAGAAAGTAACTTGTTTTTTATCTTAAAAATCACAATATTAAAAGTAATACAATTTATTAATCAAAATAATAAAATGAACGAATAATTATTCGTAATCAATAGTTTTAGAATAACCCAAAATAAATCAATATCCATTGATATAAAAGCAAGTTATACATAATTATAGAAACTCGTTTGATTTTGTTAATTGTTATGAAATTTACCATAATTAAAGTCTTCTTAATAATAACTGATTTTTGTATCATTTAAGACTATGAATTAACTCGTTGATTATCAAAGGCACATAATAATTATGTTCGTCCTAGAACACTCATGATATACAACACTCCATATCTCTGTAGTTCGAGGGTTAAATTACTAGTATAGTACAGTCATATAAACACAATCAGACACTCTCTGGTTATACCATATCATCATACCATGTGACACAAATTATTTTACTCTCTGCATTCTGGACGATGAAAACTGAAATGGATTCTAAGTTTTTGTTTTGCTAACTCCGGAAAGAGAAAGACATAAATGGGATCCGGGCCCACTTGGATAGCGAAAGTTCACGTACTAACTACTTACTATAACTACTAACTATAAGACAATTATTTTGAACCTTGTGAAGTTTGTAAGTCATGTATGACAAAGGCAAATTGAATTAAGGAAGCACGCAACCGGGAATTTCCATCAAAATAATCAAGACAATATCTTACAGGGAGCTTATAATAATGTAAGCAGTTAAACAAAATATTAATGGACGACCAAGCAATAATTAATTTTAACAAAATTGTGATCAAGTTGTGAACACGAATGGTGACAAGTGGGCAAACAATAGCTTGGATGTTTTACATTGTACTGTATAATAACATTGCGCCAGAATAATGAGACATAATACATTGAGTGGGGACAGGGCAAATCGAGGTGCGAACTCAAGATCAGTGTGAACACTGTACGCCATGTTATGATATATGAAGCCAGAGTGACAGGGGTGCGAGCTAAATGTGAACGCCGCACCAACCAGAGACACAACATTCAGCGTGTTCGGTGTGAACACCGCACGTCGTGTTATCACACTGCGGTCAAAATGGCAAGGATGCGAGGTACATGTGAACAGTGCACAGATCCGTCAAAACATTCAGCGTCTTCGGTGTAAACACAGGGCACATCGAGGTGCGAACTCAAGATCAGTGTGAACACGGTACGCCATGTTATGATATATGAAGCCAGAGTGACAGGGGTGCGAGCTAAATGTGAACGCCGCACCAACCAGAGACACAACATTCAGCGTGTTCGGTGTGAACACCGCACGTCGTGTTATGACACTGCGGTCAAAATGGCAAGGATGCGAGGTAAATGTGAACAGTGCACAGATCCGTCAAAACATTCAGCGTCTTCGGTGTAAACACCGCACGTCGTGTTATCACACCGCGGCGCCAGTCTGGCGGGAATGCGAGGTGAGCATATTCCCATTACCAATCTCATTCTGATTCCCAAACCTGGTTTCACGAAATGTTCCCACTCACGTGTTACTCTCCAAATTGTACCCATCTGGGTTGGCTGCCATTACAATCATCACATCACATCACACGGCCCAGCATTTATAACAATCAAAATCATGTGTGAATGGGGGGAGGGGGGGGGGTGGGGGGCGCATGGAGGATGCGCATCTGTTATTCCAGTTTCGGAACATGCGTGCGTGACTGTACGTGTGTTTCTACATCAGCATTCGTGCGTGTGTGTACGTGTGTTTTTGTCTGTGTGTATGTGTGTGTGTCCTATGTTTGTGTGTTTATATGTATACCTATACGTATGCGTATGTGTGTATATTTATGTGTGAATGTCTATTGTTGTGTACGTGTGTATGTGTAAAGTGTGTACGTGTGTACGTGTGTACGTGCGTGTGCGTGTTTGAGTTTGTGTGAACATGTGTCAATTGGGACTTTGCAGTCGTATGTCATTATACTTGCGATTAAACATGAGTAATGAATTATGTAAGCACATTCAAATAGCATTGCCAATTCACCATCTTGGTTATAACTAGACGAAAGGGCACATGCCCCTGGATCATTATTGTTGAAAATGTGAAGGTATTTTATTCACTTTCAATTATTTATTATCTAAACTTCTTTTGCGAAGTATGTATATGCCCCTTTAAACATTAATGTTGAAATGTGATAGCATTGTATTATTACGAACACTAATTGTACTTTATATAGGCCTATACCGTATATGATTTCGTAATAATTTAATTGATGTGATATTGTCATTTACTTTCCCATAAACATCGATTGACCCCAGTGTAAAAAGGCAAAAGACACGAAATCCCCGAATATTTCTATTAATGCAACTTGTCACTTTAATCTATTAAGAACTAAACATTACAGACCTTGAAACTATGAGGAAAAACAAATCTTCATTTCAAAATTGAAACTAAAGACTTTTTAATGGATAGGTGGCGTGATAGTGAACAAAAATCTTGCAAACTTTCCACGATGTTTCCCAAACTTTCTATCTTGACTATTGACTTCAATTACGAAAGTATTCAAACCTATCCCACGCGGTGTAGTCACCGCACTTATATAGGTAAAAGTTTCATATTTCTCTTTTTCTTCTTACGTAAAATAAATAAATTTCCCCAAAAATAGTATCACGCGAAATTGTAAACACGAAAGTCACATGATTATTAAAAAGATATATTTTGGGTTTTTATTGCAATCTGACGCATTATCACGAATTGTACAAAATCTGCAAAATCATGTTAAGAAAAGGAAAATAGGAAATCGAATATTGACGAACGAGCTATTATAATCTGATGTCTTTATAAATGATTACCTGTTTAGTAGCTTCACAAGCGTGCATGTGATAATATTCTTTCCAATTAAATTTCATAAGAAACACTAGAGATATTCTCTCTTTAGTGGCCTTAATTTGTATTTATATGACACATTACAACAAATATTGAGTATCTTTTCAAGAGTATACGTCAACAGCATGTTGTAACCTTATTCTCTACACCGAGTATTTCACAGTATTATGTTACTCTTACTCTATATAATAATATATATCTGTACAAGAACACCCATCGCAGCTTTTATTTGAATGTTTATAGTTAAAAACAACCATTATAATCGAATATTCATATAACGTGGAGTTACAAAATAATGTTCATGTTGCGAAGTATCAGTATAATTATAATATAATTTTGTTTTCTGCCAACTGTGCAACACTGCATGCCCGGGATCAAATTTCAAGACAAATAGTGTTTGTCTGCATGAAGACTGAACTGAAGTTTGTTTGTAATTTGTCTCTGATTGAAGAAAGTATTAAAAAATATATATACATCGAGCGATGTATTTTGTTGTGATATGTAATTGGTACCAAAACACTTTTACGCACAAACTTGCTTCATAACATAATTATAATGAACAACATTTTAATTTGAATTATCAAAAGGACTAAATTATACTAATTGTCAAACTAAATCAGGGAACTATAGGAGTTTGTAAACAAATACATAAGTAGTTAGAATCATCGCGGGCGGGTCAAATTGGTGGTGGTCTTCAACATTTTGCTTGGCGTCAAATAGGACTGAAGTCTCGCTGATTTCCCGTGACATATATACACAACCCGACAAGTTGGAGTTCAAGACTATTGAGCTCCCAACCCTCCGGCATCATCATAACGCAGAATATACAACCGTTTATATCGATGTCATTTCCCGGCGGGACTGCGGCGAGGGAAAACAATTCCTTGTCTAAACCCCCTTCTCACTTTAGGCCACCCCTGCCCCTAACCCCAAGTTTGCCGCCACCTTGTCTGGGCGAGACCAGCCCCGCCAGCCCGGCGCCAGACCATGATGGGGCTGGCCTGGTATAGTACCGTACCGAATGCAGGTAAAGCGAACTCGTACATAACAACTTTTTTTCTCTCTCTTCTCAATCGTAGTCTCAGCCACGCAAGGAATTTGTCGTAAACCGACACTGTGTCAATGTTGTTAGTGACGTACCAGTAATTGCGTCAACACTGAACTTGAGATATGAATTCATCCTCAGACATTCTGGTTCACACATGGCATGATATGTGGACACTCCACGAGTATAAAATAAGTTGAGACCCTTTCTTATAGGGACAAACAAGAAATAGTCTTGTCCATGATTTCCAAGATAAATTAGCACTATAATGCTAGACAGCCATGTCAAAGGGTATAATTAAACCTCCTTGGTATTAATGTTATTCTAGAGAATCTGGTCCATACTATGGGTGTGAACGTGGGTGTGTACGACGTTGGTGTAGACTCAATGTTGTAAATCAAACTTTTTCCCAGCTTGCCCCAGACTCTTGATTGCAGTGTGGATAGAATACTGCAGTGGAACGCAGCAGCGCTGTGGAGGGAGTAACATTTTCAGGGGTAAGAGGGGGCCATTTATAGTATTGTCATTTCATTACAATAAACAAAACGAAACGAAGCGGGTACATCTATGAAAATATTCGCAAGGGAATTTCTAGGGCAAAATATGTCGAAGATTATTACATGAAAAATGAGAAAGTGAGATGGATTGGGGAAGAGTTTTAGATAACGGCAAAACAAAAGACAATGATTGAAGAAAAGGAAAGTCAGGGGGTATGAAGGGATGGTGTTACGACGATGTTACGACGGTGTTACGACCAGGATAAGACGCAACGGGCGTACGCGTATGGTACGCCCCTACTTCTGTAATGTTGACGATCCACAATTATTGGGGTTGCGCGCATTGCGCCTAGTGCCCCCAATGACAGCCCCCTCCTGTTAAATTCATTTCTAGATACGCCACTGTGGTCAATAGCGACTTCTTGTCGCCAGTTGATGCCAGGAGTGCGGCGCCAGGTATAAACGCTATACCCGACTTCTATCTTCACCATGTTTATTAGAACGTTTGAAGGATGACAGAAGCAAATCGTACTAATAATAATTGTTCCCATTTCCTTGAATTTTTTTCTTTTCTTCTGGACGTCAAGTTTAATAATTATGTTACATTTGCGGTGCAGCAGGTTTATCTCTATAGTCTACTTTTTGTTTTCTTTATTGCATCTGAAATCCATTGTTCACTGTAACCTGGTGGACCATTTACTAGTATACGGAAATGGCAATCTCTTGAACAAAACAAAAGTTATACACTTTTTATATTTATTTTGCCGGTAAACCTAACGTACACTGTTAATTGAAAAGTCTATATTCCGATGGAGTCGAAATCGGTCCACGTTCCCTTTGATGATCGTGCGTGAGTCGACGACGCGCGTTGACATCGAATAGATGTTTCTCTTGAGGGCGCGGACATCGAAAACAATCCAGCGAGATCTCTCTCACGGGCATGCTAAGACCTGGAAGTTCATAACTCCTCCACTAGACTGGCGCCAAACCAGAGAGGGGCTTGAGACAGGAGGGAAAAAGAAAACATAGCTTGCCTGGTGCCTATAGTTGGTTTGTGATGAAGAAAAGTGGCGAAATGAATTAGGTGGCTCCACTTGTCTGGCCCATCTGACAGGACGTGTAAATAAAATTGGCGCGAAGTGTAATCAATCTAGCAAGACGGCTGCGCCGAAATAAAAAGGAAAAATATTGCACCTACAGTTTGGTGGCGTCCGTCCACAATCGGCACGTTGTAGGAGGTCGTCTCTCACTCAATCTACTTACGATAAATGTAAGGATTGGGACTGTGTCTGAGAGTGATGAAAGAAAGCTACATGCACCTTCACTCTGGATTTGGCGATGGGTGTGAGCAAGACCAGGCCATACCATATTTTAATAACCGATTAGAAAAGCAGAAAATCACGATGTTGAGGAGAATAATAGTTTAATACCAAATGGCAAATACCAATACGTGTATCGACTAGAGCTTCTTGAGAGCAGACATGAAGGCTTTTGGGAGTTTAAAACATAGCATTACAAGCCAAAGACAGTAACAACAAAATACACACACTACATAGTCAAAACAAACAAACAAACAAACACAACACACGAACGAGCGAACAAACACCTTACGCGCACACACAAACATACAGACATACCAATTTGGTAAATGTACATAAATAGGATGGGGATGAAGAGAGAGAGAGGGGGGGGGGGGGTGGTTGAGTAGAGGCCATAGTCTGCGCACAAGCATCACTAACGAGCCAATGTGGCGCCACATGAAACATTGACGTCCCCGTAGAGACGGCCGCGATACATTGATTGAATGTTACATGTCTCCCCCGGTGCTATACAACAAACATACCTCCATAAACAACATGACATGTAAACCTTCATGAACAAATACAATGATCAACCCCATCATAAATTCATAATTATATCAATTATTCATTATCCTCCTTTTATTTTAGAATGAACTAATTTTTGGATGACTTAAATTCGATCACTATAGAAACGGCTGCAGCAAATAACAATCGAATAACTGCATGTTATTAATTGTTCTTGATACTTCATTGATTATGATCTGTAGAAATACGCAGATTTATAACAAACGTACTTGAAAAGTGCATGATTTCGTTGAATTTACTATGTACGTGTGACGTGTATGAGTTTGTGTGTGTGTGTGTGTGTGTGTGTGTGTGTGTGTGTGTGCGTGTGTACGATGCGTGTACATTATATGTACGTGTGTGTGTGTGTGTGTGTGTGTGTGTGTGGGTGTGGGTGTGTGTGTGTGTGTGTGTGTGTGTGTGTGTGGGTGTGGGTGTGTGTGTGTGTGTGTGTGTGTGTGTGTGTGTCTGTTTGTAGTGTGTGTATGTATGTGTCTAGTGTGTCTAGTCTATTCACTAAACTTGGTACTTGTCATGTAATTATATCCACACTTGTTAAAATGTGATGGCTATATAATATCACTTTCACTGTGCCCACCCGTAGTCTCCTGGCGATAAAGATGATTAACTTTGAAGTATCGAGTGACAGAATGTGGGACTTGATAGCGCCAGGGATTTATCGGGGGATGTAGGGATGTACGTGAGAAAATAATAAACCACAGATAGATCCTTAATCATCACTTTCATACTGGTGCATTGTCTCATACTAGAAAGGATGATCTCACGTGTGATGTTAATTCATGGTATTAACCCCTACAATGGACATAATTCGCTTTTATACACAACATAATTGACTTAGGACAGTTAGCTAAAGCCCGGCGCAGACAGAGCCGACTCGACCCGATCCGACTGGTTTTCAGCCTGATTTACTCAGTATGCGTTGCCTCAGGACTCCAGTTTTTCCAGTCAAGTGCCAGTCGGAGGTCATTCGAGGCCGATTCAACATGTTGGATCGGCTCCGACTGAGCGAAACTGACACTAGCCTGACTGAAAACCAGTCGGATCGGGTCGAGTCGGCTCTGTCTGCGCCGGGCATAACATGCATGTATATATGTGCCTGTGATAATTTGTACACGCTCTGCACTTGCTACGAAACAACAGGTTGACGAGTTGACGATGACAGAGTCGTTTGACTCTGGACGATGAATATGCATAGCGCCCTCTGTAGCGTACAACTTTATAGTTCTACAAATTGTCGGTGGACTTGAAAGGGGCAGGGTCGATATGAGGGCGATGTACCATGCATGTACAATCGAATACTATTGATACACGTTCAGAAAGCTGAAAAAGGATCCTCCCAAGTAGATCTATATTACATGTTTTTTTAATTTTATTCAATAGTAATAATTTGTGAACAATAAACAATTTCTAGCGCTAGAAATAGTACACGATTCTGGTTTTCTAAGAATTAAACTGCACTGAAATAGACAAAAGCATGTCATCTAGGAGGGTCTAGACTCTAGAAGGGGAACTTGAATTCAGTCTTTTCAAACCATATATCTTTAAATAAACAATTGCCTATTTCAGTTAACATTCCTTTAAATATTCAATTCATCGTCATACCCATGACAAATCTCAATATAATTAATTCAAACTGAATCATCCTCATACTTACGGAAATTTGATAATACAAAAATAAGAATACTTTGCGACTGATCGACTTTCTAAATACAGAAGTACAACGGGCTTAGCATAATCATGGCACGTTCCACAGTAATTCGAGATTGGGGCCAATTATTACCTAAAAATAATCAACATCATTATAGCTAGGAGTTTGATTGTATCTCAATTATGATAGGACTTTTACGTTGGTGACATCATCATTTGGCTTGAAGGCAGTTTTCGATACGAACAATACATCGTTATATACTTCCCCGTAAGAAAAAGGTCTACTATCATGACTATAGTCTACTGCTCAGATTGCTATTTGGTATTGAGTTATACGGGTATATAATCATACTGAATAATCAACAAATACTGAAACTCCTGATCAATGGCAAACATGCCAATTTTATTTAGTAAAACGAGAGTACGAGACTCAACTGGTCATGAGTGTATATAAGAATATTTATCAAGGGTCAAAAAATGACAAACAACTAATAAAGAACGTGCATTGGTGCTTCTGACAAAAGTATTAAAGGTAGGCTGAATTTTCTAAGCCGGTCCCTTGTTTACTCAACTAATGCACTCCAAGCCGATTATTGGTGGAAAGCAAACAAGAGCCGCGGTGCGCGTGCGTGCGGGCTCCGCATGAATGCGCCATCACAAACTGGGATGAACCCCACTTTGATAGACCTGAAATCCAACAAAGGGCAGCGACAGGCTAGGTGGGCAAGGGACTTTTAAAAGATGGAAGACAGAAAATGTCTTCACCCCCCCCCCCCTCCTTTCTTCTCCCTACTTTGTAGCTCAAATGAAGAAAAAAAAGATACCCACCGAACCACTTAGGCCTAAGTTCCTCCCTCGTACCTCTGCTCCAATACCCCTGAAGGTGTTACCCAACAACATACGGCTAACTCCGCAGCCAATCATTCCATTCGGAGATGAACAGAAGAAGAAGACGGAAAACGGGGGAAATAATAAGGTGGAGGTATATAAGGTAATTCTGACTAATAAGAAGCGATGGGAAATACGGAGGGTCCGTACGCCATCTGTCCACCGTGCGACCACCTTTGGTCGATTGCTTTTGTTCGGGCGGAGCGGGGACAAAAGAAACCGCCGCGGCACGCGAACGACTCGCTCCACCACCGCCAGTCAAAGGCGGTCCCCCGTCGCGAAACCCCTAACGGGGTTAAAAACCACTGAAGTAAAACCAGCAAGCCTTGACGCCCGAGCAAGGTGCACGCGAGTGGCGCGCGCTGTCCGAAGCACCCCCTACCAATGTTTCTTCTCTTTTTGTGTGCTTAGGCCTAAAATCCATCCCTTTTTTACTTCGTATTATCCCCCTCTTTACTTTTTATTATCCCTTCGTTAGTTTGGCGCAATTATGATGGCTAAACGAGGTGGGCAAACCCTCTCGAGAATACAGTAGATGATCTATGTGGAGCTGGAAGTTTATTGGGTGGTGAATGGGTGGGAGGAAAGGAAGATAAAACATTATTGTAGTAACCTACTAACGAGCTAAGCAGGAAAGACCAATGCTAATGAATCGATGAGGGCATGAGGCAGATAGTTAGTGTTTTGGGCTACCTGTGATACCCGTTCTTTATTTGCATAGCAAGAACAAAGAATTCGTCGTCTGCATCTATAAAACTATTTCCGAAGACACAATTTCTTACTGCGAAAATTAAATTTCCAAATGTTATAATTCATTAGAAAATCAATGTATAGGCTACTATTTCAGAACTACACCATTATACAATTCATCGTACACTATATCGATTCGTGTCAAAAGTGAAAAGTTCAAAAGTTATCATTCCATTATAAACAACCGGAATGTCAGAAAGCGAAACAATATTCTGCTTGAATGAAAATAATATTTCTAAGAGTGCCCACTTTTTAATTTTATGGTTTTTAATATCCGTTCCGGCTTTGTCAGTGTGTTTAATTGAGGGAATTAATTCACTGTGTATAAAACTCGCGAATACTAATTACACGATGTATATAACGCCCTGCAACTACATTATATTTTCAATCTGTGAAGTTCTGTGCTTGTTCAATGTTAGGTTGCATCAAGATGGCGTGCGTGTCTTATTATTACATAACTTACTTGAACACAATATCTAATCAAACGAACGACAGTTGCAAGATGGTGTTCAACATATTTATCATCCAACAATAGAGAATATTGTTACGTAATCTATAAACGCCTTCTTTACAAGATGGGAAGGGTGAATATATTTAATTTCACGACGATTGCCGTAATTTGTTTCCAGAGCATGATTGACATCTCTGAAACACAAAGGAAAAGGAAGGAAGACAATAAATACACACGGATAAGGTATTGGTCATTCTAATTCTAACGAACACATTGACCATATTATATATAACGAATTCACACTCAACATTGCTCAATGCGTATGGTTATTTTGCAGCTGTTGTGTTATTATTTTAATTTTAGACAGTAATTATACATCAATCATTCATTCGTATGGAACCGTGATGTTCCTGATTGACTATATGAAATGCACCTGTACGTTTTATCACACAAATACAAACTTAGGTAATATCATTATGCAAATAAAAAGTTGTAATTTCGATTAAACGATAATTTATTCATAATTAGTATTATTCACCATGTTGTCGGCAAATCTCATATCCTACAATACAAGATTGTTAGTGTGTAATTTCGACTTGTGTTGTGCAAATTGGTCGAGGTCAAATGGCAATATTGCACTTCTAAAATATTGCACAATTTCAAGGGCAATGTTGCAGAGACACCCGGTATAAAGAAAAGCAACCATTCAAACCTAGCCCCCCCCCCCCCCCCCCCCCCCTCGCTCCAAGAATTACATGGTTTTATAGGCAGATGGCTCTACGCACCTGAAATCATTGCCAGGCATTATTTTAGTAATCGACCTTTGTTGAAGTAAAAATGGTGTTGTAGATTAAAACGTAAATGTGTCAAGGATATAAGTAATCGAAAAAGCATTACATTATTCTATGATAGAGACACTCAAATCTTTCATCATCATGCGTCATTTGCAAAAATGTGTGTCATTTAGACCTAATTCACAAAGCCCCCCTCGTACACCCTCCCACATCCCCACCCCACCACATCTAACCAGCGACCTAAGACCATCTTAGCACGGTATTAGCAGCGTGTAATATTATTCATGCGGTTTGTTTGGTATGAATTGCAATGTTGGTTTGTGGAAAGACTTGACTCGGCTATTTACATAGATAATGAGGGGCAAGGGAAGCCTCGATCCCATACCTATAATACCGGTTTAATCAAGGGGCTTATTCCCTTGGTTTCTGACGCACCTGCCGCTGGCCGGGTGGACGCGTGCCGTGAATAACAATGCTTGCACAGGGGAACAATTAAATCGTGTTTGACGTGAGGTCGTTATCAAGCATTCTCATTCAAATAACAATCATCATAGACTGCATCAGCTGCCACGTTATATCAACAGAATAATATGTAGAACGTAAGATAACGAAAATATAGCCTTTACTAACAGTGTATACTATTGTAGCAATCGTATTTGCGGCTAATCTTGTAAGTGTTATTTTGTTCTTCTTCTTTACAATAGGAATAGTTGCAGTATAAACTAGTACTCGAGCATTATGCTGTAATATACTGTCCCTGATGGTGTCTTTGTTAACACGTAAAAATGGTAAAGAAATTGAAGGAAACTGTCTGTTATCGTCAGTGATAGATAAAGCAAGGATTGCATAGCTTGAGAGTATTCATGGATGAACCATGGAATAGTACTATCCATGGATGAACCAATAATGAACGATCTATTTCGTTCGTGCAAAGGGGTCAATCATCAATGTACAGTTGTGGGTGAATGTTGAAACCTTTCTTGAATCTAAGTAATGAGATTGTAATGCCATAAAACCTCTATAAAGACGATGAGTACCCACTACCCAGCATGTTTCGCTGCATGCAACTGCAAGGCAGTTCGTTCGGTTCTTCGTAGTCGTATATTATAGATACGAGAATCTACGTGGTTAATAAAGGACCAACGTATTACTAAACTCCCATATCCTTGGTATTACCGTACCCATGCCTGGCACGCGAACAAAAACACATCCACGTGGCGCCAGAGACGGTAATTGATCTCATGAATATGTATGAGTACCATCATCAGAGCACTTGTCTTGATGTGCACATGGGGTACACCGTACACTGAACTGATGCCTGATGGGGGTGCTCCCACACACCCCAACCCATCATCAACGTGTATAACGTTCGTGTACATGCATCAAAGGACAAACAATGCAAGATACAAGTAACTTGTAAATATAAATGGCTATACTTAGTATTTTTGTTTTTATTTTCTAAGAGATACTACACATACAGTCTTGAATATTGAACTCATGATAAATTGTGTTCGTTCCGGTGTTTTTTAATTACGTGCAAATGTATTTTCAATATTTTGTATGTTTTGTAACACTTCATATTTGTAGGAATGTAAATTATGATTAATATAATGGTCTAATTGTGACAATTTAAATTACAGTGTTGTCCTTATTAGTTATTTGACTGGAATAGCAATTTCAAATGAAGAGTGTATATACATGCATATATACGTTGCTAATTCACACTATATAACCTTTACTAGCAAAGGTTCTGGACAAAATCAAGAGAAGTAGACAAAACAAAAGACACTTTTAGCTGCCAATGAATATTCGTCTTGTCTGTGAGACGAGAGCTGTACTCAATTCAAGAGTCGGGCATGACTTTAAAGTTTTACAGTTTACGATTAATGAGGCAAATACAAAGGAGAAATCTAGCACGGAAAGAAAGTGGAAAACAAGAAACGGACGAGCGACAGATAATGGTGGGTCTGAAGAGGGATGATGCGTTGAGATGGGGTGGCATAGTGATGAGATGGAGGATAGAGAGTGAAGACATTAATGATCATTACTAAACCCTCAGAAAATCAAACAGCTTCGTAAGTTCCTCAACCCCGTGTATTGAATCTCTCCCCCCTCCCTGACCATATTCTCCTGTGGTACCCCTCTCTGGGCCAATCCTCATCATCCGTACCCCTCACTTTAATCGTACCCCCTCTCCAAATACTCCTCCTACTTCCAACTTCATAAATTGCATTCCTCCCCTTCCTCGCTATCTCTTCCCCTGGTATCCCCGACCCTCATCTCCCCCCCCCTTTTTTGCCTGTCTCCTCTCCAAATACTCCTCCTCCTCGTCCTATTAACTACACTAATGGTAATTCCGTCGGCGGCAATAGAGCTGGAACGGAACGTGGAAAGACAAAAGGCCATCGCACGGGGCACGGAAAGATGCCGGCGCGACGGCCGAGTCCAGACTGGGTGGCGCCAGCTCGCCACGCGCGCTAAGGCTCGTTGTCTCGCATGCACATCAACACACGGGCAGCGCGCAGCCAGAAACTCCACAGCCGGTCCGCTCCGCGAGATTCGGTCCCCTCCCGGTGCAAACCGTCCCGACTAATACCAATCGCAAGTCGTCTGGCGCCAAAGTGGGTTAAAGGTGTTTTTCGATGAGAAAGATTGATATTTGAAGGTGTGAAGTGAATACTGCTGTGGGAAAAAGTGAGATGATTGTGATGGTTTTCAAGCCTGTGGCCTCCCCATTCTCCACCGCTCTTTTCCATGTTATTCCCTGATATAATGTTCTTTCTCTCATTTTGGGTACGAACATTGATTTAACAATATTTTAGAGGCAATAGACATTTACCTCCAGGCTTGAAGAATGTCTAGACTGTGTGAATATACAATTCATGACGCCCATAATGTTTTTCAATCGAAGCTCCTTGGTTTGTCTCTAATATACCAACATGGGAGTCTGTTGCATATTTTGGGGAGTAGCACAGGCTATTTCCCCAAGCATCTCTGTGACTGTGGCTAAGCTAATGACAGAGTTCATACGAATCCCCCTGATCGTTCGTAATCTCAAAAATCGTTACCACTACACGTGGATAAAATTAAATATTTCCTCTCTATAATAGCTCTCTTGATTCATAAGAGGGATGGATAATCATTTCCCCTATATATATTCAATGAATCATAACTTCCGAGATAATATTCGAGAGTATTTTTGTTTGTTACATACAATTCCATGTGAAAGCGCATTTAATTTTCACGCTGGCCAGCGTCAAAAATGAATATATAAAATCCATAAATCCGAATTCAGCACAGACCATTGTGGAGATCTATATGCATATTTCATGCACGATTGCTGGTTTAATATGACATTCGATTATTTTTAGAACATTCTGTCGGGGGGTTTGCAACAACAAAACATTACTGTGCATCAGGGTTTGATATCATGTCATGTCATAAATTATTTCACCATAAATAAAACTTTGCAGGTAATTTATGTTTAACCATGGACCTAGCTCTATGGTTTAACCATTGCCAACGGGAACCTGGTGGGCCCTGTATCATCTATTTTGGGAGTTCACGATCTAGTAGTAGGGAACAGGATACAATATTACTGCAAGTATATTTCACAGTAAAGTCTAAAGATGATTTCGATGTTATTTCTGTCTGTCTGTCGACAGAGCTGCAATCACGCCACGGTAGCTTTAACTTGGGGCATCATTAGGCAAGGTATAATGATCATTGCTCTTCGCAAGCCTCTCTAACGACTGGCAATAAACATCTTCAATACGCTACAAATTATATTGCTTTCAATCATCGAATAAGTAAGTAGTATATAGGGCCTATGTGTAATATTCGAATGACCACCCCCCCCCCCCCCCAAATCGCATTCCCAACCCGACATTATTTTGTTTCTTTTATGTGTATGTCAGAATAATATGATTTTAAAACGTTATAATAATTATATATTCCTATACATTACAAAATAATGCATACGACTACATTGCAATAAAAACGGCTTGCAATCAAATTTTCCCATATTTTAAAATTGTGCTTATTTTATTTACATTATTTTGATTGCCCTCCATGTCTTAGTATACTTGTTTGGTTTCTTAGTTAAATCATGGATCGTACTACGATCCATGGTTAAATGATAAATCATCAACTTGCTGAGTGCAAAATGAATAGATGTTATGCTATTCTTAGTTTAGCAAGATGTGGTGAGTAACAAATACAGTATATAAATATGTATTTTTGTATTATTTGCGTGTATCGTTTGTTCCTGATCCGTAATATATGAATTACAAAAACACGGTTGGCTATGTCTAGTCTATTATCATATCTAAATATATGTGAGAATGTGTTCTGGTCTAGTGGTCAGAGCTCTGCTCTTCGCACAAATCGCCCCGGGTTCAAACCTAGGATGCGTCTCTCGGATGGTGACGATAAAGGGCTGTCCCAGATGTAAATTTTCATAACTGATTGAACGCGTCAGTATGTGCAACCAAATAACCAACCAAATACTGTTTACCAACTCGCATCTCCACCGCCCTCGTCACATCACGGAAAAGAATCGAAGCAAACACGAGATATCAAGGTGATTGAATGAAGCCATGTGTTGTGCACGGGAAGACGCACAGGGACAATTATCACCAGGGTAGGACAATCTTCGCGCCCACACGACTCTGGCGACAAAAACAAAGCTGCCCGACTCCGTGGCGCCCCGTTAATAAAATATGGGGTGACACCTGCGGCCGCCATGGAATTGAAATTACAGGCGAGGAGGATTCTTATTTTCTCTCTCTGTCCTTATTATTTGTTCCACTCCAACACCAAGAACTGAGATATCACCATCATTTCATTTCTGGTCATTATGAATTCGAATGATGTGATGGCAAGTACATCGTGAACGCAGTAGAAGAGAAGAACCAATTCCACCTTTTATAATATAGATCATGGCTTTCCTATCACAGATTCGATTGGTTATTATTGTCCCTGGACGGCTAGGGTCGTCCGATATCATTACATGCATATTTATACCAATGATGCAACTCTATCTGTATAATAATATACCCTTACATGATTATCGAGGCCTAAGGCTAATACATATTTTTTTTAAATTTACACACTAATTATAATTCGGGAACTACATTGTATGTTAAGTCGCCATTTGTTGACATCATAAGGCAGGGTTGTATACCTGAGAATACTAGTACACAGTCACGGCCACATAAACTCGTAATAACTGAAATCAAGTTTAGATCCAAATCAAGTTCAGTATAGCAAAAGTGTGAAAATGACTGGTATAAAGAGAATCTTCTTTAAAAAAAAGAAAAAAGGATCTACCAAAAATTTAAAAAAAGGATCTACCAAAATTAACCTAATAACTATGAATATCACAATCAGAAGACCAATTAAGTATTTACATTTAATATGAAGATTTCTTCTTTAAATAATGAAGATATAGCCGCCATAATAGCAGCTATGTTACCCAGCAACACGTCTAACACTTGACATCGAGCTTGCATGTATAACTTGTTGCAATGTCAGGAAAACTTCGGACAAGCTTTTAGATGTAGATTATCTCACCAATAAATTCTACTAGCTAAAGTGATATGCATGTAATTCGAATACAACTGGAAAACACTTACATGTACAGACGACGACAAAGTTAGTGGGTGCAGCATCGAGTACGAGCGCCCCCATTGACGTACTCATGCACAATGCAAAAGACAGTTTCACGTTTCACATCCTTTCAATATACACATTGTTTAGTGTATATACTTATAACTATAGTGAGTTCTATGTATCATTTTGTCTACTAGTCGATCGACAGTTCGGCTAATAAAGACTTTTGTCTACTGTGAGTTGATGTATAACTTGGCTTTTAGACACCAGTGTCTAGAAAAAAAAGACTATCAGATCATGGACTTGCTAAGATATAGTAGTTCCTAATTCTATAAACCGTAATGTTGCATATTATACACAGTGTACTACATTATGTTCTGTACCAATGTCCTCTTGTCTTTAGTATATAGGGAGTATAATTATGTATAAGCATGTAGGCTAACGCTATAAATTAAACTTAATTACCTGGTTGCCCGATCGGGCTAGTACATTTTGTGTAATATCAATTAGACATACTTATCAATGTTGGTGGCCCGATATCAGATTTGAGTATATAGCTCCCCAACAACGAACATTGCTTACTAATCTGTGATCATTGGATTAATAAAATCGGACAAGTAAAATGTGATACAACTAATATACACTACACTAATGACAGCCCCAAGCCAAATCTCATTAATCTGGTCCTATATACAGACCAACAAGCCAGTGCTAATATCGATCCCTATAGAATATACATGCACTGCATATCTAAGCAAAGCTGGAAATATAAAATCATATATAGAGAGACAATACAATTTACGGGAACAAATAATGGTTTATTTATAATCGAAACCCTATACTTACCCTATCATAATTGGAAAGTGTAAATAAAAGCGACCTTGAATCATTCGAGTCTATTTTTACAGAACACTGATAATTATCTAGTTTATTTGTAGACATGATTTTCACATAAAGTCAATAAACGATACAACAGTTGGTTAACAAATCAGTGGCGTAGCGTGGGTACATTGTTTGGGAGCACTCCAATTATGTGGGGCACATACATTTTCTTTATGTGCAGCATGGGTTCGTTATGTTTATATTGTTTTGGCGCATCATGGGGGCAAGACCCCCCCCCCCCCCCCCCCCCGCCCTCCCCACCCCAGCTATACCACTGCATGCTGAACGTCAACATAACTAACAACTGGTAATATATCTGGGCACATTGTATGATATGGTAATACTTTTTGTTTGTCCTCTGGGGACATAATTTTGAAAGGGCACGTGCCACCCCTCCCACACACACACACCTTAGCTACACCAATGTCAATGTCAACATTACTAACAGCTGGCATACAGTGAATATTATTCCCATCCATGTATAGAATATGCACGACTGCACCAATTAACTAAGAATAATTAATACAACATTAATAAACAGTTGATACAAACAAACACATTCAGATTGATAAAATTAAAATGAGGCACTATAAGAACATAATATTAATGAACTAAATAATAACATAACAATCAATATGAATGCAGCCATATTGACGCGTATTACATACTGGTTCCTTAATCACTGCATTTATATGTTAATTTGCATCCTTTTCCAATATTTTTGATATTTGAAAGAAAATTATATTTGACATGTTTGACAAGATAGTTTATCCATTTTACCCGACATAGCATCTATTACATACCGGGTCCCGCTCGTGCAAATATGCCAAGCAAATACACGAAAATTTCCAAGGGGGTATATACATCATGCATGATGTCGTATAATATTACTAAGTTAATTAAAACTGTTATCTGATTAAAACAAATATTACATTCACTGATTACTGTGTTAATAATCGTAGGCTAATATTTGGATGTATACGAGTCACTGAATATTGTAAAACACATTTAGAACAAACAAAATAATCAATACAATAACATGGACTTACAGATATATAAATAATATACTGCAGTATATTTCATAATTTCACGACTGTTACTACTTTCAGTTACATAAAGACCCTATATAACACACATGATACACAAAGACATATTGCATGCACACACACGACTTGCAGGCTAACCCATTGTCCATGGTAAACTGATATACCGCGCATTAATCGTATGGGGAAATGACAATCAAGCATTCGGTCATGAGGGTTGAAGACATCGATGGAGGAAGTGAAGGAGACATGTCTTGAAAGAAAAAAAATATATAAATTTGATGTTTGAGAAACAAGACGCAAGTGTCAATCAAATGTAGCGAAGAGATACTGTGTACAATATCCAATAGCAAATTGTTGGTTTTCTTCTATAAACAATTCACATGCAAAAGAAAACTGTAACAAAACACACAAATACATGAACAAACAAAAATACCTAACATACACAAAAAGACACTAGAAACAGTAAAATACCATAGAAACACAAAAATACCCTAGATTACACATAAAAGCCCTAGAAATACACAAAATGTATCCTTTGAGCACGAATTTGCGACTTTCAAACAAAGAGAGCATCCGAGCTCGAGCGATCGAGAGAGAGAGGGAGAATGGGTGAACAAATACTTAGTAGAGAGCGGCAGACAATAGAGGATCACCGATGGTAAGTGAGTCCCTAACGCCAGGTGGACCGGGGCAGGGCGAGCACAAAGCACCGATGGAGTGAGTGTCCTCGGGCTTGCACCGTACCACACCATACAAATAAGTTTGCGGAGTAACTAGCTTCATTGAATTTGAACCAATTACTAGTATAAGCTAGAAGAGTTGTATTGGACAAACTTGACAATGAACAAATCAACAGGCCCATGCATCCAGCCGCGTATAGCGAGACTCAGGCGTCAGGCAGGCTACTCAGCTCAGCTACAAGTAAATACATGGTCCCTGTTAAAATGATCAACTAATTACTAATGCATGATTAATGAATATGAATGAACAATAGCAACACATATATTTGAAGAATTGAACAATGTGTCTCCAACCCAGTACCAAAGGCCCGAGCTGCCTCGGTAAGCTCAAACATCACACGAAACAACTAACAAGTTAATCATGTTAATATGTTCCTATAATATACTCTTAGTCATGCATAAAAGTATAAAGGATTTCGATGGCAAAACGATAGATTAAACTAAAGTCACCTGCTGTTGTAGTGTAAATAGTATTGCTGTCTTTACTTGAACATGTCAAAAGTACGAACCAAATATATATTACTGAAGATTGGCATCTAAATAAGAAAAGGTGATTAATGTATTGTCTTATTTAGTACACGCTCAATAATGGGATACCATACGGATAGGATAGGTCAATAAAAGTATGACGAAGATGTACTCAATACTAAATTTCAACATAATGAAGAAAGTATTAAACTTATAGACCTCCAGGCTCCAGTAAACCATGATCGATTGATCAAATCAAAGGGCTATGGCCCATTGATATGCACCGATTTGCACTTGCAGGCATGTTTTGGCAGGGGTGCGTGGACATCATGTTTGACGAGTTGGGAGGAACTCAGAAGATAGCCTGAATGGATTAAACAATGTTTTGCAAGTACATAGATAAAGACAATGGTATTGGTAATCTGTATGCTGATCTATTGTTTACTTACTATTCTTCCTCTGTGGATTTGCTTGTTTTCTCCGCTTACATCTGATGATAGCGGAGTCTGCATAGTAGCTCCCATGTGTGGCTAAGCTTTAGTTCCAGA